>RXID01020767.1:0-57500 GCA_005019695.1 Trichopus zeylanicus subsp. travancoricus | reverse complement strand
TACTTGCTATCCTCTCTTGCCTAGCAGGCAAAGATTGACCTTTGTCAAAAGACTGATTCATTTGGATCAACATGAGGGTCCAACTCCATTGCCATAATCCATGTTGTATATTTGAAGCAGGTTGACCATCTTGCTTCTCTCAAGGTACAACCCTCTTCCTGCTGAGCCCTCTTTCTCCTCGGTCCATAGAGACAAAATAAAATGTAGGATTGGTACCAACAGTTCATCATGGAAGAAAGGACTCACCGAGCCGGGATCGCTAACTAATACTAATATAATAGAAAAGAACTGTCTTTTCTATATACTTCCCCCAGTTTTGTTGTTACCGCAGGTCTTACGCAATCGATCAGATCATATAGATATCCCTTCAACACAACATAGGTCATCGAAAGGATCTCGGATGACTCACCAAAGCACAAAAGCTAGGATCTTTCAGAAAATGGATTCCTATTTGAAGAGTGCATAACTGTATGGATAAGCTCACACCAACCCGTCAATTTTGGATCCAATTCGAGATTTTCCTTGGGAGGTATCGAGAAGGAATTGGAATGTAATAATATTGATTCATACAGAAGAAAAGGTTCTCTATTGATTCAAATGTTGTACCTATGGAATAGGGATAGAGGAAGAGGAAAAAAGTCGAAGGTTTCACATAGTACTTTTGATCAAAAAATAAATTTGATTTATTTCATACCATTTGCTCGATGAGAAAATGGGTCAGATTATACAAGATTAACAAACCTATGGAACTTAAGGAATGATGGAAGGGAATAAAAATAGAGGGAAAGAAAATTGAAATAAAAAAGAATAAAACAAAAGATAGAAGTAAATATAAATAAATAAAGTAGACGATAGAAGAGCCCATATTCCAAATGAAAAAAATTCAAACTCGAAAAGGATCTTTCTGATTCTTGAAGAATGAGGGGCAAGGGGATTGATCAAGAGAGATCTCTTATTCTTATTACTTATTCTTATTATCTTATTATAAGTTATAAGATCATGATTTGATCCGCATATGTTATGTTTGGTAAAAAGAATAATCTTCTCCTTTGATTATAAATGGAAAGTGTTCAATTGGAACATGAAAACTTGACTGAATTGGTCTTAGTTACTCTTCAAGATGGAATGGGAGAAGGGAGGAGATTCTCACAAATGAGGAAAAGGATCCAATTACTTCGAAAGAATTGAATGTGGAGTCGTATGAGGCAAAAATCTCAGGTACGGTTCTATAGAGTGACAATAAGAGTGACTTATTTGTCAACTTTTCGACTATCACCCCCAAAAAACCAAACTTTGCCTTATGTAAAGTTGCCAAAGTATGACTAACCTCTGGATTTGAAATCACTGCTTATATACCAGGTATTGGCCATAATTTACAAGAACATTTTTGTAGTATTAGTAAGAGAAGGAAGGGTTAAAGATTTATCGGGTGTGAGATATCACATTCTTCGGGGAACCCTAGATGTTGTTAGAGTAAAGGATCATCAACAAGGGCATTCTAGTGCATTGTAGATTATTATCCAACACTTGTATCATTTGATGATGCCATGTGAATCGCTAGAAACATGTGAAGTGTATGGCTAACACAATAATGAAAGTTTCATAAGGGGACTAGAGCAGGCTACCATGAGACAAAAGAAAGATCTTCTTTCTAAAGAGATTCGATTCAGAACTATTACTATTCTATTTATATGTCCAAGGTCCAATATTGAAATCATTTCAGAGGTTTTCCCTTACTTTGTCCATGTTAACAAACAATTCGAAATACCTCGACTTTTTCAGAATAGGTCTGAGTCAAATAGCAATGATTCGAAGAACTTCTTTTTACATTACACTATTTCAAAAACCCAAGGACTCGATCGTATGGATATGTAAAATATAGGATTTCCAATCCTAGCAGAAAAAGGAGGGAAACAGATACTCAATTTAAAGCAGGTAAATAGAATTCCATACTTTTTATGATTGTCAACTAAGTATCGTAAGTAAATTGATCCCAGTTGTTCAAACATTTGATAACTAAAGTTATTCTTTGCTAAATGATCACTATGAGTCAGACTCAATAGAATTTGATTAATCCCTTTTTTTGTTGTTAAGGTGGAGAATTGAATCAAGAATTCTCTTTCTTCATCAACAATTGAATCACTGTTCGCGACCTAGGATTCTATTTGATCATCAATTCAATCACCATTCACATTTTTTCTTTTTTCTTATCAATGAATAGATCCCTTTACTTGTATGACTTAAATGTCTCGTATTTCTTGAAAAAGTGATTCAATTGATGGGATTTGGTATGATACTTCTGAGATCGATGAGATTGATATTCAAATATTTCTGCTTAGAACATATTGATTTGATCCCATAAGAGGGACCGCCACCCAATAGCATGTTGCCACCACAAGCAGAACCCCATATTTCTTCCAGAAAATCTCCTAATTGTTCTAGAACAACTAGAAAGAGATTCTATAACTAGAAAGAATTCAGTTCAGATGTAGGATACCAATACAGAAGTTTTCACAACCCAATCATGTATGATGGAATCATCAAAGATTTGATCTTTTCTAACTCTATGTGTGTAACCACCCGTTACTTCATAATGGCCCATTACTTGGGCCCACAACCCACAACCCAATAACCGCCTCTATTTATAGGCAGCTACCATCCACTAAACTCTGACGGATAGAGAACCGGCTTGAAGGTAGAGAGAGTCAAGGAATGATTGTTGGGGAGGCTTATGAAGTGGCAAGAGGATTCGGGACGATCGTTATCGAGATTCGAAGTAGGTGATGTTACTTTCATCTATTTCTCTTTACCTCTATTCGAGGTAGGTTGAGTTATTTTCATCCGTTCTTTCTTTACCCTTATGCCTGAGACAAGTTCATGTTGAATAATTGATAAACTTAGTGACCCTCATGATATTTAGGAGGATGATGATAACCTAGATCTAAGTAAAACTGAGTAGAGATTAGATATGTCTAATTTTTGACGTGTTATACCGATCTATGGCATGATTTGATAGTAGAAAGATTAGAGGATTATATTTGCAAAATCTCCATCTTCTTCCCCGATCGTCCGCTGTGCTCCGGCGGCTGGCAGCGGAGGCGGCGGCGTGTGGTGCGGCGGCGTGCGGCGCTGATGCCTGCGGGCGTCGTGCGTAGGCAACACGGACCAAGTGTCGACGCAGTTCTGGCGCATGATACGGCATCGGGAGCAGCCGGTGGCGTGCGCACAACCGCGCAGGCCAGGGTTCGCTAGCATGCGGCTGCGCAGGCTGCTCGGGCTGCGGCGGCGCCTGCTTCGGCCCGACGGCACGGGTTGATGACGACTGGAGGCGTGGGAGGGCACGGATCTGACGACGCCGGATGGCGTGACGGCCTGGCAGCCGTGGCCCAGCGGAGACGACGGCGTGGCAGCGCGGCGGCCTGGTGGCAGCGGCGGCGGTGGCGGCGACGGCTGCAGTAGAATTAGGGTTAGGGTTTTGAGGTGGAAGAAGGATTAGTTTTAATTATGGTTTAATTTAAGTTGGTTATGGTTTTGTTTTAATTTAAAAGTAGGTTTGGTTTGGTTTAGTTAAAAGTTGATTCGTGTTTTGGTTTAGTTTGAAGTTGGTTTTGGTTTAGGTTGGGTTCAGAATTTGGTTTGAGTTTAGATTCTGGTTTTGGAATCGGTTTGAATCAGGCTTGAGGTTAATCGAACTAATGATAAGGTGAATAGTTTAGTTCAAGTTAAGTAATCTGAATTCATGATTTGGTTCATTGAAATGAGTCTGATTATTATAAATTGGAATTGAAATTGATTGCAGATTAGATTTGAGGTATTTAGTGAGATCAATTAAATTGATTGATAAACTGATTTGGATTTGGGACAATTGAATTTATGATGGTGTTGAAATTTGACTGAGATACTTAAATCTCATTGAGGATGGATTTGTAAGATGGAAACAAATTATGATTTGTTTGGAAATCGACAGAATTGGTTATAACTTAGAACTTGAAGGACCAGTCTGTGAATCAAATTTGTATTGGGGACTTTTGTGAAAAATATATTGTTGGGATTGAATTTGGAATTATTAAAGACTTGGGTGATAAATTAGTGGATCAATGGTTGTTTATAATAATATGATCATTTGAGGTTCATAATGTAGAATGGATGGAAATTATTTATCTCGATGACGGACTTGAAATTTGAAATGATATAGGGGCTAAATTGCATATATATATTTGAACGGTCGTAACTTTCTCATTGAGATTCGATTGGGAGGATTTAGGAGTCGTTGGACTTGGTTTCTCATGCTGATTCTATTGGTAGTCTCAAATTCTTCCTTTGATGATATCTTCTAGCTGGATAGCCTGATTTGTGATCGAGTCGACTTCTTTCTATCACTTGGCAATCTTGACTCGATATTTATTATAGCTGAGCCTTTAGTATCTTGGAGACGTATGCGGTGGGACTCTATTTGACTGGTACCAGTCGGCGATTCCCTACTTCGGTACGGGATTTAGTGAAACTGTCAGACGTGACAGTAGTCGGTCTCCTGAGTGGTAGGGGACGTGATCCGTTGTGTGACTAGACGGGATCACCACTCCATCAGCGGTTGGGAGTGCAGCGTGGTATGACTTTGCTTTGTAGGGGGTCTAGCCACACCCATATACTGATTTACGTGTAGATTGGTTCGACTCTACTTGGTAGGGGGTGCGACTGTCTCCGTAATATCTGTAGGGGAGTCCATAGTCACCGTCCCTAACCATTGGCTATCGTGATTGCGATATCTTGTGTGGTCGGTCTCCTGAGTTGTAGGGGACGTGATCTATTGTGTGACTAGATGGATCACCACTCCATCAGCGATTGGGAGTGCAGCGTGATGTGACTCTGCTTGGTAGGGGGTCCAACCACACCCATAAGATATCCTTGTTGATTCATTCCTTACTATGGATATTGGTTTACTTAATCACCATTGTCGTTGCATTATTTTTGTTGCTATTGTATTAATTTTATTGTGCCACCTAAAAATTGATATCTCCTACTGTTTTGGAGGAGGTAACTCCCTACTGAGCATTCGTGGCTCATTCTTTGATTGTTCCTATCCACAGGAGGGTAGCAGCTAGACACAGGTGACTACAGTAGCAGAGAGCACGTGCGCGACTACACTGAGAGCTGATTTATTTACAGGTTATTCTATTTTATGTATGGGAAGACTTTTATGGATTTGGGCATTTCCAGTGAGACTACGTTTTGTTATGTTGTCAGAACTATATTCGTATTTCTGAAATAAATTTTAATTCTATGTATTCTGTAAACGTTTTATTTGTATGTTGTCCATTTGTGTTGTGGTTCGATCGGACACGACAGGGGTGTTACAACTTTTATGGTATCAGAGCATAAGGTTTAAGAATAAAATAGTTTTAAGATTTATTTCATGTGGTGCAAGGTACAATTCTTATCGATAATAGGATGGTCTCTATATCGATCGATTATGGCTCTACATATTCTTTTATTGCCCCTCACTTTGCTATCAAGCTGATTAGAAAGACTGAACCTCTGAAGATAATTTTGATAGTTGGAATGCTTACTGGCGATAAAATGATTGTAGGTCAGGTATTCAAGTGGTGTATTATTAGAATTGGAAACTAAGAACCCACCGTAGATCGAGTGCTATTAAATTTTAAGGATTTTGATGTCATTTTAGGCATGGATTGGTTGGCAGCTTATCATGCCAATGTTGATTGTTTGATGAAGGTAATAACTTTCAGACCACCTAGACAAGATGCTTTTACTTTCTCCGATATGTAAGAAAACTTTTCTCCTATCATTTCTTGTCTACAAGCCCAACAACTACTGATGAAGGATTGCAAGGAGTATCTAATTTTTATCTTTGAGGAGCTATTGAGTACACCTCGATTAGAGGACATTCCTACTATTCAAAAGTATCCAGAGGTCTTTCTTGAGAAGTTATTATGATTGTCTCTTGACTGAGAGGTGGAGTTTGGCATAGACCTCTTGCCCGGTGTAGCTTCGATCTCGAAACCCCCTTATAGAATGGCACCAGTGGAGTTAGTAGAGTTGAAGAAACAATTGCAAGAGCTCTTAGACAAGGGTTATGTATGCCCTAGTGCATCTCCTTGGGGTGCACCAGTTCTTTTTGTGAAGAAGAAAGACGGGACTATGAGATTATGCATAGATTACCGTCAGTTAAATCAGAGCATAGTAAAGAACAAATATCCTCTCCCACGGATTGACGATCTCTTTGATCAGTTACAGGGTACCCAAGTGTACTCGAAGATTGACCTAAGATCTGGCTACCATCAACTCAAGGTTAAGGAGGAGGACATCCCAAAGACGGCCTTCAGAACTCGCTATGGACATTACAAATTTCTTGTTATGCCATTTGGCTTGACCAATGCACCTGCTGTCTTTATGGATGTAATGAATAGGGTATTCAGGCAGTATTTAGATCAATTTGTCATTGTCTTTATAGATGACATTCTAATATATTCCAAGAGTCACAATGAGCATGAGCAACATCTCAGAATTGTGTTGGAAACCTTGAGACAAGAGAAATTATATGCCAAACTTAGTAAGTGTGGCTTTTGGTTGTCGAAAGTGGTTTTCTTGGGTCACGTGATCTCTGGCGCTGGTATATCAGTGGATCCCAAGAAAATAGAAGTTGTGCTGGACTGGAAGAGGCCCACTAATGTAACTGAAGTGAGAAGCTTCCTTGGATTGGCAGGTTACTATAGAAGATTTGTGAAAAGCTTTTCCAAGATTGCTACTCCACTGACCCGATTGACTCAGAAGAATGTTAAATTTGATTGGGCTGAGGACTGTGAGCAAAGTTTTCAAGAATTAAAGAGAAGGTTGACTACTGCAGCAGTGTTGACCATACCTTTTGGTGGTGATGGGTTGGTGGTATACAGTGATGCTTCCATCAATGGATTGGGTTGCATTCTAATGCAACATGGAAAGGTGATAGCCTATGCCTCTAGGAAATTAAAGGTCCATGAGAAAAATTATCCCACTCATGACCTTGAATTAGCAGCTGTCATTTTTGCACTAAAAATTTGGAGGCATTATCTTTATGGACAGACATTTGAAATCTTTATAGATCATAAGAGTTTGAAATATCTTTTCACCCAGAAAGAACTTAATATGAGACAGAGGAGATGGCTGGATTTCCTCAAGGACTATGATTGCTCAATCAACTATCACCCAGGTAAAGCTAATGTTGTTGCAGATGCACTCAGTAGGAAATCGGTAGGATACTAAGCACATTTATTGGTAAGAAGATGGAAGATCTTAGAAACCTTGGGAGACATGGAACTAACCATTATAACAGAGACTCAATGAGGATTGCTAGCGGGATTGTGCCTGGAGTCAGAGTTGGTGATGAAACTGAAAGAGTGTCAGTTGAAAGATCCTAGGTTGCAGGCCTTAAAACTTGAGTTAACTCAAAATTCTAAACCGGGGTTTGATGTGACTACTGATGGTGTGATTCGATATCAGGGTCGGTTGTGTGTCCCTGATGATTTTCAATTGAAGCAAGAATTGCTAAATGAGGCTCACCGCTCTCGTTTCTCAGTACACCCAGGAAGCACAAGAATGTACCGAGACATGAAGCAAAATTATTGGTGGCATGACATGAAGAGAGATATTGCAGAATTTATTTCCAAATGTTTAGTGTGTCAACAGGTCAAAATTAAACACCAAAAACCAACAGGAAAGTTACAGTCACTCCCTATCCCTGAATGGAAATGGGATCATGTGACCATGGACTTTGTGGCTGGGTTACCCAAGACAAGGAAGGGGTTGGATGCTATTTGGGTTGTGGTGGATCGGTTAACTAAGTCAGCCCATTTCCTTCCTATTAAGATGACCTACTCCTTGGACAAGCTTGCTGAATTATATATGGAGGAAGTAGTAAAACTTCATGGAGTACCTGTTACCATCATCTCTAATAGAGATCCCAAATTCACTTCACGATTTTGGGGTAGTTTTCAGAAAGCTTTGGGGACGCAGCTACATTTTAGTACCTCATATCACCCTCAAACTGATGGTCAATCAGAGAGAACAATCTAGACCCTACAGGACTTACTGAGAGCGTGTGCTCTGGATTTCAAGGGGAGTCGAGACTCTCATTTATGTCTAGCTGAGTTCACCTACAACAATAGTTATCATGCCGGTATTCAAATGGCACCTTATGAGGCTTTGTATGGGAGGAAGTGTAGATCTCCCGTGTGTTGGACAGAAGTTGGTGAGAGGCAAATTTTGGGACCAGAGTTGGTTCAGTTAGCTGCCAAGAAGATTGAGATGATTCGGAAGAGGTTGCTCACAGCACAAAGTAGATAAAGGAGTTATGCTAATACTAGGAGGCGGGATCTAGAGTTTCCTGTGAGCAACCATGTTTTTCTAAGGATCTCTCCAACAAAGGGCGTGATGAGATTCGGGATGAGGGGCAAGTTAGCACCTCGTTATATTGGCCCATTTGAGATCTTAGAGAGAATTGGAGCAGTTTCTTATAAACTTGCCTTACCTCCAGCCTTGGCAAATGTGCATAACGTCTTCCATGTGTCAATGCTGAGAAAGTTCATCCCAGATGCCACACATATACTATTATTTCAGTAGTTACAGCTGAGAGAGGACTAAACTTGTGAGGAGCAACCAATTCAGATTTTGGAACGAAAAGAGCATGTGTTGAGAAGAAAGGTGATCTCTTTAGTAAAAGTACGGTGGCAGCATCACTCTGCAGACGAGGCCACTTGGGAGAGAGAGGAGGACGTTAGGGGCAAATACCCCCATATCTTTTGAGGTATGTTTATTTTAAATTTGGGGACCAAATTTATTTAAGGGGGTAGGAATGTAACCACCCATTACTTCATAATGGCCCATTACTTGGGCCCACAACCCACAACCCAATAACCGCCTCTATTTATAAGCAACTACCACCCACTAAACCCTGACGGATAGAGAACCGGCTTGAAGGTAGAGAGAGTCAAGGAATGATTGTTGGGGAGGCTTACAAAGTGGCAAGAGGATTCGGGACGATCGTTATCGAGATTCGAAGTAGGTTATGTTACTTTCATCCGTTTCTCTTTACCTCTATTCGAGGTAGGTTGAGTTATTTTCATCCGTTCTTTCTTTACCCTTATGCCTGAGACAAGTTCATGTTGAATAATTGATAAACTTAGTGACCCTCATGATATTTAGGAGGATGATGATAACCTAGATCTAAGTAAAACTGAGTAGAAATTAGATATGTCTAATTTTTGACGTGTTATACCGATCTATGGCATGATTTGATAGTAGAAAGATTAGAGGATTTTATTTGCAAAATCTCCATTTTCTTCCCCAATCGTTCGCTGTGCTCCGGCGGCTGGCAGCGGAGGCGGCGGCGTGCGGTGCGGCGGCGTGCGGCGCTGATGCCTGCGGGCATCGTGCGCAGACAGCACGGACCCGGTGTCGACGCAGTTCTGGCGCGTGATATGGCGTCGGGAGCTGCCGGTGGCGTGCGCACGACCACGCAAGCCAGGGTCCGCTAGCATGCGGCTGTGCAGGCTGCTTGGGCTGTGACGGCGCCTGCTTCGGCCCGACGGCACGGGTTGACGACGACTGGAGGTGCGGGAGAGCACAGATCTGACGCCGCCGGATGGCGTGACGGCCTGGCAGCCGTGGCCCAGCGGAGACGACGGCGTGGCAGCGCGGCGGCCTGGCGGCAGCGGCGGCGGTGGCGGCGACGGCTGCAGTAGAATTAGGGTTAGGGTTTTGAGGTGGAAGAAGGATTAGTTTTAATTATGGTTTAATTTAAGTTGGTTATGGTTTTGTTTTAATTTAAAAGTTGGTTTGGTTTGGTTTAGTTAAAAGTTGATTCTGGTTTTGGTTTAGTTTAAAGTTGGTCTTGGTTTAGGTTGGGTTCAGAATTTGGTTTGGGTTTAGATTCTGGTTTTGGAATCGGTTTGAATCAGGCTTGAGGTTAATCGAACTAATGATAAGGTGAATAGTTTAGTTCAAGTTAAGTAATCTGAATTCATGATTTGGTTCATTGAAATGAGTCTGATTATTATAAATTGGAATTAAAATTGATTGCAGATTAGATTTGAGGTATTTAGTGAGATCAATTAAATTGATTGATAAACTGATTTGTATTTGGGACAATTGAATTTTTGATGGTGTTGAAATTTGACTGAGATACTTAAATCTCATTGAGGATGGATTTGTAAGATGGAAACAAATTATGATTTGTTTGGAAATCGACGGAATTGGTTATAACTTAGAACTTGAAGGACCAGTCTGTGAATCAAATTTGTATTGGAGACTTTTGTGAAAAATATATTGTTGGGATTGAATTTGGAATTATTAAAGACTTGGGTGATAAATTAGTGGATCAATGGTTGTTTATAATAATATGATCATTTGAGGTTCATAATGTAGAATGGATGGAAATTATTTATCTCGATGACGGACTTGAAATTTGAAATGATATAGGGGCTAAATTGCATATATATATTTGAACGGTCGTAACTTTCTCATTGAGATTCGATTGGGAGGATTTAGGAGTCGTTGGACTTGGTTTCTCATGCTGATTCTATTGGTAGTCTCAAATCCTTCCTTTGATGATATCTTCTAGCTGGATAGCCTGATTTGTGATCGAGTCGATTTCTTTCTATCACTTGGCAATCTTGACTCGATATTTATTATAGCTGAGCCTTTAGTATCTTGGAGATGTATGCGGTGGGACTCTATTTGACTGGTACCAGTCGGCGATTCCCTACTTCGGTACGGGATTTAGTGAAGCTGTCAGACGTGACAGTAGTCGGTCTCCTGAGTGGTAGGGGACGTGATCCGTTGTGTGACTAGACGGGATCACCACTCCATCAGCGGTTGGGAGTGCAGCGTGGTATGACTTTGCTTAGTAGGGGGTCTAGCCACACCCATATACTGATTTACGTGTAGATTGGTTCGACTCTGCTTGGTAGGGGGTGCGACCGTCTCCGTAATATCTGTATGGGAGTCCATAGTCACCATCCCTAACCATTGGCTATCGTGATTGCGATATCTTGTGTGGTCGGTCTCCTGAGTTGTAGGGGATGTGATCTGTTGTGTGACTAGATGGATTACCACTCCATCAGCGGTTGGGAGTGCAGCGTGGTGTGACTCTGCTTGGTAGGGGGTCCAACCACACCCATAAGATATCCTTGTTGATTCATTCCTTACTATGGATATTGGTTTACTTAATCACCATTGTCGTTGCATTATTTTTGTTGCTATTGTATTAATTTTATTGTGCCACCTAAAAATTGATATCTCCTACTGTTTTGGAGGAGGTAACTCCCTAATGAGCATTCGTGGCTCATTCTTTGATTGTTCCTATCCACAGGAGGGTAGCAGCTAGACACAGGTGACTACAGTAGCAGAGGGCACGTGCGCGACTACACTGAGAGCTGATTTATTTACAGGTTATTCTATTTTATGTATGGGAAGACTTTTGAGGACTTGGGCATTTCTAGTGAGACTACGTTTTGTTATGTTATCAGAACTATATTCGTATTTATGAAATAAATTTTAATTCTATGTATTCTGTAAACGTTTTATTTGTATGTTGTCCACTTGTGTTGTGGTTCGATCGGACACGACAGGGGTGTTACAATGTGTAACTCATTAGAGGCTTGAAAAACATAGAGAAGATGTATACAAATGAGATATCCAGCAACAAGAAGTAAGAAAATGATTGAATAGAGGAACTCCTGAGCATTTGTTGATCTCAAATGTGTCCATATGAATATAACGAGTGACTCATTATTTCAATGAATCATTTCTTTGGACAGAAGAAGAAGATTTGGTAAACACTTACTCAAAATCTCACTTATTAGAGTCCGTTGTGGAAGAATCCCCCACAATTTTTTCCGAGGAATAAGCCATGATATATCTGATCCGTGCATAGTATCATGAAAATGGATACAAATTTTTGACTGCTACTTATACTTAGTATCGGCAATGGGTCTGAAAAAGTATCTAAAAGGGTGAATTTTAGATATTTGCACCTTGTCAAAGTAAGGAGCCATGGCATATATGTTTGGAATAGATTCCATTTTGAGATATTTGAAAAAACACTATCTTGTTGAAAGGTTCTATACATTTCTTTAGACAAAGACTCTATTTTTTCCTCTTTCCGGACAGTAAATATTGCTCAGAACATGGAGTGTGAATCAAACCCATGTCTGAATTGAAACTGAGATACTGATGCAAGTTCTTTCCTTTTGAATCAGATAGATTCATTTCTGAAAGAGGCTGGCAATAAGTTCTTTCAAAATTGGTTATTTGTTCCTCTGTTAGAGGTGTTGCAGAAATGTCTGCGATTGAATAAATAGCTTTATGAATGAATGGATTGGATCAAATTGGAAAATGGAAAGATTTGTATAATTTATACATTTCGTCATCACTTTGTGGAAAATTGTTAGGTATGAATATGTCAAATACCTATGACTCGATTGGTGAAGTAGTCTCTCTCTCCAAAAAAATATGTTTTTTTTTACCGACGCACAAAGAAACTATTTTGTTGTGAATGAACAAGATATTGAGGAATTCTCCATATGTAAGATCATAATTATGGATATGGGTCTTTTCCACATAAAAAGAGAATCTTTTGTTACAATAGAACCAGAAGTGATGTGGATCATTCAAGAATCGAAGTCGATTTGCTTTATAAAAAGAAGATATCAATGACCTTCTAGGAAATGGTTTCACAGTATTCAGCCAATCATTTCGATCGTGGGATATCATTGAGAAATAGAAATATGTGTTATCAAAGGATTTCCTGTGATTATTTCTAGTATGGAATGAGTCAATCATCTACTTTGGTATCTTTTTGAACAAAAATGGTAATATTGTTCCTCGATTGATCAAGAATTTTGGTCTTTGGGAAGAATCATGATCATCCAATAAGAAGGGTTTCATTTTATTCAAATGAACAATTTGAACACCTATTGATTCTAACAACTGATTGCAGAGTTGATCATTAAGACCTTTCAATTCATAGATGTGGATCTCAGACCTATGAATCGGTATATCCCCGATACTCACAAACAAAAAGGGAAGTGACTTGGACAAAAAGGGAAGTGACTTGGACAAAAAAAGAAGTGACTTGAACAAAAAGAAACGAAGTGACTTAGATAAATCTTGTTTGTCGATAGCCTCGAACCAATCAATCAAATATTGATTAATTTGTAATCAATCAAACACGACTTGAAAATGGTTCTTCTATTCAGAAATGAAATGTTCTAAATGTTCTTGGAAATTCTTGCTCCCATTGGACCATTTGCATCTATATGCATCAGGATCCCAATTCATGGATCTCTCAGTTCGAGAAATAAGAGGATCAAACCATTCACTCTTTTTCAAATTTGATAAATGTTAGTTGATCATATATTTCATTATAGTTATATGATTCAGAGTATCATTTTCTATTTGATCCCTTTGAATTCCATATTGGAAGTTGCAATCCGATCTATTCATTAAAAAAGAATCGATTCGATACATTTCTTATGTACCCATGGGTTCTATATTAGATTTGAATCTGATCTTGGATCAACCTGTATTGATTGACTGCTTCCATTATGTTGTTTCTAGCAAATATCGCTCTTTTTAGTTTTGGATCTTCCAAATCATTCCCACAGTAGATCTAGACCGATTTTTTTTCTGATCCATCGATAAAAAGATTCATTCTCTTCATAAAAAAGAGGAGGTAGAAACAATAAAGATTTCTTTTTTGATTTTGATTCATCTCTGAAGTTGAATACCTCATTCAAGAATTTTTTTGCATCCAATCCGTAGGAATCAATAGAAAAGGAAAATCCCCTATGATACACCAGATCTGGCTCAGTTATTGATAGAGTGAATAGATCTACCATTTCTCAAAATCTCTCTTCTGATTCAAAATCGTGGTGTAATGTGTATCCCCCTTTGTTCCGGTCATGCAATAGATGCAATAAATCCAAAAATGGATTTTTTTTTTCAAGAATGAAATCTTATTGGAACTGTGTCCATATCTAGTTCATCCTTCAGAACAAGATCACATCCCGGATATGATGAAATAGGATAAATTGAGATGATATTTTGTAAATATGTAATTATCTTGAATATATCAACCATTTCTTTATTTTCTGATCACCTGGAAGGGACAAAAGAAACATCTTATTTTTTATTCAAAAATTTCTGATCTCCAGTGGACCTCTCAGTAGGATTCGAACCCAGATGAAGTTCTAACCATCTATCAGAGAAAAAAGAATGAATTGATCTTGTAGGATTCCCAAGTTCAATTTCTTCCGAAAGTAGATGATTATTCATCTGCTTCTCACATTCCATGAATAGCTAGGACATTGAGGAAGATCCAAAAAGGCATTTCGGGAATTGATCTGATTCTATCTCTGTTCGTTCTGTTTGAAAAAAAGAAGGATCCCTAAGAATTGACCTTTCTTTTACTTGCTGAATCTCTGTTTGATCGATCAATGTGTGATATTCTAAATCTGCATTTCTAATGGAATCAAAATGATCTCTGGATTGATCAGAAGATCCTTTCCATTGGCTAGAATCCATTCCTTAAATGAAAATAGTTCTTATGGAATCATATTGAATATTTGACAATACATTTCGTACCTTGCTAACAAACTAATTCTTGTTTACCAACCACACATTGTCTAACTAAATCAAATTCTCTCTCGATACATTCCTCAAAAAGTCCGATTCATACTGATTCTTTCCCCAACTAATGAAGAGATCTTGGTGGAATTGCCATATATGAAATTGAGCATAATTTTGCAAAGAAATACCCCACTTGTTTCTCAAGAAGAGACGAGAAACATGCTCAATATCATTTGATTAAATAGTGGCCTCAGCTCTTTGTTGTTTGAAGAAACCCTCCCCTTTAATTGGTCTTTTTTCATGAAAAGTAGACATGAGATAACAAATCAAATCTTTCTCTAAGATTTTGAGTCCCGAATTCAAGTTGATTATGTTTCACTTCTTCCTCGGAGAAAGGAGAAAGACAATCAAACAATTCCCAATCATGGTCCTTGTGGATCAGATTATTTGTATTGGATAGAAAAAGAAACTCTAGATATTTGCTATCTTTCTCTTTGAATGAGATCTCAATTCCAACTATGGTTTCATTAGATATCTTACAACTAGAATCCCTCCTTTTTCTGATCTGGTTCCTCCACCACCATGAACCCCGGTTAGATTCAGGCACGATACACTTTTTATTTATTGGGAGAACCCAAGTACGCTCTTGCAAATCCATGAAACAACTCTTAGAAATCTTTTTCCTTTTTGGAAGATACAGGAGCGAAACAATCAACCTATTGATATTGGAAGACCAAAAAGATTCTTCCAATGTCTCATTTTTGGGTACAATGGAATTCATAGGTATGGGAAGAAGCCCCATAAAATAGAGATTTTTTCTTTCAACCATCTTTTGATTGTTAATACGAGATATAAGGATAGCTACTACAAGTAGTACTACACCTTTGATTGTGAAATATCGATTTCTTGTTGAACTTTGTGAATCAAGTGAAATTCAGATACTCCCAATTCGAGGGTCAAAGAGTTTCTAAAATGTTCTTGGTGGAAAAAAATTTGAGTGAAAGATCCCACTGAATCGAATTTGATCCATGAATCTAAGAAATAGTGAGAATTCTTGATCTCTCTCCATATCTCTCTCAATTCAAAGATCTAGGATTTGAATTGATGTCATTTCATTGATTCATCCTAAAGCTTTCATTTCAATTGGAATTTGGTTATTCACGATGTATGATGATCCCTGTTAAGCATCCATGGCTGAATGGTTAAAGTGCCCAACACATAATTGGCAAATTTGTAGGTTCAATTCCTGCTGAATGCATGCCAATGGGAATGTTCAATAAGTCTATTAGAATTAGCTTTGTATCAATAGAATCCCATCATCCATATATAACAAATTGGTATATTCATACCATAACATATGAATAGTAAGAACTAGAATTCTTGTCAATACTGGAACTCATAGCGAAGAAAATGGATTTATGGATGTAATCAAATATGCAGTATTTATAGAAAAAAGTATTCGGTTATTGGAGAACAATCAATATACTTCTAATGTTAAATCAAGATCAACTAGGATAGAAATAAAGCATTAGGTCGAACTCTTCTTTGGTGTCAAGGTAATAGCTATGAATAGTCATTGGCTCCCCGGAAAGGGTATAAGAATGGGACCTATTATGGGACATACAATGCATTACAAATGTATGATCATTAGGCTTTAACCTGGTTATTCTATTCCACCTCTTATAGAAAAAAGAACTTAAAGGAAAATATTTAATAACACGGCGATACATTTATACAAAGCTTCTACCCCGAGCACATGCAATGGAATCGTAGATAGTCAAGTGAAATCCAATCTACAAAATAATTTGATCTATGGATAGCATCGTTGTGGTAAAGGTCATAATGCTGGAGAAATCATTACCGTAGGGCATAGAGGGAGAGGTCATAAGCATCTATACTATAAAATTGATTTTCGACGAAATGGAAAAGACTTATCTGGTAGAATCGTAACCATAGAATATGACCCTAATTGAAATGCATACATTTGTCTCATACACTATGGGGATGGTGAGAAGAGATATATTTTACATCCCAGAGGGGCTATAATTGGAGATACCATTATTTCTAGTACATAAGTTCCTATATCAATGGGAAATGCCCTACCTTTTAGTGCGGTTTGAACTATTGATTTATGTAATTGGAAGTAAACAATTAGGTTTATGATGAAACCTAGAAATTGATCATTGATCCAATTTGAGTACCTCTACAGGATAGACATCAACAAAAAATTATTGAGTAATGGTAGCAAGTGATTGAGTTTAGTAGTTCCTCATAGAAAATTATTGACTTTAGAGATATGGTAATATGGAGAAGACAAAATTGTCTAAAGCATGCATAGAATGGGAAACACCCTTCTTTCAAAGAGAGGAGGATGGGTTATTCTCATTTAATTTGATGGTTAGAGGTGAATTGAAAGCTAAACAGTGGTAATTAGAAAGTTCCAGGGGGAAAAATAAAGATGTCTCCTATGTTACCCGCAATATGTGAAAGTAGCAATGTCATTTCATAGAGTCATTCGGTCTGAATGCTATATGAAGAACATAAGCCAAATGATGGAATGGGGAGACCTAGGATGTAGAAGATTATAACATGAGTGATTCGGTAGATTTGGATTCCTATATATCCACTCATGTGGTATTTCATCATACGATTCATATAAGATCCATTTGTCTAGATATCATCATATACATCTAGAAAGCCATGTGCTTTGGAAGAAGCTTGTATAGTTTGGGAAGGGGTTTTTATTAATAAAAAAGAAGAATCTACTTCAATTGATATGCCCTTAGGCACGGCCATACATAACATAGAAATCACATTTGTAAAGGGTGGACAATTAGCTAAAGCAGCAGGTGCTATAGCAAAACTGATTGCAAAAGAGAGTAAATCGGCCACATTAAGATTACCATCTGGGGAGGTCCATTTGATATCCAAAACTGCATAGCAATAGTTGGACAATTGGGTAATGTTGGGGTGAACAAAAAAAGTTTGGGTAGAACCGGATCTAAGTGTTGGCTAGGTAAGTGCCCTGTAGTAAGAGGAGTAGTTATGAACCCTGTAGACCACCCCCATGGGGGTGGTGAAGGAAGAGCCCCTATTGGTAGGAAAAGACCCACAACCCCTTGGGGTTATCCTGCGCTTGAACCCATGCATGGTGGATTCACATTCCACTACCTTGATCCACTTGGCAACATCCGCCCCTTATCTAGCTGAAGGATTTTCCCTTTTTTCCATTCATCATTATTGTATTTATTCTTACCTTATTAGATCGAGATATTGAACATAGTTTAAAATGTAAAAATAAAGGAGTAATCCGTTGTGACACGTTCACTAAAAAAAAATCCTTTTGTAGCTAATCATTTATCGGGAAAAATGGAAAAACTCAACATGAGGGAGGAGAAAGAAATAATAGTAACTTGGTCTCGGGCATCTACCATTATACCCACAATGATTGGACATACAATCACCATTCATAATGGAAAAGAACATTTACCTATTTATATAACAGATCGATGGTAGGTCACAAATTGGGAGAATTCGCCCCTACTCTGACTTTCGCGAGACATGCGAGAAATGATAATAAATCTCGTCGTTAATTTTTTCATTTTTATTTTCTATTTTAGTAAAGTAGCAAAAGTAGTTATCATTCATTGGTAGGAGATAGCCTTATGATAAAGATAAAGAACTTGACTTCAAGAGGGGGAGCAATACCAAATCTCTTGCTCTGGAACAAGATATTGGATATTGCTCCTTCAACGATCCATATACATTAAGACAAAAGTCTTATCCATTTGTAGATGGGGCTTCAATAGCGGCTAGGTCTAGAGGGAAGTTGTGAGCATTACGTTCATGCATTACTTCCATACCAAGATTAGCACGATTTATAATATCAGCCCAAGTGTTAATGACACGGCCTTGACTATCAACTACAGATTAGTTGAAATTGAAACCATTTAAATTGAAAGCCATAGAACTAATACCCAAAGCAGTAAACCAAACACCTACTATAGGACAAGCAGCCAAGAAGAAATGTAATGAGCGAGAATTGTTGAAACTAGCATATTGGAAGATCAATCGGCCAAAATAACCATGAGCAACTATGATATTTTAAGTTTCTTCCTCTTGACCAAATCTGTAACCTTCATTAGCATATTCATTTTTAGTGGTTTCCCTGATTAAATTAGAGGTTACCAAAGAACCATGCATAGCACTAAACAGGGAGCCACTGAATACACCAGCTTCTAACATGTGAAATGGATGCATAAGGATATTGTGTTCTACTTGGAATACAATCATAAAATTGAAAGTACCAGAAATTCCTAAAGGCATACCATCAGAAAAACTTTGTTGTCCAATAGGGTAGATCAAGAAAATAGCAGTAGCAGTTGCAACAGGAGCTGAATATGCAACAGCAATCCAAGGACACATACCCAAATGGAAACTAAGTTCCCACTCACGACCCATATAACAAGCAACACCAAGTAAGAAGTGTAGAACAATTAGCTCATAAGGACCACCATTGTATAACCACTCATCAACAGATGCTACTTCCCATATCAGATAAAAATACAAACAGATAGCTGCAGAAGTAGGAATAATGGCACCAGAGATAAAATTATTTCCATAAAGTAGAGACCCAGAGACAGGTTCACTAATACCATCAATATCTACCGGAGGAGCAGCGATGAAGGCGATAATAAATACTGAAGTTGCGGCCAATAAGGTAGGGATCATCAAAACACCAAACCACCCAATGTAAAGATGGTTTTCAGTGCTGGTTATCCAGTTGCAGAAATGACCCCATAGGCTTGTACTTTCGCATCTCTCTAAAATTGCAGTCATGATAAGGTCTTGGTTTATTCTATTTTCAAGGACTCCCAAGCACACTTATTAACTCTAGTTATCTAAAATATAGCTATAGATAATATGAAGGCTTGTTATTTAAGAGTAAAACATGCGCTATATGTTAATGTCAACCAATCTCCGTATCGTAGATTTCTATTTATTTGACTAAATCGACCAACATAATTTCTAAAGAAAATAAATCAAATAAATCAAATAATTTGAATTTTCAAATTCTAATAGAAAAAAACCTTTTTCTTTTCCGTATGGGTTTCCCGGGACTTGAACCCGAAACTAGTCAGATGGAGTAGATAATTTTTTCTTCTTGTTGTAATAGATGAAAAAAACCTCTCCCCAAACCATGCTTGCATTTTTCATTGCACATGACTTTCACTATATATACATATACAACTTAGACCCTGAAAAAAATTTGGAATAGTTGGTTGATTCAACCACTACACTATTCCATGAGCATTTCAAGATGCAAATTCATAAATTTCTCTTGATCAGTTATCAAATTTCCATTTTATTTTCATAAATGTAATTTGCATTATATTACATAAGGTTAATGTCTCATGATCAATCATGAAAAATCCCACAAGTCATTTCTATGAATAATATCCAAACACCAAATCCGTCCTGTATGTAATTGAAAAGGGGTTTTGGTAAGATTAAAGAAAGAATTTGTTCTTCTTGTGTAAAGAATTCTTCCAATAATCCCGAACCTAATCTTTGCAAAAAAGCATGTGCTGTATTTTTATGTTTACGAGCCAAAGTTCTAGCACACGAAAGTCGAAGTATATACTTTATTCGATAGAAACTCTGCTTTTTTGAGGATCCAAAGTGGTAATGAGAAAGATTTCTACATATCTAACTAAATCGATGAATAATATCCAAATCTAATAAATCAGACCAGATTGGCTTACTAATGGGATGCCCAGATATGGTACAAAATTTTGGTTTAGACAACGATCGAATAGAGGAATAACTGAAACCATAGTATCAAATTTCTTAGTAAGAGTATCTATTAAAAATGCATTTTCTAGCATTTGATTTCTTACCACCAAAAGACTTATTAGTACACTTAAAAGATAACCCAGAAAATAGAAAGAATAATTTAATAATTGGTTTATATGAATCCTATTTGGTTGAGACCAAAATTGAAATAATATAGCCAAAAATTGACAAAGTAAGATGTCCATTTCCTCATCATAAGATGAGTTCCCTTTGAAGCCAAAATTGCTTTTTCTTGATATCGAACATAATGCATGAAAGGATCCTTAAAGAACCACATGGTCTTCTGAAAATGAAAATAATTAGAACACGATACTATAAAAAACTGTTCTATTTTTTGATAGAAATGCGTTCACTCAAGAAAAGCCCCATAAGATGCTGATAGTAAATAAGAGGATTGCTTACGAAAAAAACTAATATAAATTCACATTCAGAGACATAAGAATTATATAGGAATCGAAAAAATCTTTGATTTTCTTTTGAATTTGAAATTGAAATGATGTAAATAGATTTTTTCTGAGTAATGAAACTATTCCAATTATAATATTTGTGAAGAAAAAATCACAATAAATGCAAAGAAGAAACATCTTGGGTCTAGCATTGAAGGATTTGAACCAAGATTTCTAGATGGGTGGGATGGGGTATTAATATTTTTGACACAAAATTAAAATGTGAAAATTTGTCCTCTAAAAAAGGAAATATTGAATGAATAGATCAGAAATTTTGAGATTTAGGTATTTCTTTTTGTTCAAGGGAAGACCCTAATCGCAACAAGAATAGAATTTCCATAATGACTGCAAAACCTTCTAATATCATTTGGGAATAAAAAAATTGTTGTGCCCAACGCTTTGATTTTGGCTCGAATCACCAATAGAATAAATCAAATAATTTTGTTGATACATTCGAATAATTACTTATTTCACAAGTATTGAACTAGATTTATTGTCATAATCCAAAATTTCTACAAAAATCGAACCATTTAAACCATGATCATAAGCAAGTGTATAAATATACTCCTGAAAGAGAAGCGAATATAGGAAGTGCCTTTGCCTAGATCCATATTTTTCTAAATAGCCTTGTAATTCTTACATTTTTGTTTCTACTTGAATAGGAAATGAGGGGCATTTCTTGGGTTATCAAATTATACATAGTGCAATACAGTCAGAATAGGATATATATTATGTATATAGTAATAGTAAGAAAATATATACCCAGAGACAAGGAGAGTCCAATCAACAGATCTTTTTCTCTACTTTTCTATCCAATGGGTTTATCTTTTTATGTTTGTTGAAATTACAAGAGTGTAAAAATCCTTTATTTTTGCAACCTAATCGCTCTTTTGACTTTGGAATAAAGTCTCTTTATCAGTATACAATTTCTTCTGCACATTTGTATCCAACCCATAATTCTACTATAATTAGAATAAAGAATAGCTAGGATTAAAAAAAAAAGAGAATCATTTACACGAGAATCCTTTCCCCCATCAAGTATTAATTAAGAATATAAGCTCGTTGCCTTTTGTTTTACCCGAATTGGGACCATAAGACTCTATCCATTTATCCACTAGACCTAAAGAATAAACCCAAAATTACATTTTGATTTTTTTAAAATTTAAATTCCAAATTTCTTTTTTTTATTACGACATGCTATTTTCCCCATTCATTACCTTTCAAGATCAGTCATGGTCATATAGACTCTACCAATAGTCTAGATGAATTTGGTACTTCATCCAAATGTGTAAAAGATCATAATCACACTTAAAAGCCAAGTACTCTACCATTGAGTTAGCAACCTGGATAAATATGCTATATAGATACGATTGAAATAAAAAAAGACTAATTGAATTGCAACGCATGATCCCAACAAAAATGAAATATTGAACTAAAAAAAAGAAGGATTTTTTAATAACCAATTATGAACTTATGAACGAACACCAAAATATTAAAATGGTGTTTTTGCTTAAAAAACAACGAACAAACTATTAATAGAGATGTAAAAAATTGACATTTATTTTGATTTTCTCAATTTTGATTTTTTATTTTCGTTAATGTTACTAAAATATGCCTTATCTTCCATAACTATAGAATAAATCTGACAACCCACCATTTGATTGAAGCGAAGGAAAAAACCAATCAACTCAATTTCAATATAGGGTGGATTTTATCCATGATCGAATTATATTTGTTTAGTACATTATTGCCAATATGAATCAAATGTTGAGAAAATAAATTAAATTAGTAAGTAAATCAAATATCTCATTCACTAAAGAGATGCAAATTTGACCATATCCAATTGAATTATCAATGCTTTAATTGAAATTTTTAATTAGGAAGGTAGATTGAGAATCTAGTTTTTCCATAGGTATGGAATAGGAAAGGTTGCATGTAAGGTCAGATTAAGTTTCTTATTCTTGTTTTCCTATGAAAAAGAAAACATTAATATATATAGGACTATTATCTTTTCTTTTGTCTCCCTCATATACAATGAACCATTGTTACCGAAGGTACTCATAAATGTTTAAGGAATCATAGATAGTTTTTACTTAACGGAGAAAAAGGGCTCTTGGCCATTGTTACTGAATGCTAAAATAGAAGAATAAATATAATAACAATATATAATATCATATCACAAGCCTTTTTCGTTTATTTTATGCATTTACTTTGGATTCCCAAATCTTCTCATCAACCCCATCACCAATTCCATATTCCATTTCCATAAAGTAAATGGAATATATAAATATATAAATGCCCTACTAGTCGATACACTACATTGATTTACAATTATTCGTTTGAATAAGTCCAAATACAATTTCCCATGTTTCAATTTTTAGTTTTTCTATCCCAGCTTTATAAACTTTAAGCTTATGACTGGCGAGAAAATTAGTACCAAAAACTCCTTACTCTTTAATCTCCACACAAAATATATTTAATGTGGAATTAGTATACCCCATTTATTTATTTTGGGAGGATTTTGGTTTGGAAAGGACATAGAGAGATCTTTCTTTTGCATTTTGACTCAGAACACATCGTGTGATAATTTACATTTCCTAAATACTAAAAATAGCGGCTTCTCTAAGTAATTAACTTAACCTTAAATAGTTATCTTTAATTTCAATCAATTTCAATATAAATATGAGTAATACGAGCATATAATATACTTTTTTTTCATCTGCATTTAAGACTTGATTATGTTTGTGAGAAACCAAATAGAAGAAAAAAAATATCATTTTGAGAATTTTTCTTAGAAGTCAGGAACAATCTAATCTGGGGCGGAAGGATTCGAACCTTTGAGTAATGGGACTAAAACCCACTGCCTTACCACTTGTCCATGCCCCATTTTGATTTTCGTTCAACACTACTAAACACTAATAATGTAATTATATTAGTTAATAGTCAATTCCAACCCAAATACATAGGATGGACATCGTTACTAGGATTCGACACATATGATATAGAATAAAAAGATTCATTGATCATTACGCATAATTCAATTAAGATATTGTAGGAAAGTAGAATTACTTATTATTGTTTATTCCCATTTTGTTTTGGAACAGGGGAAAGATTTTTAATTTGGAAGAGTTGGAAGAAAAAATGAATTATTTGATCTGCTTTTTCTTTATTTCACTTCTTAAAATTTCAAAAATAACTCAATTAAAATCAAATATCAAATTATATCATCTGCAAGAACAAAATATTTGTTATGCTTAATATCTTTAGTTTAATTTGTATCTATCTTAATTCTGTCTTTTATTCGAGTAGTTTTTTCTTTGCCAAATTACCCGAGACTTATGCCCTTTTCAACCCAATCGTAGATGTTATGCCCATTATACCTATACTCTTTTTTCTTTTAGCCTTTGTTTGGCAAGCTACTGTAAGTTTTAGATAAAATCTTTAATACTCTCCTAAATTCTAAATTCCTAATTCATTCAAAAGAAAAAATTTGAAAAATGGATAGGATCTGATATGCCTTATATTTTTTATTATTTTATTACTAAAAAATTAACTAATCTATTCCCCTTTCAAAAAAATATGATCTTATTTTGGAGATTGTGTAATGCTTACTCCCAAACTCTTCGTTTACACAGTGGTGATATTCTTTGTTTCCCTCTTTTTATTCGGATTCTTATCTAATGATCTAGGGCATAATTCTGGGTGTGAGAAATGAAAAAAAAAAAAAAATCAAAGGATCGAGATTTTTTGGAATTCCAAACTCTCAAGATATCAGAAAGAAGGAGCGAGGAGAGAGGGACTCGAACCCTCAATATGAATAACTCGTACAATAGATTAGTAATCCACTGCTTTAGTCCACTCAGCCATCTCTCCCAATTCAAATCAAAACTGCAAATTTTTATGTGATATGTGAAGTAAAAGTTGATAAAAACTCTAGTTTTAAGGATTCAAGGATTCTATGATATAGAAAAAATATACAACATCCACAAGCAGTTAAATTTCAATAATGATTTGAAATAGATATTCCCATTCCCATAGAAAGAATACCTTACTTTTTTGAAGAGGTATGAAAGTGTATTCCCCCAGCCCAGTTAAATACTAGCCAAGCCAGTACTTCTTTTAATTCAATCAATCATTCATATATCAATTAATTTCATTTAATTTATATAAAAAATTTCATTTTATTTGTATAAACAAAATCATAAAACATATTAATTATATGTTGTTTATATAATTAAACAATATCTCAATAATATTAATATAATATCTCAAAATTTTAAATTCTAATATATATAAATGTTAATATATATATAACAATATCTCAAAACACACATATTTCGAATAGAAATATAATTAATTGAACCCCCCCAAAAAAGCCAAACATTATTTTATTTATTTAAAGTTAAAATAAAATTTAGATCTGATTTAACTAAATTCATAAGATCTAATAGTTGAGAAGGAAAAAAAAAAGAACCATATATGTAGAATTCATCATTTTTATGGTCCGGCTTCAATGCCTTCTTCGGGCCGGGGCTGCCAGTCCAATAATGACTTACTAGCAAAGAAAAAGTATAACCCCTTCTTTCTGGTATTTAAATAAGCTTTCTGCTATCACCGGCTTTTTTTTTCGACTCCCCAGTCAGCGTACGTGTAAACACTAGAATTTTCACGATTCTGATGCAATTTTGTTTTGATTGCATCTCACTTTTTTTGTTTTGTCTTCGACAAATGGTTATTTATATATCATAATATATATGGTAGAGGGTATAGTTTAGTGGTAAAAGTGCGATTCGTTCTATTAACCCCTTAAATAGTTAAAGGGTCTTTCAGTATTTTTATTCAAAATAAAAAACTACAAAACTTTATTTTGAAAATTTAAAAGGTTTAATCCTTTACCTCTCAATGGCATATTTGAGGAAATATATACATTCTCACGATTTGTATCCAAAATTCCATAAAAAAATGGATTATGGAGTTGCGAAGCATAATTTTTTTTTATTTTGAATTGGATCAACTCTTCCAATTGAATAAGTATGAATATAAGTATGAATAAAAGATCTATGGATAAAGATCCAAAAGTTTATTTCCAATCGTAACTAGATCTTCCATTTTTTTGTTGTAAAAGTAAAATGGAAGCTAATTAGCCAGAGAACGAGGGTTTTGGTTTACTAGAATCATCGGCATATTGTTTCAGCTCGGTGGAAAAACAAAATTATTTTCCCCAGGATCCCGCGAGTAGAAATAGGGAACGAAGTAACTAGACTAGACAGATTTGGTATAATCTCCCTACTCTAGATCTAGAGGGATCATCTAGAAAGCGAGTATTCTTGGATGCATTCAGATAGACAAGCTGACATAGATGTTATGGGTCTAATTTTATTAGGACTTCCTTCATACATTGAAACTTTTTTATTTCTATTTTTCATTTAAGATCTTAGATCTGGAAACACATCAATTTTCCATAAAGGAGCCGAATGAAACCAAAATTTAATGTTCAGTTTTGAATTAGAGACATTAAAAATAATCAACCAACGTCGACTATAACTCCTAGCCTTCCAAGCTAATGATGCGGGTTCGATTCCCGCTACCCGCTCCATATTTCTTATACATATACATACATCATAAAATGGAATATGCATCCTTTGTTGTTTTCAGGGAATAAAAATTCATTTATTTATGTGTAATCAGATTTTATCCGAACAAAAGGTGAAGACTATGAAAGCAGAAAATGGGAATGAAAAAGTGTCCATTGTCTAATGGATAGGACAGAGGTCTTCTAAACCTTTGGTATAGGTTCAAATCCTATTAGATGCGATTTCTTTTTTTTCAACTATTCTTTTTTTTTTTAATGGCCATGCCAAGAAACCCATTTCTTTTCTAATGATTCAGATCAAATATATATATATATATATATATATATTTCTCAACAATTAGTCTTGTACTAAGACTAAGAATAAGAATGAGAAATTTATGTTTGTTCTTGAAGTAGAAAGAACTCAATCTGTTCTTAAACAGTTCCCTTCAAAAGGATTTCTACTTCTTTAGTGAATGTCTTGGTAGAAGATATACTTTCTTGGAATTTAGGTTTATTCTTTTTTAAGTAAGTACGTAACTAAACAAGAAACTTCTTTACCTGCCCAATTTCTAACGGATCAAGATATCCATTCTCCTCAATATAAATAGTAGCTATTTATTCTTCTACCACGAGAGGATCTAATTGAGATTGTTTGAGCAACTCACATAATCGTTGACCTCTTGCCAATTGATTCTGAGTAGCTTTATCGAGATCAGAAGTGAATTATGCAAAGGCTTCTAATTCTGCAAATTGAGCTAGTTCCAATTTTGATTTGCTGGCTACTTGTTTCATAGCTTTAATTTGAGCCACAGGTCCCACTCTGGAAATAGAAATACCCACATTAATAGCAGGTTGGATTCCAGCATTGAATAGATCGGCGGATAAAAATATTTGTCCATCTGTAATGGAAATTACATTAGTGGGGATATAAGCTGAAACCCCAGATTGAGTCTCAACTATTGGTAAAGAGGTCATACTTCCTTCACCTAAATGAGAACTTGATTTAGCAGCTCTTTCCAAAAGGTGTGAATGCAAATAAAAAACATCTCCTAGATAAGCTTCACAACTAGGGGGTCTTCTTAATAGAAGAGGCATTTGGCGATAAGCTTATGCTTGTTTGGCGAGATCATCATAAATTATTAAAGTATGCTGTTCACGATGCATAAAATATTCAGCTAGAGCCACTCATGTATAAGGTGCGAGATATTGTAATGTAGTAGGTGAATCCGCTGTTTCGGCTACCACAATAGTGTATTCCATCGGCCCTCGCTCCTAAAAGGTAGTCACTACCTGAGCCACAGAAGATGCTTTTTGACCAATAGATATATAAACACATATTACATTTTGCCCCTTTTGGTTGAGAATAGTATCTGTGGCTACTGTCGTTTTGCTGGTCTGCCATCCCTAATAATTAATTCTCATTGACTGTGTCCTATAGGGATCATGGAATCAATAGCAATAAGTCCTGTTTGAAGAGGCTCATATATGGAGCATCTTGAAATAATTCATGGGGCAGCAGATTCAATTAAGCGAGATTCGGAAGCTGAAATTTCCCCACTCCCATCAATGGTTTTAGCTAGAGCATTTATAACATGACCCAAATAAGCCTCATTGATAGGTATCTGGGCAATTTTTCCTATTGCTTTTACAGAACTTCCCTCTTGTATCATCAAACCATCGCCCATTAATACAATGCCAACATTATTGGATTTCAAATTCAAAGTAATGCCTATTGTGCCCTCTTCAAATTCTACTAATTCGCTTGCCATGACTTCATCAAGACCATGAATACGAGCAATACCATCTCCTACTTGAAGTATGGTACCGGTATTCACAATCTTTACTTCTCTATTATATTGTTCGATATGTTCACAGATAATATTAATAATTTCATCGGCTCAAAGGGTTACCATTAATATCTCTTTATTCTTTTTCAAAAGAAAAACAAAAAAGATACCTAAAGTTTCAACTAAAGCAAAAGTAGAAAGATTAATCAGTTATTTCTTCCATCACTGTGAGGATATGAATATTAACACTGATGATACAAAAATGTAAATGACTATTCAAACAACTATTCAGAGTTCCTAGAGCTCTGTGTAAGGCTTGCTGGAAAACTCATTGTCGTCCCTGATTAATCACTCTTTGTTGTTCAAAAAGAAGGGTTTCCTTTTTGTAATTTTCTGATCGTTCCAAACTATCACAAGTAGCATTAATCAAATTTACTTTTTCTCATTCTATCTCAGAGTATCCATTAATTCGATACTCATCTGCTTTAATTTCCACTTTCCATAAGAGAGTTTGGGCTTTTTCAAGCTGTTCAATGGCCCCTTTATGCAATTCTTCCAAATTTTGAATAGTACGCAAGATCCTCTATTTTTTATTATCTAATAAATCATTTAATGAAAGTAGATTATCTTACTATATAATATAATTTTATGACTTTCATGATCTCTTCCCAAACCAAACATGTATCTTTCGGTTCATTTGGATCTCACACTCAATTATTTATTTTATAGACATATAGACATTTCCATATCATTTAATGTAATGAACCTGCCCCATCTTTTCTTCATTGAAACTGATACAAGACCAAAATGTTCTATTCTAGTAAATGGACTCTTCCGATGAAACAAAAATCTATGATTTTAGCAAAGTTGTTTCTTTATTTAATTTGTTCTTTATTAAATTTCAAATCCAAATATATATAAATTACAAATATATATCTCTAATAGATATTTCATTTTAATATATTTGAAATAAATATTTTTTGTTATTTGAAATTGAAATATTTTATTTTAATATAATTTAAATTTTTTTATGCCTTTTCTACAAATCCAAAAAATTCTTTATTTTTTCATACATAGGTCATCGATTCGGCATTGGATAAAAAGAGGCAAGGTGCCTATTTTTTCTAACACATTTTTTTATAGTAACTAGTAAATAGTTGAAATCATTTTATCGATATGAGTGTCTTATATCGGATAAATTACTAACTATTCATTTTAAAATAAAAATAATTTTGGTACTAACACTAAGATAGTGGTAGAAAGAATGCCCATGTTATGCCTGAACTTCAAACAGTTTGGCTTTAACTATGTTAATGGTCTCACATTATTGGTTGATAGAAAATCAAAGTTGATTTACCAATGAATCACGAAATGCTATGGTTCTTACATATATTATATTATATAATTTCTGAATGGAATTTATTAAGTAATTTGTCAAGATTGTCCACCTTTCTTTCTTTTTTTATTATATTTATAAATACAATAAAAAATAAGAAATAGAAATCTATTATATTAAAGTACTGTCGATTGGATCCAACCTATTTTTGAAATAGACAACTCGCACACACTCCCTTTCCAAAAAAAATCAATACACCAAGCACTATACTTAGATTTATTAGATTTGTTGCTAAAATATCAGTATTAAACCCAAAACTTTTAGCAAATGGCCAGTGTTCAGAAGAAATAAAAGAATAGGTTACATTTTTCATATGCTTCATATAATATAGATAGGACTAAGAAAGAACTAGAATTCTTTTTCTATCATCTCACTTGTCTTTTTTTTTTAATCGATTTCTTTCTTCTTCTTTTATTATTTTTTTATTTTCCATTTTCATTAATTTTTTTCTTATTTTTTAATGAAATTTCCAATTTCAAATAAAGTAGTATTATTGTCTTAGGTTTCATGACAATTGCGAAATATCTCCTTTGTTCTTTGTTGAAAGGCTCTCTAAAAGTGAAAGTTTCTGGTGTACTAAGGATGAGAAGAAAGAAAGTGAACAGATCTATGAATTCCCCATCTTCAAATCAGTCCTACCTAGGGTAGGGGTATTGTCTCAATAAAAATGGAAAATTCTAGAAATAATTTTCTATTCTACGAGAAAAGTCTTGCTATAATTTGATGAAACAAAGGGCAAGTCTGAGTTAATGAAATTAATGAAAAAGGTAATTTTCCCATTTTTAGGATTACATTAAACAAAAGGATTCACAAATAAAAGCGCCAATGCCACGACCAGTCCATAAATTGTTAAAGCTTCCATAAAAGCTAGACTAAGCAATAAAGTACCTTGTATTTTACCCTCTACTTTTGGTTGCCTCACAATACCTTCTATGGCTTGCCCTGCAATAGTACCTTGACCAACTCTAGGTCCAATAGAAGCAAGGTCTACAGCCAATCTAGCAATAATAACAGAAGCAGCAGAAATCAATGGATTCATGGTAAGTTCCTCACACCAAAAAAAAAATAATAGAAATGGTTAATAATACAATCAACCAATGAATTATTACATTTTTTCACTAAGATCCATCATCAGGTCGAAGTAACTAAAAATTCCAAATTGCAATAAAAATATTACTGAATCAACTGAATTATCAGAACTATTTCCATATCTTGTTTTTTTTAGTTTCTACCCACGATAGGTTTTTTCGTAAATCCATATGATGCATACAGCTCTAGTTATTGCACTTCTTTCTTTGGAACCATTCTTTCGTCAATTCTTCATTTTCTACTCTATTCCATTCCTGAGTTCATCTATTTTTTCATTCAATCTACGCATAGTCACAAAGGAAAGAGAAGAAAATCTATATAAATAGAGGGGACTATAAATTATATATAAAATATACTATATAGAGATAAATAATATATAGGAATAATCTCCTATAATATAATGAATATCTAATATCAAATATAGCTTTCTTTCTTCTATAACATAACTTGACCTACCATGATTATGGGTCATATATACTATACAATACTATACATACATATTTGTATCTATTATGTTCCCCAACCGAGTGGATTCTCTTGAACCATACATGAATTGAAATAAAGCTAAAGAAAAAAAAGACTATTTTGTTTGAAGACTAGTTAATGATGACCCTCGATGGATACACCTGTATAAGCCATGACTAAGGTTGCAAAAATAAGAGCTTGAATACCACTTGTAAATAATCCAAGAAACATGACAAGTATAGAAATTAATAAAGGTACTAAAGAAATAGGAACAACAACTGCTAATTCATCAGCTAATATATTCTCGAAAAGTCAAAAACTAACAGATAAAGGTTTTGTGAAATCTTCTAGGATATTTATTGGTAAAGGGATTAGGGTTGGTTGAATGTATTTTTTGAAATAACCCAACCCTTTTTTTGTAAGATCCACATAAAAATATGCCACTGACGTGGGTAAAGCTAAAGCAACAGTAGTATTTATATCATTCGCGGGGGTAGCTAACTCCCCATGAGGTAACTGTATGACTTTCCAAGGTAAAATAGCACTTGACTAGTTAGAAACAAAAAAAAATAGGAACATAGTTCCAATAAAGGGAACCCAAGGACCATATTCTTCTCCGATTTTTGTCTTGCTCAAGTCTCGAATAAATTCAAGGATATATTTGAAAAAATTCTGATCATCGGTTGAAATGGTTTGTGGATTCCGAACAGCTATGATGATTGAAAATAATATGATAGCAATTACGACCCAAGAAGTGATAAGTACTTGGGCATGGATTTGCAAACCCCCTATTTGCCAATAGAAATGTTGGCCTACTTCTATACCCGATATATCATAAAACCCTTTAAGTGTTTTAATGGAACATGGTATAACATTCAAATTGTCCTCTGACAGAAATTGAACTTAAAAAAACAAGGAATTATTTTGATTCAACCATCTCTTTCTAATTTCACCTACTTTAATCCATATATTTCTATTTACAGGCAATCAAATAAGATCAATATCCCCAGTACTTTACTTATTTATCTCTTTTGAAAAATTCAGGTAATAGTAACCGATCCAATAAATCTATGGAATTCCGAAATCAAATAATTAATAATTAACCTTTTTTTTGAATAATAATCAAGGATTTCCTATATAGCTAGAATGACCCTCACAAATTGTGGATACTAATTTGTTGAGAATTAATCAGATTGAAGCTATAGCGTCATCATTGGCTGGGATCGAAATATCTACGAGATTCTGGTTATTATTTGTATCGATTAAACAAATTGTCGGAATACCTAAAATGACACATTCTTGAAGAGCCATATATTCTTATTGCTGATCAAGGATGATTACAATATCGGGCAACCTCGTCATATACTTGATACCACCCAGATATGTTTGCAAGGTAACTAATTTTCTCTTCAACATCGCTGCATCTCTTTTTATTTTTGGGAGATAGTTGAGTTTGCCCATCTTTTGGTTTTCTCTTAAGTCTCTGAACTTATGAAGTCTCATTTCCCTCATAGACCAATTTGTTAGCATACCACCGAGCCATTTTTTATTAACATAATGACACTGAGCCCTTATTACAGCCGATGTTACTGAATCCACTGCTTTATTTTTGGTACCAATGATTAAAAAGTTTTTTCCTCTACTTGCTACATCAAAAACTAAATCACATGCTTCTGATAAAAAATGAGCAATTCTAATATTATTTGTAATATGAATTACCTTTACGCTTTGCAGAGATATAAGGGGCCATTCTAGGATTCCTTTCCTAGTACCATGACCAAAATGAACCCCCACTTCCATCATCTCTGGCAAATTGATGTTCCAATATCTTCTTGACATTTCCCCCATTCCCTCTTTATTTTAATTTTTTACAACGAGATGAGATACCCTGAAAAAAGAAATAATAATAATTATTCCAAGAGAACTTTAGACTGAGGATTGACCGTCAATACAATACGCGGTCCGAACCATTAATTTCTTTTAATTACTTATTTTTTTAATTACCAAATCAATAGACCATAGATAAATTAAAGGAGAAAAAAGTGAATCTCCTTTTAGGAATCATTAAATCCTATAAATGATTATTCTAATGTCTCATGTAAATTGTTTGGGAGGCAAGAACAAAACAATTCTTTGTGGTGTAATAAAATATCTCTCATTTCTAATGAGAATAGATTATTCTTTTTGATTTTCGAATGAATATTTTTGTCTTGTCTTGAATGGTGCACTAATTTTTAAAATCCAGTACCAACAAGTATAATCCCCCCCAGAATGATGTTCTCTTTCAGGCCTTTCAACCAATCAATATAATTTCGTAGAGCAGCTTTTGTTAAAACTTGAGCAGTTTCTTGAAAACTCACTTCGAATATGAAACTTTGAGTATTTAGAGATGCCTTTGTTATTCCCAATAAGATTGCCTGATAACAAGTTGCTTCATCTAAAGCATGTCCTGCACGTTCTTCTTGCAATAATCCGATGAATTCTCCAGGTGAAAAAACATTAGACATTCCATCTTCTGAAACTAACACTTTTGTTGTCACTTGACGTACAATAATTTCTATATGTCTATTATGGATCTGTACCCCTTGGGATCAATAAACCTTTTGAATCCTATTAACCAAAGAGATATTACTTTAAGCTATGGTTTGCTCAGCCCCAATCAAGAATCCCCAAGGTCTTCTGAAAATTATTGGTATACATTTGTTCCAACTCCCAACTCTCTTTTCCAGGTTCATCAATATGGAATCAATTGAGCGTACTTCTAAGACTTGTTCCACTTTTGGAAGACCCTGTGTTATGTCACCAGATCTTGATTTTTCATAATTAAATGTAACTAATATATCTCCCTCATAAAGGATTTTCCCATAGTGTCCATGAACAGTTGCTCCCAAAATGGCCAAATAGGCCTTAGCTGATCTTATAACTAAGGAATCAATGTGAACAATTAGAATTTGACCAGATTTTGTTATCTCTAGTCTGTATTTGAATAGACATACATTTTCACAAAAAAATTGTCCAAGACTAATTATTGTAGATGTCTCTTCACAATAATTGTGTTGGAGAAAGCACCAATTCAAAGTCTATTTAAAATGAAAATTCTCAAGTAGCAAAAATTTCTTTAACAAAATTTGATTATGAGTTATTAAATGGTAAGATGAATAAAAATTTGCTATTTTAGGTACAATAGTACCTAAGGAACCCAGAAAATCCATAATTGGAATTATGGCATCCAATTCTTTTGTTACATTGTTATATTTCGAATCATTGAATGGACTAATTTGAGAACAATTAGATGATGACAAAATTAGCAAAGATTGACATTCCTTATTTTGATTCAACAAGGTACCCATACCGATAGTTCCTTGATGTTGGGTAAATAATTGAATCTTTGACTTGGAAGAAAAAGGATTGATATTGGTGCAATTTAATCCATTATCAGGAATCAACCCCGAACCCACCGTATCATTCCTTTTTCAAGTATACGAAATAGTGGACTTGATTAAGTCAATTCCTATGAAATCGTGAATCAGATCATTTGCCCTTACCTCAACAAAGGAAGCATAAACCTCTTCTATGGAACTATTTTTTTCTTGGTCCCAATTTAATACTAAGCAAGTCCTAACTAATTGAATACTTGCATGAGAAATTCTTTGAATTGACTTGCCATTTCCATAAAGGATATAATTTACAACCCTAAGTTGGACATTATTCTTTTCCTCTAAGAGGTCCTAAGGGAAAAGTGTTGCTAAATTTATCCCATCAGCTATTTCATATGTGACTATAGGCTGAACTGAAACAAAATACTTTTTCATAGTGGCTGTGATTCGTTGAATATAGATCCAATTTTTCCATTTTTTTTGGATTCCTTAAAATTTTTCTTTCCCCTTCTTGGTGGTATCAAAATGGCACTGTGCTTGGATATCTTATCTGTCTCTCCAAGAAAATGGATATTTCCAAAAAGGATTTTCAGTTCAATACTTTTTTTTCTCTCCACCCATACTAATCCGCCTACTCGACTTCTTGTATTTAAGGAAAGTCGTGTATCTACTCCAATGAGACTATTGTTCTGGACCATTATCGATGAAGATCTAGGTAAGATATGCACTTCTTCGAGAATGAAAAAAGTCCAATCTATTTAGATTTGTATTTTGTATTTTGGACTAAATTCTTTGGTTCCTCAATAGTCAATCAAATCCTCTTTTTTTACAATTGAATCTACCTCTACAAGCCCATATTTAGTAATTCCAGAACTGCTTCTTCTATATATTGAATCATCAAAATGAGCAAGAATACTATTTCTACGTAAAATACCAATTATGGGTATTTCAATCAAAATACCAAAACAAGGTATTAGTTCATTCTCTCAGTCTTGATCATATTGTAATGGGATGATGAATATATTTCTTCATCTTTTCACCAGGAAATCTGAATTCTCTTGAAGAATAAAAGGATATATGAAATTCCAATGACCCTTGGATATGATTCGATCGGGTATTGGATGTTCAAGATTTTTTTTTTTTACCAAAAGTATCCAACAATTTATGCCTTACTCGATAATTAGTTATTGAGAGTTCAGAAATATATTTTTCTTCGATAGAAAAAGAATGAAAATTCATTTGATCTTGATCCTTGTGGAGTGAAAATGACACTATACTGGATCTACACAGACCTCTTGCTACTATCCATATATGACTTGTTTTTGGTAATAAATGAACATTACCATATGGGTATTCGGGTGCATGGTAGACATGCATACTCCAATGCATTTCTCCCTCTGATTCAGAATAAATATGCTTTTGGACCCTCTCTTTAAAATGAAAAGTGGATGCCCTGGCATGAATCTCGGCAATCACTTGTTCTAATTCCACATATTGACCATTTTGAACTAAAATCAAACCTTTTGGTGGAATATTCACATTATGTATAATATCCCGACCCTCAATAGTTACATACACATCTATAGAACATAAAAAAGCAGGATGTCCATGATGGGTACATGTGGGATGAACCAAATCCTCATTGAATTTGATTTTTCCACTAGAAGGAGCTTGCACATGTTCAGCAGTACCGCCTATAAATACTCCACCAGTATGAAAAGTTCTTAATGTTAGTTGAGTCCCTAGTTCTCCAATTGATTGACCCGCAATAATACCTATGGCTTCTCCCAATTCAACCAGATCGCCATGAGCGGGACTCCGACCATAACATAATTGACAGATCAAAGATGTACTTTTACAAGTAAAAGGGGTTCGAATATATATTAGTCGTGCTTGGAAAATTATCAAGTGATTGACAAGTCCAATCCCAACCTCTTGATTTCGAACGACAATGCATCATGGACCTATATATATATCGTCTGCTAATACACGACCAATTAGTGTTTGGACAAAATACTTTGGATAGTACCACAATATGTTTTTATGTACAATAATGTGTTGAACTACTTCAACAAGTCTACATGTGAGGTATCTAGCATCTGATGTTCGTACAATAGTGTCTACAATGCCTTTGCGGGCTCCGTAGCAAGAAATTATATATTCCATCAAAGAAAGTCCCTTGTGTAGATTGCTTTGAATGGGTAAATCAATCATTTGTCCTTGAGGATCCAACATTAATCCTCTCATACCCACCAATTGGTGCACCTAACATACATTTCCTCGAGCTCCCGAAAAGGACATTAAATGGACTGGATTAGAAGGATCAGTCATCCAAAAATTAGGATTCATTTCTTGTCTCAAATATTCACTTGTAGCATACCATATCTCAATGGATTGACGTAATTTTTCTACCACGTGTGTGTTCGCATAATGATAGTATTTTTCCAAAAGAAAACTTTGTTGTTCAGTGTCTTGGACTAACCATTCCTTAGAAGGTATTGTTAAAAGATCATCAATTCCTAATGAAATAGACATAGCAGTGGCTTGCTGAAAACCCAGAGTCTTCGATTGATCCAGGATATGTGATGTATATGCCATTTCAAAATGATCTATTAATATGCCAATAAGTTATTTCATAGCAGTTCCATCTATCACTTTATTGTGAAAGACTAGATCAGCCCATTCTGTCATAAATACCCCCATATTATGCTTAATAGGATTCCACAATGGACGTGAGTCAATGATTCAAAAACTTCCTTCCCTTAATCTTAATTCACACATAAATTCGGGAATTCTGATACTAGCGAAACTGGAGAGAACCGAATTCCCAAACACGGATATCAACTAATCTAATTTCTTAGTTTAGATAGCATATGAGTAGGCCTAAGAAAACCCTTGTACAGCTTCTTCCATTTCTCAATAAAAAGAAATATGAGCAATGGTGGTTCAAATGTATATACAACGAATTTCTTTTTTTACACTTCTTACGATCAGATAGTTCCTATAAATCTCTTTATTAGTACCCAAAGATTCAAATTGAATTTCGATAGGAACTTCTCTTGAGCCAATGACACATTGATCTAGTCACCGCCAGACCCACAAAGGACTACCTAAATCAATTCATTTTTGCCGATAAGCTCCAAGTGCATCATAGGAACTACAACAATACGTCGCTTTCATATACTTATACTTATTCTTATTATTGTTAACTATTTTGTATTGAGAATTTCTGCAATTATATGTATTATACCTATTTCGACAAATACCTCGATGATTCCCAATCGTTAATACATAGAGTCCAATAAGCATATCTTGAGTTGGTAAGGAAATGGGATCTCCAATAGCTGGAGACAAGAGATTCATATGAGAAAACATAAGTAAACGAGCCTCTGCTTGAGCTTCCAAAGATAAAGGTACATGAATAGACATTTGATCCCCATCAAAGTCTACATTGAAGCCTCTACAAACTAATGGGTGTAAACAAATAGCATGCTCCTCCACTAAAATTGGTTGGAAGGCCTGTATACCCAATCTATGCAAGGTCAGTGCTCTATTCAACAATATAGGATGTCCCGGCATAACTTCTTGAATTATTTCCCATACAATGGGTTATTTTTCCCAAATTTGACTTTTAGCAATCCTTATGTTAGAAGCAACATGTTGTCTAATAAAATCATGAATTACAAATGTTTGGAAAAGCTCTATTGCTATTTTATGAGGTAATCCACATTGATGTAATGAAAGCAAAGGACCCACGACAATGACAGAATGCCCCGAATAATCGACCCGTTTGCCAAGTAGAGTCTCATGAAATCTTCCCTCTTTGCCTTCAATTACATCAAAAAATGACTTGTAAACTTTTTTATGACCATCTTTCATTGGTTGTCCACGGATCCCATTATCAAGAAGTTTATATACTGCTTCTTGTACCAATTTCTCCTGACGCATTACTAATTCACCTGGTGTAGATCTACTTGTTGCTAATAGATCAGTAAGAGTATTGTTCCGATAGATAACTTTTCTATAGAGATCATTAATATCCAAACTCATTAGTTTACCTCCATCTATCTGAATAATTGGTCTCAACTCGGGAGGAAGAACTAGTAATAGGCTCAAAATCATCCATTTTGGTTCTACATTTGTTCAAATAAAATGTTTAGCTAATTCCATGTGTTTAACCAAAAAAAACTTTCTTCTTCAAATTTTTCTATTTTCCCATTCATTTCCAGTTCCAATTGCCTCCTTGTCTCCTAATTCCTTCCATTCTACAAATGAATTATCTGTAATAATTTGCAAATCCAAATTTGCTAATTGTTCTCTGATAGCACTTGCTCCCATCGTGATTTCTCGATTTTGAAATGTCTCGAAGCTTTGGGTAGTAGAAAAAGTGGAATGTTGTATTTCCAGGATTGGATTTCATATTCGAATGAACCTCATAACTGGAATAAAGTTGGTTTTTCAGATATGGGCCTAGCAAAAGAAAAATTGAGACCAGTTTCTACAGGATTGGATTCCCCCCTTAAAAATTGGACGTGAAGGTTTTCTCTCATCTGGCTCAAGTAGTTAAAGCAAATAAAGAAAAAGAAAGAGGGGTGAAATTTTGTTCAATAAAACCCTACAAAGGCTAAAGTCTACTCCTTACTCAAGTTCCTAGCGAGGACTAATCTTTCATTAATTCATTCTTGTTTTGACTTTCTGAATTACTTAAATTCAATTTACAATTCATTTACGGCAAAAAAAGAAATGTGAAATTATTGAGTAGTCTACTTCCCTTCAAATGCTGAATCCACTTAAACTTTTAAAGTTAATACTTTGGGACTCATAAGGGACTTACTTGTCTATATATCGTCCCATTCGATCTTTTAGGTCCCTACTCACCTCAATGATGCTTATGCCATTAAGTCCCTTGAAGCGTATATGCGATAGATAAACTTCTACAACCATGCCATAGTTACTTGCTTGAACAGAATCTCTTTCTAAAAGAAATGGAATGGCTAATTCCACAAACAATACTTTTTTTCACGAGGTAAAATTAGTAATTCCATTCCTATTTATTTGTTAGGGAATCGACCATAGCTCAATTCCCATTTTTTGGAAGTATTGAATACACGCAACATTCAAAGCTTCATGTTAGTCCTTCCAAGACACATGTCAGAGTAGGGACATCCCAATTAGGTTGAATGGGATGACAGTTTCTCAATTTGAATCTATAAAATGCAAATTTCGATCAAATCATACATCACAATATACTAGGCCTTCTAATTCCTTAAGGGATTTATCTAAAAGATTTGCGATATAATTAGGAAGATGTTTTAAATACCACACATAAGTCACTGGACATGTGAGTTTGATGTATCCCATTTGATATCTTCGTATCTGAGAATCAACAAACTCCACCCCACATTGTTCACAGAACTTCGGGTCTTCTTTCAGCCCTGATCGCTCGATAATTTTCACAAGCACAAATTCCACTTTTTATAGGTCCAGAGATTCTTTCATAGAACAATCCATCTTTTTTAGGTTTATTGGTTTTGTAATGAAAAGTATAGGGTTTTGTCACCTCTCCAACCATCTCTCCATTAGGTAGGATTTTGTTGGCCTAAGCCCTTATTTGTTGGAGAGAAACTGGTCCAATTCGAATTTGTTGATGTTTATACTGGTCGATCATAGGATAGAAATTTAGATTCATTCATATCAAGCTTTCTTCCTATTAATCTGGAAGTTCTTCTCAGATACAAGGAAATGATTCAGTTCCAGAGACAAAGATCATAATTCTCGAATGGGCAATCGAAAAGATTCTGGAGCATCCTCGGGGTTAGGTACTGTTCCTCCAATAATTGCAGTACCAAGTACCTCTTAACGATCTCTGATATGATTAGATTTATAAGTAAGCATCTCTTGTAAAATATGAGCAAAAACAAATCCCTCTAGAGCCCAAACTTCCATTTCTCCTACTTGTTGTCCCCCTTGCTTGGCCCTTCCTCTAAGGGGTTGTTGTGTAACAAGTGCGTAATGTCCGCTAGAACATCCATGGATTTTATCATCAACTTGATGGGTTAATTTCAGGATATAGGGTTTTCCTATTAGAGCAGGTTGTTCAAAAGGATCTCCTATTCTTCCATCAAATATTTTGCTTTTTCCTAGATTCTCGGGTTCAAATACCCATGGATTTTTTGTTTGTTTACTAGTTGAATATAATTCAGAAAAGACTAGTTTTCTCGAAGCCTCTGGCTCATATCTCTCATCAAAAGGTGCTAGTCTATATTTATATTGTCTCTTTAGGAGGTCCCCCACTAACCCGAGCGAACATTCAAATATCTATCCCACATTCATTTGTGAAGGTACTCCTAATGGGTTGAAAGCCATATCAACGAGTGTTCCATCTTGCAAATAGGGCATATCTTGTCTAGGAAAAATTTTGGAAATGATACCTTTATTCCCATGTCTTCTAGCTACTTTATCACCTACTTTGATTTCACATTTCTGTAAAATAGATATATGAATCATCTCTGGATTATAACTGGAATGACCCTTTTTCTGAATCCATCTCACATCAATAACTTGACCCCTTCCACCTACAGGTAGTTTTAGAGAAGTTTCGTTTGTAGTGGATACCTGAATGCCAAGTATGGTTCGTAATAATCTATCTTCAGGGGTATACGATGATTCATTCACTGCATGAGGAATTAATTTACCTACTAAAATATCACCTATTTCTATCCACAATCCAAGCATCATTTCTGCCTAAATTGCGGAGTAAATGAGCCTCTAAATATGGTATTTCCTTAGTGATTCTTTCACGTCCTTGACTTGTCACATGAGTCTAAATTTCATATTTATGAACATAAAAAGAAGTATAAATATCTTCATATACCAGACATTCACTAATTAGTATCTTCAAAATTATAGCCTCCCGATGGCATATGAGCTCTTAATACATTTTTTCCTAAAGAGAGTTCCCCACCAACTGTAGCCACACTGTCCGCTAAAATTTGTCCCTTTTTAATGCATTTACCCCATGGAACCTAAGGTTTTTGATGCATACAAGTATTTTTGTTAGAACATTGATACATAACTAATGGAATGCTCATAGTGTCCCCATTACTTGAGAAAATGATATTGCGTGTATCAGTATAACTAATCTTTCCCTCTCGTTTGGCTATAGCTGAAACCCCAGAATCTAGAGCTGTTTGGCCTTCCAATCTAGTTCCAACAATGCATTTCTCGAATTGAGAAAGTGGAACTTCTTGACATTGCATATTAGAACTCATTAAAGCTCGATTTGCATCATTATTCTCAATAAAAGGAATGAGAGAAGTTCCAATAGAAAAATATTGGAAGGGAAAAATGCTTCTAAGATGAATCTGTTCCCATGAGATGGCCAAAAATTCTTGATGATATCGGGCTGGAACAACTTGTTCTTCTTGAATACCCTGGTTCAAGGCTAAAGAATTTCCTGCTACTACCATATAATATTCATCTCTACTTGATGATAAATAAATCATCTGTGCATTTTTTGATCTCTCAAATATTTCATAAAAAGGACTCTATAGATCCCCAATGACCAATCCTCACATGAATAGCTAAGGATCTGATAAGTCTAATATTGATTCTTTCGGATGTATCAATTGGACAAATACATCCATAGTGACTAGGATGAATATCCCATATCTAAAACTTAGCAATTTGCCCTGTCAACCCCCCAGGGCCTAAAAAACTCAACCTTCGCCCATGAACAATTTGGGTCAATGGATTAGTCCGATCCAAAACTTGAGATAAAAGATGTAAACCGAAAAATGATTCATAAGTGGTTGTTAATGACGTCAAAATTACCAAATCTTGTGGAGTCGGTATCAATTTATGCCTGATTGATCCACATGTAGTTCCTCGAACCGCATTTTCTAAATGAACAGGAGCCAATCCGAATTGATCCTGTAATTGATCCACTACAGAATGAATAAGTTTATTTTTCAAGCGATTCATATCGTCAAGCGTACCCATTCCAAATTTCATTTCGATCAAATGATCCGCAGCAGCCAATACATCTCATGGTAACAAAAATGTATTATTCTAAGATATATCAAGATTCAGTTTTCGGTTCATATTTCGTTGACTAATCCTTCCTAATTCACATCTTTGTTGAAAAATTTTCTTTTGTAATTCCTTACATAAGGACTCAGAAAATATTGGATCCCCACCTACACAAGCAAATTGTTGGTAAAACTCTAAAATAGCACTTTCTTTTGACCCAATCTTTTTTTCCTTATCATTCAGGAAAGACAAGAAAATTTCAGGGTAACAAATATTATCTAGAATTTCTCTTAGATTCGAACCCATAGCTGATGATAGAACTATAATAGATATTTTTTGTTTCCTACTCACATGGGCCCATATCCTTGCTTTTTTATCAATTTCAAATTCCAATCTTCCTCCCCAATCTGATATTATAGTACTAGTATAAACAAAAATTTCGTTATGGTCTAATTTTGAATGATAGTAAACACCAGGACTTTGCAATATTTGATTGATCACAATTCTGTATATTCCATTTACTATAGAGGTTCCAAGCGAATTCATTAAAGGAATGGTTCTAATAAAAATAGTTTGTTCTTGCATAACTCTACTGGCTTTCCAAATTAATACCGCGGGTACATATAATTCAGAAGAATATGTGAGTGATTCATACACAACATCTCTTTCTTTTATAAAGGGTTCTACCAATTGATATGTTTCCACAAACAATTGAAATTCAATTTCTCGATCTCTATCTTCAATTTTAGGAAACTTATGGAGTTCTTCTATCAAGCCCTGATTAATGAACCTACAAAATCCCTCAAATTGCATCTGATTAAATCCAAGCATTGTACACATTTTCTCATTTCGATCCCGGAGCAATTTAATCTTAAATTTCCTCTTTATTGAAAGATCCCCCACTCTTCATCGAACTATACAAATTGATCTAGCAATGATGGAATGTATATTCTATTTATTGAATCACATAAAATTTTAGGCAACCCCTGTACATGTCTTTTATTCATACGTATCAAGTGAGAGGAGACAAAGGAATGAAGAATATTTTTGACAGGTAAAAATAGAAATGAGTTGATAAAATATTCCTGGAAAAAAGCCCTGCCACTTACCTTACAGACACTTATAATCTTGTATAGAATATCAAAATGGATCTCTACCTATTATGTATGATATTATGATCAAATTGGGTAGCAAAAAAATAAATAGATTCAAAATTTAAATTAAATTTAAATGCACTTCCACTTTTTACGATTATGAATGCGATAAAAACAGAATAATTGGTTAATGTTTAAAAAGAATTCGTGGATTCTTTTTTTATAGTAAAATGTATAGAATACAATTGACGAATAGAATAGTATTTAGTAGGTGTATGGCGATCTGATATAGTTATCTAGCAATCTTCATATTGTATCCCTTTATTTAAGTTTATTTTGGCAGCCTAAATATGGAGCAGGTCACACTATATCATAATTCCTATTTTTTATTCAATATATCCAATGAAAAAGCATAATGGTTTTCTACTTTCTACTTTTCTACAAGGTTATGTGCATAAGAGGAAGATCCCACTCAATATAATCAATATCTATGTAACAATTTCTATTTTGGGGTTTACATAGACACATATATATTGTTATAATGGAAATGGAAAATGATCTATTATTCAGAATAATTTAATTTATACTGATTAGTCATAAATTGATTTGCTTTTCTTATGGCATTTTGTTTTTCTTATGCCATTAAGGGAACACAGTTTGTCCTAAATTTTACAATCTGTGAACATAAATTTATTTTTCTCTTTTCTTTTCTATTAAAAAAAAGAGAAAGGAAATTTTCTTTTTAAACAAGATGTATGTTTTATGATACAATCAATCGAAGAGAATAATCTAAATGGGATTCAATAAAAAAAGATATAGGGATGGATTAATTTAGGGATATAATGGGATTCAAGATCCAAATATAAAATATAAAAAGGAGGTTCTCAGTAATTTCATAATTTCCAAAAGAATTATTAGTAATAGAATATGGATAATACTTTTATCCATTTTTTATCAGATTTGGCGGCATGGCCAAGTGGTAAGGCTGGGGACTGCAAATTCTTTATCCCCAGTTCAAATCTGGGTGTCACCTAATCAACTCAACAAAAGACTTGAGATTTCATATCCTGTTGATTGTTCGATGAATTCTTGACCCACAAAAGTAGGGACAAAGGGCTGGGCCCGTTGATACTGGGGATACTAGATTTTTAGGATATGTAGGTAAATTCTATATCTATAAAAGACTGTCAATTTTTTCGGTGGTTCTATACATGTCCCAAACCAATATCAATAGAGATGAAACAACTTCCTTATTAATGATTGTTTCATGCCATTTTTTGCTAAATAAAATGGAATCAAACAAATAAATAGTGAGAGTCAATTTGGGGATTTAGAACTATTAAAGTAATAGGTCAGAAATCCTATAAACTAAAGGACTCCCCATTTTTTTCTTCTAGGATTGAAGAAAGCATTATACGAAAGACTATCCAAAACTTCATAATTATCTTACACTACCTTAGTATAGGTAGTGTTTATTGACTCTATCTGGAATTAGATTGGATAGGCTATAATCTAATGGGAAATCAATTTAGGAGTTGTGGAAAGGACCAAAAATACTTTATATCGAGACTCACTAGAAGTTCTGAGTGCTCAGATATTCAAATAGGGTGGCTATGTCACCTTTTATTTTATTCTTTAGAGATAGCCTTAAGTTAGAATCTTTATCCTTTTTTGTTTTGACTATGCACCATTAATTTTACTATAATTATTGATCAATAAAATAATTCCTTCATAGAGATAGGAGGTATAATTCGACATGGATATAGTAAGTCTCGCTTGGGTTGCTTTAATGGTAGTCTTTTCATTTTCCCTTTCACTTGTAGTATGGGGAAGGAGTGGGCTCTAGGGTATAATTGATTACTCCATTTGGTAATCAAATTGTATTAATTCTTTACTTTAATTGATTGTTTTCCAAAACCTTAACTCTTTCAAAATTATACTGAATTACAGTAAAAAAAATATAATAGGAAATTTTTTTCCAATGAAATTCTTCCTAAATATTCTATTTTGATGCACCAATTCTTAGTTCTTAATAGAATAATGGATAATAAATGAGAAAAAGCAATCCCTATTGCTCTTCCTTATTTTTATTTTCCTCTGTTTATTTTTTTTACTATTCTAAGAAAAAGTTGTTATACTATTATGACGATATATACTTGCTACTAGAAACGACTAGAGATTCGATTATCAAAAGAGGTCCTACATAAGCAAATAGGAGATTTTTTTCGACTCCTTTTCCAACCCTAAAGAAGTTAGTTACCATAGAACTCCATGGATTATTTGTTAATAGTTCAATCGATGACTTCTTGTCTTGAGATGGCAATCCAAAAAAATTCCTTTTCCTTCATTTCATTTTTTGTATAGTATATAGTCATACTATTCTTGATTCTTTCGAATGAAAAGAAACCCAGAAGTTAGAAGAGTTGAGTTAGGCTTCCATTATTTTGTTTGGATTAATCAAAATCCATAGAAATTGATCTATTGAAGAAAACAAAATAAAATAGAAATGGCTATTCAAATTTATAGATGTACGTCTAATATATGAGATATATATTATCCTATGATCTATATAAATTAGGATCTATATAAAGCCTATATCTGTATACAATACAACTTTAACTAAAAATACTATACAAACAACTATAGAATAGAAGATAGTATGTTAGAAAGAACTAGAATAATAATCTAGTTCTTTCTACCATACTATCTCACATTGTATCTCAGATATTTCTGACTCCACCCCTAATCATTTAAGACTTGGAATTTGAATCCCTTTCTTTCATTTCTTCAATCATTGATAAGAACTAATAATTCAACTTCAGTCAAATTAATCATTTTGACTGACTATTTTTACGTAGATGATAAGTAAAAAAGCAGTAGGAACTAGAAGAAATAGTGCTGTAGCAATATATGCAAGAATACTAATTATTTTTTGTTTCACAATAATGCGGGATCTAATCCCATAGAAATGAGAAATTGTAATTCTTGTAAATTCATTGAGATGAATTGAATCCTGATGATATTGAATCGGATCAATATTATGAATAATAATATTGATGTATCAAATTGATTAATCATCAAGAATTGGATAGTATAACATAACACAGGAAAATTTTTATCCATAAAAAAAAATGGGATTCCTGATCCAATAAAGAAATCTCGTTGAATTTTTTTTTGTGAATGTACGCCAACTTTAATCCAAAATCCAAAAGGAGGATCCTTTTATTTATTTTTTGAGTAAATTTGTTGGAATATTAAACTTTTATAGTTAATTTTACTCGCCCTTTTCCATCTCACTTTTATTCTTTGGGATATGTGTATAACCAATAGAATAATAGTCATATGGTATTTTATATTTTATATGGTAATTGTATGTAAAAGTGTAAAAAGGACAATAGGTGATAGGTTATAGAAATAGATTATTTCCAATTAGTAATTGAGAACACACAAAGAAAGTCAGAGCTAAGCTAGAAAAAGTGTGATTTAACCCGAAAAATACTCTACCAAGATAATTATGGTAAGTACATTCTTTATCGTACAATAAATCAATACAATTTGTGTATGTACACTCCTACTATACTAAAAATATCCGCATTCTATTACATTTCATTAATCAAGAACAATCAAAAAAGAAAGTCAAACATGTATCTCTTACCATACTTAATTTAATATTAATACTACCACTTGTACCTACTCATGTCTCTCCCCAATCAACCTGTACTGGGGGAAGAAATGGAAATTTCCGTATTTGTCTGATGATAAAAACAAAACAAACAAAGATCAGAGGGAATTATATTTTGATGTCTGTCTTCTTTTTCTTTTCACATAAAATAGAGAGATAATGGTCCTAGTTCGGGCCTGATGGGGCTTGAACTTGCAACTTCTGCCTTGACAGGGCAGTGCTCTGACCGATTGAACTACAATCCCGGTGAGGTCTATGATGGCATACATATTCTTAATGCTTAAGGATCATCAATCTAGATTGTTAGAAAGATCAAAATGGATGAGAAAAACATATGGATAGAGCAAAAAAAAAAAGGACTCTTTCTCTTTATTTCTACGTATTGGTCTACATATTGGACACTTCTAAAGGTTTTATCATACTCATGGGATGACAAATTTTTGGGCCGAGCTGGATTTGAACCAGTGTAGACATATCACGACTGAATTTATAGTCTGTCCCCATTAATCGCTCAGGCATCAACCCAAGAAGAATTAATTCTAGGCTTATTGATAATCTAATCCATGATTAACTTCCTTTTGTAGTACCATACCCCTAGGTGAAGTCGAATCCCCACTGCCTCCTTGAAAGAGAGATGTCCTGAACCACTAGACAATAGGGGCATATCGGCCCGACCACCATCATACTACCATGATAATATGAACATTTTTTTGGAATTGTCAATATAATCTAATGTAATGACTAGATCTGAATCCGAAGAGTCTTTTCCTATTTTTAGGATGATACTATAGTATGAGTAAGAATTTTCTTTTTTATATTCAAAAAATTTGGTTCAGGGTATGAATCAAATTCCATCATCACATGATTCAATAAGAATATCTTGCATTTTTTTTTCTGTTGATGTCAGATTAGTACACATATCGATCAAGTCAATCTTGTTCTGATTGATTACAAGTGATATCGGTCTTCAAGCAATTCACTATATTTATTTTATTTATTTAATTAAATATCATTTATATATTTAAATACAATTCTATTAAATAATAATATTAACAATATTAAATATTAATACCCAATTACCAATTACTACTAGGCAACTCCCATTTTTTGTTCTTGAATGAGTATCTATATATGTACATATATAGATATATGCAGTAAACTCATAATTGAAGATGGCTAATTCATGAATTAAAAAAGAATAGGCCCTTTTAACTCAGTGGTAGAGTAACACCATGGTAAGGCGTAAGTCATCGGTTCAAATCCGATAAAGGGCTTTTTCCACTAAACTCAAGCTTAATCTTTAATCTTCGTTTTTCCACAGAGAATAGAAGTTGATACCTCTAAAAAAAAGTAAAAGGGTAACTACTATATTATTATAATCAATTCTTATTATTGAAAGCTATAGTTACAAAGTTGAACAATTAGTAATTAATAATTGTACTGAGCATACCCTGTAGTAACATAGTAGTCCTCTTCATGTCTCATTATTCAAATTATCTTGGGACATAAAAATTATTCTAGATATCCAATCCTGATTATTAATCACAAAACCAAAGTATTCCTAATTGTTCCTATCAAACCCGTAGTAAAATTTTGAATCAAAAAATGTAAGTGAACCTGATCCATTGAATCATGACTACATCAGCTATTTTGATATTTAAATTCAATATACATTAAATTGTAGAAGCAAATTTTATTTATTTCCTTTTCCTTGGACCATGCAAAAATTTGTTAAAATTTTTCCAATTTTATCTTTTTGTTACTGGATGCCCTTCCATAGGAAAAAAATCATTATTCTTTTTCGCTACAAATAAATATTTTGAAAATCTCTTTTGCAATATTTTTATTTGATTCCAGAATTATATATTCTATTATTTTTTTATTGCAAAAATGCAATAGCCAACAAATTTAAGAAGAGAAAAGGGCTTTCATTTCCAGTCTACTATTATTTAATATTAATATTAAATTTAGGGGCAAGGAAAAAATAAGGAATTTTCTTTTTTTTGCCCCTTACTTAAAAGATATACTCAATGGTATGAGTCATAGGACAATTCGAGGTTCAAATTCATATTCTTATGAACTTATTTTATTAAGTTAAGAATGGGATAAGAATGGAAATTGTAAGGTCTAATCAAATCAAACTCATGGATTTACCTAGGTTGCTATGTGTTCCATTAGAAGAGAAGAATTTGTATCTTTGAAACCTATCATAAAAGGCATTGAACAAGGAATTGCCCATAGACAATCGAACTATTGTATGCCCCGAAAATGATATGAGGTGTTCGAAAATGGTTGAAGTAATTGAATAGGAGAATCACTATGACTATAGCAATGGTAGATTTACCAAAGAATAAAAGGATTTATTTGATATTATGGATGATTGGTTACGGAGGGACCATTTCATTTTTGTAGGTTGGTCCGGTCTATTGATCTTTCCTTGTGCTTATTTCACTTTAAGAGGTTGGTTTATAGGTACAACTTTTGTAACTTTGTGGTATACCCATGGATTGGCCAGTTCCTATTTGGAAGGTTGTAATTTCTTAATCGCTACAATTTCTACTCCTGCAATAGTTTAGCACACTCTCTATTGCTACTATGGGGTCCCAAGGCACAAGGAGATTTTACTCATTGGTGTCAATTAGGCGGCCTGTGGACTTTTGTTGCTCCCCATGGTGTTTTCAGACTAATAGGTTTCATGTTACATCAATTTGAACTTGCTCGATCTATTTAATTGTGACCTTATAATGCAATCACATTCTTTGCTCCAATTGCTATTTTTGTTTCTGTATTCTTGATTTATCCATTGGGTCAATCCGGTTGGTCCTTTGCGCCCAGTTTTAGCATCGCAACTATATTTCAATTCATCCTCTTTTTCCAGGGGTTTCATAATTGGACATTGAACCCATTTCATATGATGGGAGTCACCAGAGTATTAGGTGTCACTTTGCTATGCGCTATTCATGGCGCTACCATAGAAAATACTTTGTCCGAAGATGGTGACAATGCAAATACATTCCGTGCTTTTAACCTAGCTCAAGCTGAAGAGACTTATTCAATGGTGACTGCTAATCTCTTTTGGTCCCAAATCTCTGAGGTCGCTTTTTCCAATAAATGTTTGTTAAATTTCTTTATGTTATTTGTACCAATAATCAGTTTATGGATGAGTGCTCTTGGGTAGTCGGTCTAGCTCTGAACCTACATGCCTATGATTTCATTTCCCAAGAAATCCATGCAGCAGAAGATCTTGAATTTGAGACTTTCTGCAACAAAAATATTCTCTTAAATGAAGGTATTCGTGCTTGGATGGCGGCTCAAGATCAGCCTCATGAAAACCTTATATTCCTTGAGGGCGTTCTACCCCGTGGAAATGCTCTTTAATGGAACTTTAGCATTAGCTGATCATGGCCAACAAACTATTGATTTCGCTTGGTGGGCCAGGAATGCCAGACTTATAAATTTGCTTGGCAAACTACTTGGGGTTCACGTATCCCATGCCGGATTAATTATATTCTGGGCCGGAGCAATGAACCTATTTGAAGTGGCTCATTTTGTACCAGAGAAACCCATGTATGAATAGGGGTTGATATTACTTCCACACTTAGCTACTCTAGGTTGGGGAGTTGGTAGGTCGGGGGGGGGGGGGGGGGGGGGGGGGGGGGGGGGGGGGGGGGGGGGGGGGGGGGGGGGGGGGGGGGGGGGGCGAGGAGGGGGGTGGGGGAGGGGGCGGTGGGGTGGTGGGGGTGAGGGGAGGGAGTTATAGACACCTTTACCTTATCTGGAATACTTCACTTAATTTCTTCTATAGTCTTAGGCTTTGGCAGTATTTATCATGCACTTCTTGGACCTAAAACTCTTGAAGAATCCTTTCCATTCTTCGTTTATGTATGGAAAGATAGAAATAAAATGACTACAATTTTAGGTATTCACTTAATTTTGTTAGCTATAGGTGCTTTTCTTCTAGTACTCAAGGCTCTTTCTTTTGGTGGCGTATACGATACTTGGGCACCAGGGGGAGGAGATGTAAGAAAAATTACCAACTTGGCCCTTAGTCCAAGCATTATATTTGGTTATTTATTAAAATCCCCTTTTTGGGGAGAAGGTTGGATTGTTAGTGTAGATGATTTAGAAGACATAATTGTAGGGCATGTATGGTTAAGTTCCATTTGTATACTTGGCAGAATTTAGCATATCTTAACCAAACCCTTTGCATGGGCTCTCTATGCATCTGTATAGTCTAGAGAAGCTTACTTGTCTTATAGTTTAGGTGCTTTATCTATCTTTGGTTTCATTGCTTGTTGTTTTGTCTGGTTCAATAATACTGCCTATCCTAGTGAATTTTACAAACCCACCATACCAGAAGCTTCTCAAGCTTAGGCATTTACTTTTCTAGTTAGAGACCAATGTCTTGGGGCTAATGTGTGATCTGCCCAAGGACCTACTGATTTAGGTAAATATCTAATGTGGTCTCTGATCGGAGAGGTTATTTTTGGAGGGGAAACTATGCGTTTTGGGAGGGATCTCCGTCTCCTTGGCTAGAACCTCTAAGAGGTCCCAATGGTTTGGACTTGGGTTAGCTTAAAAAAGACATACAACCTTGGCAAGAATGACATTCAGCAGAATATATGACCCATGCTCCTTTAGGTTCTTTAAATTATATTGGTGGCATTGCTACCGAGATCAATGCAGTCAATTATGTCTCTCCTAGAAGTTGGTTGGCTACCACTCATTTTGTTCTAGGATTCTTCCTATTTGTGGGTCATTTGTGGCATGCAAGAAGGGCCCATGCAGCTGCAGCAGGGTTTGAAAAAGGAATCGATCATGATTTGGAACCTGTTCTTTCTATGACCCCTCTTAGCTAAGATTTTTTAGCTAAGATTTTCTTATACTTATATATATATATTCATTCTAATTTTTTTGTTCTGGCTTGGCTAACTGAGATAGCTGAGCCATTCCCTTTTATGATAGTGGGATAGACCAAACAAATAAAGAAACAAATTTATTCAACAAACAAAAACAAAAGGAGATACGGGGATTCAAACCCCTGATAGTTCTTTACTCAAAACTATACCGGTTTTCAAGACTGGAGCTACGAACCACTCAGCCATCTCTATGAAGGGTAATTTGTATTTTATTACTATGAATAGAACATAACCATATGAGGTGATACACTAATTATCGGTACTGTAGAAACATCCCAGATGCGAATCTATATTTCTATGTATTTATCTATATACTATATATATACATGTATACATATACACATAATCCGCTATGTCTGTTTGTGGAGTAAATAATAACTCCTCTTGACCATTTTCTCAAATAAATAAAATAAAATAAAGTGTAATAAGTTCTAAAGAATCAATTGATTCGCGGTCAAATCCATACATGATATTACTAAGTGAGGGATCAAATGAAATTGTATAGTTTATAGTTCATTTGTTGGTAGCTTGGAGGATTACAAAAATGACAATTACTTTCCAACGAGCAGTTTTTGCATTAATTGCAACTTCATCAATCTTACTAATTATTGTACCCATTGTATTTGCTTCTTTTGATTGGATTAGTCTTTCTAGTAGCTATCCTTAATTCTCTTATTTCTTGAATTTCTTTGGATCCAAAAATGCCACTCCTTTTTTAAAAAGTATTGTGAAAGACATTAAGATTCATTCTGAAGCATCTGAGTATCTGGCCTTGTGCAAATATGATCCAGATGCATATATGATATATCATATATGCATGGACATATGCATGTGTATCAGAAAGGAAGAAAATGTGGATATGGTCGAATGGTAAAATTTCTCTTTGCCAAGGAGAAGATGCGGGTTTGATCCCCTCTATCCACCCATAGTGAAGTAATATACTTCTTAGTAAAACTTCAATTTAAGAAAAAATTTGGTATAGTTGACTACGATAGTATCGTAGTTCTATCTTCCCCCATTTTATCTCCCATCCAAAAAAAAAATATTGCAGAGACAGGATTTGAACCTGTGACTTCAAGGTTATGAGCCTTGCGAGCTGCCAAACTACTCTACTCTACTCTAAAGAATTGGGAACTAATAGATGAAGAAAGATTAGATATGCCTCTCTACCATATGTATACAAATAGAATAGTCTATTTATACAGAATGGTAAAGAGGGCCCCTCTATGATCTATGATCATAGAGATCTATACAAATATGAAATGCTATTTTTACCTTTACCAACTTGATCTTATTGCACCCAGTAACAAACATTCATGAACCATTTCTCAAAGTATGTGTTCGAAAAACCCAAAGTCTCGATAGTTACCTCTAGGTCTTCCAGTCAAAAAACAACGTCGATGAAGATGTATAGGTGCACTATTATGTGGTGGGGATTGCAATTTTCTATGAATTTCCTATTTTTCACTAAATGATTGAACTTTGCTTATTTCCTTTTTTGAAGATCGATGAATCAAATGATATTTTTGTTCTAGTTTCTACCATTTCTTCCCCCTATGGATCAAACTTTTTTTGCCATAATGTTCAGTTCCTATTATTATCAATGATAGAGTTCAAGTCCTACATGTAAAAAAAAAAAGAAGAAGGTCGATCTCCCTCCCTCTCCATTGAAAGAAATGAGATTGTTGCTGATACAGTACATAAAAAAACAACTAAATTAACTAAAATTTTCAGATGTAGAGGCAATCAAGAAAGCTGCATAGGTAAATATATAACCTACAGAAAAGTTGGCTAATCCAACCAATCTTGCTTGGACAATGGAAAGAGCCACTGGCTTATCTCTCCACTGAATCAAATTAGCCAAAGGTGTGCGTTCATGAGCCCATGCTAAAGTTTCAATCAATTCTTGCCAATATCCACGCTAGGAAATTAAGAACATAAATCCAGTAGCCCAAACAAGATGTCCAAATAAAAACATCCACGCCCACACAGATAAACTATTCATTCTAAAAGGATTATATCCATTGATAAGTTGTGAAGAGTTCAACCATAGATAATCTCTTAACCATCCCATCAAATAAGTGGAGGATTCATTAAATTGTGAAAGGTTACCCTACCATAATGTGATGCGTTTCCAATGCCAATAAAAATTCACCCATCCAATGGTATTTAACATCCAAAAAAGTACCAAATAAAATGCATCCTAATTGGAAATATCACAAGTACCATCGCGTCCTGGGCCGTCACAAGGAAAACTATAACCAAAATCCTTTTTTTCTAGCATTAGCTTAGAACCACGTGCATCTAAAGCACCTTTTACTAAAATCAATGTAGTTGTGTGCAAACCTAGAGAAATAGCATGATGGACAAAGAAATCTCCGGGACCTATTGTTAAGAAGAGTGAATTTCTATTTCCATTAATAGCATTCAACCAGTTGGGTAACCATATGTTTCGACCCACATTGAATGCTGGGCCATTCGTTGAAGATAAGAGTACATCGAACCCATAGGAAGTCTTACCATGAGCAAATTGTATCCATTGGGAAAATATGGGTTCAATCAAGATTTGTTTTTCCGGAGTATCAAAAGTGAGCATGACGTCGTTATGAACATAAAGTCCCAAAGTATGGAATCCCAAAAATAGGCTGGCCCAACTCAAATGAGATATGATAGCTTCTTTATGGTCTAACATTCTTGCTAATACATTATCCTTATTTTGTTCCAGATTATAATCTCTAATGAAGAATATAGCTCCATGTGCAAAGGCTCCCATCATGATGAATCCTGTGATGTATTGGTGATGAGTATATAACGTAGCTTGAGTAGTAAAGTCTTGTGCTATGAAGGCATAAGCAGGCAAAGAATGCATGTGTTGAGCTACTAAAGAAGTAATAACCCCTAAAGAGGCTAGAGCAAGACCTAATTGAAAATGAATCGAATTGTTGATTGTGTCATAAAGGTCCTTATGCCCATGTCCTAATCGACCCCCCGGGGGAATATGTGCTTCTAAAAGATCTTTGATATTGTGCTAAATCTCGAAGTTAGTTCTATACATATGACTAGCAATGAGAGAAAGAAATGCAATAGCTAAATGATGATGAGCAATATCGGTCAACCATAAACTTTGTGTTTATGGATAGAATCCTCCAAGAAGGGTTAGAATGGAAGTTCCTACCCCTTTGGAGGTACCAAATAAATGACTGCTGGAATTAGGGTTTTGTGCATAAAGATTCCACTGATCGGTAAAAAGTGGTTCCAATCCTTAGGGATGTGGTAATATGTTTAAGAAATTATTCCATCTGACATAATCCCCCCTCGATCCCGAAATAGCGATATGAACTAAATGTCTTGCCCAAGCCAAAGAACTTAGTCTGAAAAGTCCTGACAAATGATGATTGAGATGAGATTCAGCATTTTTAAATCATGACATGCTCGGTCTCCATTTTAGTTGTAGGTGTAACCAACCCGCTATTAAAGATATGCCAGAAAGACATGATAGAAAAAGAGCTCCAATATAAAGATCTTTATTGGTGCGTAATCCAATTGTATACCACCATTGATAAAGACCAAAATAAGCAATATTCACAGGGCTGATAGCACCTCCTTGAATAAAGGCCTCTACAGCAGTTTGACCAAAATGAGGATCCCAAATTGCATGAGCAATAGGTCTTACATGTAAAGGGTCCTGTATCCATGACTCCAAATTTCCTTTCCAAGCTACATGAAATAGATTTTGGAATGTCCACAGAAAGATTATTGCTAACTGCCCAAAGTGAGAAGCAAAAATGTTTTGATAAAGACGTTCCTCAGTAATATCATCATGATATTCAAAGTCATTTGCGGTAGCAATACCAAACCAAATACGACGAGTAGTGGGGTCCTGAGCTAAACCTTGGCTAAACCTTGGAAATATTAATGCCATAATGCCTTTCAAATCCTCCTAGCCATTATCCTACTACAATAATTCTTGCTAAGAAGAATGCCCATGTCGTGGCAATTCCACCTAGAAGGTAATGGATTACTCCTATAGTGCATCCTTGTACAATGCTCAAGGCTCTAGGTTGAGTAGCAAGAGCAACTTTTAATTTGTTATGAGCCCAAAAGATAGATTCAATGAGTTCTTGCCAATAACCACGACCACTGGATAGAAACATTAAACTGAAAGCCCAGACAAAATGAGCACCTAAGAAAAAAAGACCATATGCAGATAATGAAGAACCATAAGACTGAATTACCTGAGATGCTTGTGCCCATAAGAAATCCCGTAACCACCCATTAATAGTAATGGAACTTTGTGCAATGTTTCCTCCTGTGATATATATTTCCTCTCCTTGATCACTTATAGTGCGCCAAACATCTGACTACATTTTCCAACTGAAATGGAAAATTACTACCACAATTGCATTATACATCCAAAATAGACCTAAGAAGACATGATCCCAGGCAGATACTTGACATGTTCCTCCTCTTCCAGGCCCATCACAAGGGAAATGAAAACCAAGATTTGCTTTATCAGGTATCAAATGGGAACTGTGAGCAAATAGAATGCCTTTTAGTAGTATCAATACAGTCACATGGATCGTAAATGCATGAATGTGATGGACCAAAAAGTCTACGGTTCCTAATGGAATAGGTAACAAAGCTACTTTGCTGCGTACTGCTACTAATTCATCACCTCCCCAAGTTAAGCTGGTACTTATTGTTGCACTAGGATCTGTTACACCCAGTGCTAAAGCATGGGTGTTTTGTACCCATTGAGCAAAGATGCGTTGGAGTTGTATAGCGGTATCTGAAAACATATCTTGGGGATGCCCTAATGCACTCATGGTATCGTTATGAATATATAAGCCAAAACTGTGAAACCCTAGAAATATACATGCCCAATTAAGATGTGATATAATTGAATCACGGTGCCTAAGGACACGATCTAATAGATCATTGTATTGAGTAATTGGATCATAATCTCTTACAATAAAAATAGTTGCATGTGCAACAGCACCAACTATGAGAAATCTGCCGATCCACATATGATGTGTGTACAGAGAAAGTTGTGTACCATAGTCAATAGCTAAGTATGGATAGGGGGGCGTGGAATATATTTGGTGAGCTACAACAATGGTTAAAGAACCTAACATTGCTAGGTTAAGAGCTAATTGAG
>RXID01020766.1:0-41301 GCA_005019695.1 Trichopus zeylanicus subsp. travancoricus | reverse complement strand
GTACTGCTGATTACAACTACTACAACAACAACAATAACTACTCCTACTCATTTTATCATTACCACTACTGCTACTATTGCTCCAGCTCCTACTACTACTACTATTACTACTACTACTGTTGTTGCTACCGCTACTGCTATTGCCACTACTACTACAACTACTACTCTTACTACTTCACCTACTACTACTACTAGTGCAACAAATATTACTATTGCTTCTACTACTATTACTACTACTACTACTACTATTACTACCACTACAACCACTGCTGCTGCTGCTTCTGCGGCTGCTACTACTACTACTACTATTGTTACTGTTGTTGCTAATACTACTACTAATACTACTAATACTACTACTACTCCTACTACTACTACAACTGCTGCTGCAACTAGTACTATACTGCTATTACAACAACTACTACTGCTGCTGCTGCTACTACTGCTACTACAACAACTACTACTACTACTACTAATGCTACTACTACTACTACTACTGTCACTATTACTTCAGCTACAACTTCAACCATTGCTGTTGCTACTTCTCTTACAACTATGACTACTATTGCTACCAGTATAGCTATTGGTACTATAAGTACTACTACTAATACTGCTACAACTACTACTTCTACTACTACAGCTGTTCGTACTACTACTGCTACTGCTACACCAACAACTTCTACTAGTACTACTACTGCTACTGCTGCTGCTGCTCCTCCTCCTACTACTACTCCTACTGCTACTGGTACAACTCGTACTGCTACTACTACCGCTATTACTACTTCTATTCATACTGCTACTATTACTTCTATTCCTACAACTACAACTGATACTACTACTATTCCTATGACAACTTTTATTAGTATTGCTACTACTACTCCTATAACTACTTGTAATACAACAACTACTAGTACTACAAGAACTACGACTACTATTACTGTTGCTGCTACTACTACTACCAATACTACTACCACAACTATTGCAATTGCTGCTCTTACTGCTGCCACTACTGCTACTGCAACAACTACTGCAACTATATAGCTACTGCTTCTACAATAACTACTACTACTGCCACTACTTCTTCTACTACTACAATAGCTACTACCACTGCTACGGCAACTACCACTTCCACTACAAGTACAACAACAACAACTACTACTACAACTACTGTTGGTACCACTACTACAACTACAACTATTGCTGCTGCTGCTACTACTCCTGCTTCTATGACTACTGCTCATACTACTACGGCTGCTTCAACTATAACTGCTACTACTATGGCAAATGCTACTACTACTACTATTACCAGTACAACAATAACAACAACAACTATTACTGTAACAAATACTACTACCACAACTATTTTTACTGTCGCTGCTGCTACTACTGCTACTACTACTACTGCTACTACTACTACTACTACACTAATACTAACACTTCTTCTTCTTCTTCTACTACTACTGCTACTACCACTACTGCCACAGCTACAACTTCCACTACACTACCACAATAACTACTACTAATACTACTGCTACTACTGCTATAACTAATTCTGCTACTAGTTATGCAACTACTAAGGCCTCTACTATTACTACTACAACTGCTAACACTTCTACTACTATAACTATAACTACTACTACAATTACTAACACTACTGCAACCCAGTAATACTACTAATGTTGTTGTTGTTGTTGTTGTTGTTGTTGCTGCTACTACTACTACTTCTGCTGCTGCTGCTAGAATTACTACTACTATTACTACTATTCCTACAACTGCTATTGCTACTACTTTTCCTACTACTGCTACTACTTCAGCTACTACTGCTACTTCTATCACTACTGCTACTACTACTGCTATTGCTACTACTACCACTACTACAATGACAACTACTACTACAACTACTACTACTTGTATTACTACTACTGCTACTATAGCTACTTATATTACTACTAAGACTTCTGCTACTACTACAACTATTGAGGCAACTACTACTACCACTACTATTGCTGCTACAACTAATGCTACTACTGCTATTGCGGTTACAACTACTACTGCGACTACCCCTACTACTACTACAACTGCTACTTCTAATACTATTACTACTAGTACTGTTGCTACTTCTACTACGACCGCTACGTCTACTACTACTTCTACTACTACTACAACTCTTACTACTACTACTACTACTATTTCTATTACTGTTTCTACTACTACTACTTCTACTACTACTTCTACTACTGCTACCACAACTACTACATATACTACTACAATTTCTCCTACTACAACTGCTACTGCCACTATTGCCCCTACTACTATTACTACTACTACTACTACTACTACTAATACTACAGCTGCTGCTGCTACTACTCCTACTACTACTTCCACTACTACTAATATTAATACTACTACTGCTGCTGCTACTACTACTATGACCACTACTATTGCTACTATTATAGATACTTCAGGTACTGCTACCACTAGTACCACTACTGCTATAATTACCACTAGTACTACTACTTCTACCACTACTACTTCTTCTACTACTTCTACTACTTTTATGACTTCTGCTGCTACTGTTGCTACTTCTTCTACTACTGCAACTATTGCTACAATGGCTACTACTACTACCACTACTACTATACTTACTGCTACTAGCACTACAACCACTACTGCTACCACTTCCACTACTGCCACAACTACAACTGCAATAGTTGATGCTACTACTACTGCTATTACTGAATCAACTGCTACTACAACTACTTATGCTAGTACTGCTGCTACTACTACCACTACTACTACTACTACAACTACCATTATTGCCATTACAGCTACTAATATTAGTATTATTATAACTACTACTACTAGTATAGTTGCTACAACTAAAATTGTAGCTACTGCTACTACTACTACTTCTCCTTCTACTATAGCTATTGCCACTACTACTCCTAGTACAACTTCTGGTACTACTATTACTTCTACTACTGCTTCTACTACTACTATAATTGCTGCTACTGCTACTACCGCTACTGCCATTACTACTCCTACTACGACTACTGCTGCTACTACTTCTCCTACTATGACTACTACTACCACTCCAATTAGTACTGCTACTACTTCTACTGCTACCCAACTACTGCTACTATTACTACTACTACTTCTACAACTACTACTGCTACTTCTACTGCCACTACTACTACAACCACTACTAGTATTGCTACTACTGTTACTACTACAACTACTACAGCTACTAATACTAATTCTTCTACTACTACTCCTACAACTACTACAGCTACTAATACTAATTCTTCTACTACTACTCCTACTGCTACTGCTTTTGCTATTACTACTACTGCAACTACTACTATTGCTTCTTCTGCTAGGACTACTACGACTAAAACTATTATTGCTACTACTACTACTACAACAGCTACTACTGCTACTACCATAACTACTTCTACTACTACTGCTACTATAGCAATTACGGCTAAAGCTGCAACTACTACTTTTCCTTCTACTACTGCTACTGCTACTACTACTGCTACTAAAACTATTAGTACAATAATTACTTGCAATACCGCACCTACGACTACTACTACTAATACTAATACTACTACTACTACTATGATTGCTACTACAACTAATACTACTTCTCCTACAACTACTACTACTACCACTACTACTACTATTACTGCTACTACTACTTTTGCAACTACTACTACTTCTACTACTACTACTATTGCTACTACTTCTAGTACAGCTACTACTACTATAACTACTACTACTACTACTACTACTAATTTTACTGCTATTACCACTCCAACTACGTCAACTACTACTGCTACTACTGCTATTACGATTACTACAAGTACTACTACTCCTGCTATAGCTATTATTGCTACATTTACAACTACAACTTCTGCTACAACCACTTCTACCACTATTGCTACTACAACATCTACTACTACTACTACTACTTCTACTGCCAATACTGCTACTACTACTAATACTACTCATACTACTACTACTACTACTACTACTACTACTATTACTACTACTACTACTACCATTGCTGCTACTAATCCTACTACAACTTCTGCAACTACTGCTACCACGAATTCTGCTACTACTAATACTACTAATACTACAATTACTACTACTACTACTACTTCTAGAACTACAACTGCTACTTCCACTACCACTACTAGTGCTACTACTACTAGTACTGCTACTATGGCTACTACTACCACTACTATTAATTCTACTACAGCTACTACTGCTACTACTTCTACTACTACAACTGCTACTACCATTAATATTTCTACTATTGCTACTATTGCTACTATAGCTAAGATTGCTACTACTATCTTATCACTGCTGCTGCTACTACTACTACTTCTACTGCATCTACTACTACTAAAACTACTACTTCTGATACTGTTGCATTTGCAACTACTACTACATATACTAACACAACAATTGCTACGGTTGCTACTACTACTACTACTATGACTATTGTTACAGCAGCTGGCAAACTACTATTGCTACGACTACTCTTTCTACTACTACTACTACTATTGCTGCAACTACTATTACTCCTACTACTGCTACTAGTACTACTACTTCTACTACATACATCATCAACTACCACAACTAGTGGTAGTACTAGGAGTACTGCAACTACAGCAACTACTGCTACTACTACTACTACTACTACTACAACTAACTCTACTACTACTACTGCTGCTATTACTTATAGTATAGCTACCGCCAGTACTGTTACTATTTCTACTTCTACTACCATTAAAATTTCTACTACTGTTACGACTACTCCTGCTGCTATGATTGCTACTACTACTACTACAACTGCTACTGCTACTACTACTACTTCTACTGCATCATTGCTACTACTACTATAACTTATAATACTGATACAACTGCAACTACAACTACAACCATTGATGCAACAACTGCTATGGCTACTACCACTACTACTAGTATGACTGTTGTTGCTGTTGCTGGCATCCTACTATGACTACAACTATAATTTTGACTACTACTACTATTACAATTGCTACTACTACCATTACTACTACTTCTACTATATCTTCTACTACAGCTGCTACTTCTACTGACACTACTACTACTACTACTATTACTACTACTACTACTACAACTACCACTACTACTATCACTACTACCACTATCGTGACTATGGCTACTACTACAACTTCTCCTACTATTGTTGCTACTGTTGATACTCCTACTATTATAGCTACTATGACTCCTGCTGATACTACTATAGTTGTTACTACTACAATAATGATTACTACTACTACTGCTACTATTGCTACAATGACTACTACTATTGCTACTATTGCTACAATAACTACTATTGCTACTGCTACTGCTACTAATGCTGCTGCTACTGCTGATACTGCTGCTGCTACTACTACTACTTCTACTACTTCTACTACTACTACTACTACTACTACTACTACTACTACTACTACAGCTACTAATGCTACTAGTACTACTACTACTACTACTACTGCTATTACTGCTACTACTAATGCTACTACTAGTAGCTAATAGTAGTAGCTAATAGTAGTAGAAGTAGAAGTAGAAGTAGCAGCAGTTATAGTGATAGAAATAGTAGTTGTAGTAATAGTAGCAATAGCAGTAGTAATGGTATTAGCAGCAACAGCAGTAGCCATCAAAGTAGCATTAGTAGTACTAGTAGTAGTAGTAGTAGTAGTAGTTTTAGTTGTAGTAGCAAAACTAGCAGTGGTAGTAGTAGTTGTTATTGTAGTAGAAGTAGTAATGGCATAGTAGTAGTAGTTGTACTAGCAGTAGTAGTAGTAGTTGGAGAAGTAGACATAGTAGTAACAATAATAGTAGCAATAGCAGCAATAGTGGAAGCAGTAATAGTAGTGATAGTAGTAGTAGTAATAGTACTAGAAGTAGCAATAGCAGTAGCAACATTTGTAGTGATAGAAATAATAGTTGTGGTAATTGTAATAGTAGGAGCAGCAACATCAGTAGTAGTATTAGCAACAGTAGCAGTAGCAGCCATAGTAGCATTAGTAGTACTAGTAGTAGTAGTAGTAGTAGTAGTGCAAGTAGTACCAGTAGTAGCACGCATAGTAGTTTTAGTAGTAGTAGAAAAAGTAGTAGTGGTAGTAGTAATGGTTGATGTAGTAGAAGTCGTAGTGGCATAGTAGCAGTAGTTGTTGTACCAGTAGTAGTAGTTGGAGAAGTAGTCATAATAGTAGCAATAATAGTAGCAATAGTAGCAATAGTACAAGCAGTAATAGTGTAATAGTAGTAGCAGTAATAGTAGTACCAGCAGAGGTAGTAGCATTATTACTAATTGTAGTAGCTATAGAAGTAGTAGGAGTTGTACTACTAATTGTAGTAGCTACAGCAGCAGCAGTAGTGGTGGTGGTAGTAGTAGTAGTAGAAGTAGCAGTGGTAATAATAGCAGTAGTAGTAGTAGTAGTAGCAATAGCAGCAGCGGTAGTACCAGTAGCAGTAGTATTAGTTGTAGTAGTAATAGTAAGAGTGCAAGTTATAGTAGCAGTTGTAGCATTAGTAGCTGTATTAGATATAGTAGTAGTCATAGTAGGAGTAGAAGCTGTGGTAGTAGTAGTAGGAGCAAACGCTGTGGTAGCAGTAGTAGAAGTAGCAGTAGTAGTAACAATAGCAGTACTAGTAGTGGTAGTAGTTGTAGTAGTATCATAAGTTGTTGTAGTAGTAGTTGTAGTAGAAGTAACAAGAGTACCAGAAGTACTGCTAGTAGTATTAGGTGTAGTGGTAGCAATTGTGGTTGTAGTAGTAGTAGTAGTAGTAGTAGTAGTAGTAGCAGTAGTAATCAGAATAGTTGTAGTAGTCATAATAGTATGAAAACTAGTAGAAGTGGTTGCAATAGTAGTAGTAGTTATAGTAATAGTAGTAGTAGTAATAATAGTTGTAGTAGTAGTAATAGCAGTAGTAGTATCAATAGTAATAGTTAATGCAGCAGTAGTAGAAGTAGAAGTATTAATTGTTGTGTTAGTACCGACAGTGGAAGCTATAGTAGCAGTAGTAGTTGTAGCAGTTGCAGTAGTTGCAGAAGTTGTAATAATAGTAGTAGTAGTAGTAGTAGTAGAAGTAGTAGCAATTTTAGTAGTATTCGCAAAAGTAATAATAGCAGCAATAGTAGCAGTAGTTAGCAGGAAGAGTATTAGTAGGAGTAGTAGTAGCAGTAGGAATAGAAATAGTAGTAGACATAATAGTAGTTGTAGTTGTAGTTGTAGAAGCTGTAGGTGTAATAGAAGTAGCAATAGTAGTAGAAGCAGCAGAAGTAGCAGTATTAGTAGTAGTATGAGAAGTGGTTATTCTAGCAATAGGAGTAGTAGTAGAAGTAGTATATAATTATAATAGTAATAGCAGTAGTTGCAGTTTTAGTAGTGGTGGTAGTAGTTGGAGTAGTGGTAGTGGTTATTGTAATAGTAGCAGGAGTATTCGTAGTAGTGATAGTTATAGTTGTGGGAGTAGTTGTAGTACTAGTAGAACTAGTCATAGTAGTGGTAGCGTAGTAGTAGCCACAATAGTTGTAGTACTAGATGTAGTAGTAGTAGTTGTAGCGATAGTGGTAGTAGTAGTATTAGTAGTAGTAGTACTTATTGTTGTTATTGTAGTAAAAGTAGCTGTTGTAGTTGTAGCAGTAGCTGTAGTAGTATTTGTAGCAGTTGTAGTAGTTATTGTTGTTGTTGTTTATATAGTAGTTGTAGTAGACAGTGTAGTAGTAGTAGCATGAGTGGTAATAGTATTAGAAGTAGAAGTCATAGTAGTTGTAGTAGCAGTGGCAGCAGTAGCTATAGTAGAAGAAGCTATAGTATAGGTTTAGTAGTCGTAGTAGTAGTATGAGGAGGAGGAGGAGGAGGAGGAGGAGGATTAGCAGAAGCGATGGGAGTAGTAGTTGTAGTAGTAGTTGTTGTTGTTATTGTAGTAGATGTAGTAGTTGTCATAGTAGTAGTAGTACTAGGAGTAGTCACAGTAGTAGCAGTAGGAGTAGTAGTGGTAGAACTAGTAGTAGTAGTAATAGTAGTAGTTGTAGTAGTTGTTGTAGTAGTAGTAGTAGAAGTAGTAGTAGCAGTAGTCGTTGTTGTAGTAGTCACGGTAGTACTAATTGGTGTAGGAGTAGTAGTAGTTATAGTACGAGTTGCAGCAGTAGCAGTAGTAGCCGTGGCGGTTGTAGTAGTAGTAGTGGCAGTTGCAGTAGTATTAGGAGCAGTTGCAGTAGCAGCAACAAAACTTGTCATAGCAGTAGCCGCAATAGTAGTAATAAGAGCTGTAGTAGTAGTAATAATAGTAGTAATCGTTGTAGTAGTAGTTGTAGTACTCGTTGCAATAGTAGAAGTTGTAGTAGTAGTAGAAGTAGTATTAATAGTTATTGTCGCAGTAGTAGTACACGGAGTAGTAATAGTACTAGTAGTAATAGGAGTAGGAGTAGCAGTACGGGTAGTCATAGGAGCAGTAGTAGTTGTTGTTGTAGTAGTAGTAGTAGCAGAAGTAGTAGCAGTGGTAGTACTAGGAGAAGTACTTGTAGCATTTGTAATTGTAGTATTGGCAGAAGTAATAGTAGTCTAAGAAGTAGTAGCAATGGCATAAGTAATAGTTGTTGTAGTAGTCATAGTAGTAGCAGCCATATTAGTAGTAATATGTGTAGTATTTGTTATAGTAGTAGTAGTAGTATTAGTAGTAGTACTAGCAACAGTAGTAGCAATAGTTGTAGAATTATATGTTGTTTCAGTAGTAGTAGTAGTAGTAGTAGTAGTATTAAGAGGAGTAGGTGTAGGAGTTGGGGTAGTAGGAGGAGCAGTAGTAGTACAGGTAATAGTAGTAGGAAAAGTAGTAGTAAAAGGAGGAGGAGCAGTAGGAGTAGTAATAAAAGTACTAGCAGTAGTAGCAGCAAAAGTTTAAGTTGTAGAAGTACTTCGAGTAGTAGTAGTCTTAGTAGTAGTAGTTGTTGTTGTTGTAGTATCATTGGTAGTAGTAATAGTAGTAGTAGAGGTAGTAGTAGTAGTAGTAGCATTAGTAGTAGTGTAGTAGCCGTAGTAGCAGTAGTAGTACTAGTAGTAGTAGTAGTAGAAGCCTATTATTAGTAGCAGCAGCAGCGTCAGCAGTGCTCGTAGTAATAGTAGTAGAAGCCGTATTATTATTAGTAGTAGCAGCGTCAAAAGTGCTAGTAGTAGAAGTAGTTATTGTAGTAGTAGTTGTAGAAGCAGTAGTATTAGTATTAGCAGTAGCGTCAGCAGTGCTAGTAGTACTACTAATACTACTTGTAGTAGAAGTTGTTGTTGTTGTAGTAGTAGTAACAGTCGAAGTCGTAGTTGTGGTACTAGTAGTAGCTATAGTGGTAGTCGTATTAGTAGGGGTAGTAGTAGTTTTTGTAGTAATATCTACCGCATTAGCAGCAGAAGTAGGAAAGTAGTAATAAGAGTATTAGTAGTAGTAATAGTAGTAGTCATAGTAATAGTATTAGTAGTCATAGTTGGAGTAGTAGTAGTAGCGGTAGTAGTAGTAGTAGTAGTAGTAGTAGTAGTAGTAGCAACAGCAGCAGTAATAGTATTTGTAGTAGTAGTAGTAGAAGTAGTTGGAGTAGTAGTATTAGTACTAGGAGTAGGAGTTCGAGTAGTAGTACTAGGAGTAGTAATATTTGGTGCAATTGTAGTAGTAGTAGCAGTAATACCTGAAGTAATAATATAAGTTGTAGCAGCAGTAGCAGTTGGAGTAGTAGTAGTAGTAGAAGTAATAGTAGTCATAGCATTAATAGCCATAGGAGTCGTAGTTGTAGTAGCAATAGTAGTAGTAGTTGTAGTGCCTTTAGTACTAGTAGTAGTAGCGACAGAAGTAGTAGCAGCTGTAGTAGCAAAAGTAGTAGTAGTAGCTGTAATAGTAACAATAATAGCCGTAATAGTAGCATTAGTTATAGCAATGGCAGTAGCAACAGTCGTATGAGTGCTAGTTGTAGTAGTAGTAGCACAAGTAGCAACAGTAATAGTAATAACAGTAGCTATAGTAGTACTAGCCATATTAGTAATGGTAGTAGTAGTGGTTGTGGTAGTAGTAGTAGTAGTAGTAGTAGTAGTAGTAGTAGTAGTAGATTAGTAGTAGTAGTAGAAGAAGAAGAACAAGTGGTAGTAGTGGCAATAGTAGTAGTAGCAGCAGCAGCAATAGTAGCTGCAATTGTAGTAGTTGTAGCAGTAGAAGTAGTTGTAGTACTAGCTGTAATAGTAGTAGCAGTAGTAGTAGTGGTTGTAGTAGTAGTAGTAGGAAAAATAGTAGTAGTAGCACTAGTAGTAGTTGTTGTTGTTGTTGTAGCAGCTGCAACTACAGCAGTAGTACTAGTAGTAGTGTTAGTACTAGTAGTATTAGTCATTGTTGTAGTAGTAGTAGTAATAGTAGTAGTCGCAGTAGGAGAAGTATTAGTAAAAGGAAAAGTAGTAGTAGTTGTAGCAGTGTTAGTTGCAGCAACAGGAGTAACAATTTTAGTAGTTGCTACAGTAGTTATACTTGTAAGAGCAGCCGCAATAGTAGTAATTATTGTAGTAGGTGTAATAGTAGTACTAGAAATAGAAGTAGTACTAACAGTAGTAGTTTCCTCGGTAGTAGTAGCAATAGTAGAAGCAGTAACAACAGCAATAGTAGCTATAGTAGTAGCGAAAGTAGTAGTATTATATAATTACTACAACTACCATAGCTACTTCTGCTACTATTGTTTCTACCACTACTAGTACTACAACTGCTACTACTACTACTGCTTCAACTAGTACAGCTGTTGTTGTTATAACAACAACAACTACTACTACTACTACTACTGCAATGGCTCCTACTACTATTCTACTACAACTGCTCCTGCTACAACAACAACAACTACTAGTACTATTACTTTTACTACTATTGCTACTAATAGTACAACTACTACAACTACTTCTACTTCAACTACTACTACTACTACTACTTCTCCTACAACTATAACAACAGCTAATACTACTACTACCCCTACAACTACTACAACTACTACTGCTACTACTGCTACAACTTCTGCTATTGCTTGTATTACGACAACAACTTCTACTACTGTTGCTGCTACAGCTACTACTACTACTACTGCAACTACTTCTACTACTACTACCACCACAAGTACTACTACTGCTACTTCTTGTACTACAACAACAACAACTACAACTGTTATTGCTACTCTAACTATTTCTCATACTACTACAGCTACTGCTACTACTACTACTACTACTACTACTACTACTACTACTACTACTACTACTACTACTACTACTTCTCCTACTACTACTTTTACCGCTACTGCTACTTTTGTTACTACTGCTACTACTACTATTGATGTTGACACTTCAACTACTATTGGTACTACTACTTCTTCTACTACTACTGCTACTGATACTACGACTACTACTACTACTACTACTACTACTACTACTATTACTACTATAGCTACTAATAGTACTACTTTTACAATTTCTTCTACTGCTACTACTACTACCACTACTGCTACTCCTACAACTACTACAGCTACTACTATTCTACTACCACAACTACTACTATTAATGGTAGTACTATAATGACTGCTACTACTATTGCCACTTCAACTATTTCTGCTACTACTACCACGACTGCTGTAGCTATGACTGCTACTACTACTACAACTACTAATCCTACTACTACTTTTTAACCTATTACTACTACTAATAGTACAACAACTACTACTATTACTACTACAACTGCTACTGCTACTGCTACTACTAGTAGTTATTGTAGTAATAGTATTAGAAGGAGTAGTAATAGGAGTACTTTTAGGAGTGGGAGTTGGAGTGTGAGTAGTAGTAGTAGTAGTAGTATTAGTAGTTGTAGTAGAAGTTATTATTGTAGCAATAATAATAGTAATAGTAGTAGCAATAGAAGTAGTATTAGTAGTAGTAGTAGTAGCAACAGCAGTAGCATCAGCAACTATAATAGTAGTTGTAGTAGTAATGGTATTACAAGTAGTAGATGCAATAGTAGCAATAGTAGCATTAGTAAGTGTATCATTAGTTCTAGTAGTAGGAGAGGTGGTAGGAGCAGTAGTAGTACCAACAGTAGCAATAGTAGTAGTAATAGTAGCAGCAGCAGCAGCAGTAGTAGTAGTGCAGTCATAGGAGTAGTAGCAGTAGCAGCAGTAGCAATAATAATTGTAGTAATAGTAGTAGTAGTTGAAGTAGTAGGAGTGATAGTCGGAGTTTGTATTGGAGTAGGAGTAGTAGTCGGTGTAGTAGTATTAGTGGTAGTGGTTGTAGCAATAGAAGTAGTAGTGTTAGTATTTAAAGTATTAGTAGCAGTAGTAGTAGTAATAGTTATAGAAGTTATAGTAGTAGTTATATTTGCAGTTATAGTAGTAGTAGTGGTTGTAGTAGTAGTGGTAGTAGTAGTACTTGTAGCAGTGGTAGTAGTAGTAGTTGTTGTTATTATTGTGGTTGTTGTACTAATAGTTGTAGAAGTAGTAGCAGTGGTAGTAGTCTGAGTTCCAGTAGGAGTCATAGTAGGAGTAGTAGTATTTGGAGTATGGGTAGTAGTATTTGAAGGATTAGTAGGAGTAGGTGTAGGAATAGCAGTAGAAGTAGTAGTATGAGTAGGTGTAGGAATTGTAGTGGTTTTAGTAGTTGTAATAGTAGTAGGAGTTGCAGCAGCAGCATCTGTAGTTGTAGTGGTAGTTGTTGTTGTATTCATAGTAGTAGTAGTATTCACAGTAGTAGCAATAGTAGCAGTAGTTGTTCGACTAGTAGGAGTAGCAATTGTACTGAAACTTGAAGTATAAGTAGTAGTAGTAGTAGTAGTAGTAGTAGTAGTATTAGTCATTTTAGTAGTAGTTGGAGTAGTAGTAGTATGAGCAGTAACAGTAGTAGTAGTAGTTTTAGGAGTAGTAGTTGTACTAGTAGTAATAGTTATAGCTATTGTGTAGTAATAGTACCAATAGTAGCAGTAGTAGAAGCAGTAGTAGTAGTAGTGGTAGTATTAGTAGTAGTAGCAGCACTAGCAGTAGAGATAGAAGCAGTAGTAGTATGTGCAGCAGGAGCCACAGCAGCAGAAGTAGTAGTAGTTGTATTAGTACTAGCAATAGCAGTACTAGTAGTAGGAGTAGTAGTGGTAGGATTTTCTATTAGTAGAAGTAGTAGTAGTAGTAGGAAATGTAAGATTAGTAGTGGTAGTAGAAGTAGTCATGATAGTAGTAGTGGTAGTAGAGGTAGTTGTCGTAATTGTAGCCCCAGCAGCAGCTGTAGTAGTAGGAGGAGGAGGAGGAGTTGTAGTCGTAGAAGTTTTAGGGGTGTAAGGAGTATTAGGTAGTCGCAAAAGTTCTAGGAGGGTTAGGAGTAGGAGTAGTAGTAGTTGTAGAAATAGAAGTCGGCGTAGAAGTAGTAGTAGTTGTAGAAATAGGAATAGTACTAGTAGTAGTAGCAGTAGAAGAAATAGTAGTGGTAGTGCTAGTAGTAATAGTAGTAGTAGCAGTAGTAGTAGTGGAAGTAGTTGCAGTAGTAGTAGCAGTTGTAGTGGCAGCAACAGTTGCATTTGTAGTGGTAAGAATAGTAGCAGTTGTAGTAGTTGTTGTGGTGGTTGTAATAGTAGTATTAGTCAGAGCTGTAGGAGGAGTAATCATTGGAGTTGCACTGATTGGAGTTGTGATAACAACAGTACCTATATCAGTAGTAGTAGTAGTAGTAGTAGTAGTAGTAGTAGTTGTCAGAGTAGTAGTAGTAGCAGCAGTAGCAGTAGTTGTAGAAGTAGTAGTAGGGACAATAGTTGTAGTATTTGTAGTTGCAGTTGGAGTAGGAATAGTAGTACCTATAAGAATAGTAGTTGTAGTAGCAGTAGCAGTAGTAGTAGTAGTAACAATAGCATTAGTAGTAGTAGTAGTAGTAGTAGTAGTAGTAATAGTAGTAGTAGTAGCAGTAGGAGTTGTAGTAGTAGTTGTTGTTGTTGTTGTTGGTGTAGTAGTAATAGTATTGGAGAGAGTTTTCAGAGAGTTTTCAGAGAGTTTTCAGAAGTGCAATACAAATCTGTGAGTTTTTCCGTATCTTCTCCTTATTTTCTATTGTGCTCTGCTCCTCTGCTTTCTCGCATATTCTGCTTTCATTGTTGGTATCAGAGCTAGATTAAAAGATATGGTTATAGTTAAGGTACAAAAAGGGGAAGGTTTTTGCGCTAGTAAGTTCATACACTGATTTGCTAAACTTCTTTTCTTCAAGCATATGTGTTATCTTTATAATATCAGCTTAGGATTGTGGGAATACAACTAGGGTAAGGAGAAACTTAGGCCCGAGTTTGGCAATAAGTCACAAAAGGTGCTATAAGACCAAAGGCAAGCCTGAACTAGCAAAAGCCCTAGAAGGACTACCACACCTTCACTGATAGAGCTAAAGAAACATAGATGTTTGAAAGATGGGAGTTATCTATTCAGGAATGGTATACTAAGTCGCATACCTCAAACTTAGAGTACCTTGATCTCGCTTCCACAACCAGAGTTACAACCAATCAGTTAGCAAACAATCTAGCCGTTATATATGACCGAACTTGCTTATCATCAAGAGTCCACCTCAAAAACTTTAAATCTGTTCTTGAAAGGCCCCAATTCATTGAGAACAAAATTTACCACCTAGAGACTGCTTTAAAAAACCTTACAGCTGTCTTCTTGGAAAATAAGCCACTAACAAAATAGGAAGCCAGAATCCTTGTCCAGGAGATTTCAGCACAACCAAAGCTTCTAGAGAAGGAAGCATTTCGATTGACAACTAGTCTCAGCAAAAAACTTGAGAAGGTAGAAGTGCTGCTCGATAAAATTGAGCAGTGGACCACTTCATGAATAGCTACGTCCTTACAAAAGGAACGCAATCATACAAGGATGCTGTTACTGCAACCGAATAAATTGAAGCACCAGCACTAGGATTTATCCGGCCGAGTGAATTTTAGGGGCCTGCATCTGGGAGCCAAGCAATCATTAAGCAGAACAACACCCAGATTCAATTCTTGGTGCAAATAACAGAATCCTTAAGGGATATTCGGGTAGATCTCAAGGCAATCCTACAGCAGAATCGCTCAGGTAAAGCTTCGACATTTTTGCCTGACTCACTTGTTGAAAAGCTGCAGGGTTTGGCCTTAGGACCAGCTAAGAAGCCAAAAGAAAAAAGGGGGCAACTTTTAGTTTTCAAGGACCCCTTAAAAATATTTAAGGAGGAAAAACAAAGAACCTCTTGAAATCGATGGCGTCAAGAATGCAAACTATCCAGGGCGCACCATCTACTTCAACTCCCTTATTTGAGGATCAAATCAGGGAATATCGGAGGAGTCAAAGACACCTTCACAATGTCCAGCAAGCGGCAAGAAGGCTTGGGCGAAGCATAGCTGGGGGAAGTTCCATACAGCAAACGTTGGAACAACAAATTGATCCCCAGGCTCAATTACGCCTTTCAATGCAGGAACGGGCTTCTATTGTTCCAGCTGAGGTTTTATACCATTCTAGACGGGATGATGCTCATCACCACGTCTATGTACACAGGAGTGAGGAAGCAATTCTCTGCACGGATGGCAACCAGCAAGATAGGGCCTTTATCCAAGAAGAAAGCCATAATCAACTTCAAAGAAGCCATATGCAATATATCCATCTGGGGATTCTACAGCTACGGATCTAGATACTTCACCGGCAGGAGGACGGTACTATGGCCCTAATCGTGTTCAGAGACGACAGATGGGCGAGAGACCAATCAATAATAGCCACGATGGAGATAGACCTTACGCGAGGAAGTCAACTGGTATATGTTATCCCAGATATGATACTAACAATTGATGACTTCTTCAGGAATATTCAAATTTCTATTCTTACAAGAGGCTATGAGCAATGGAGAAATGGTGGAGCAAATCTTCTAATCACCAGGGGATTAGTCGGGAGGCTGTCCAACACACCAAATGTAGGTTTTGCCTATGAGGTGCAAGGAGTTGTTGACTATCTAACAAGCCATGGTGTTCGAGCATTACCAGGGCGACGATACTCAACTACAGCATCACAAGGTCTCAATTGGCTGATAAGGCCTACAACAATCAGTATCCCTATGCAACCAACTGAGGCAAATAGTTACAATCCTATTGATAGGCGAATCTCCCTCAGTTTTTGAAATTATGTCTCAGCACTAATGGCAAAACCACTTCATTACAATGAACGAGATGAAGAGGTTCAATATGATGAAGAGGAATTGGGGATATCCCACACATTGGCTGTCCTAACACAAGAAGAATCAATAATTTCTGAAGCAAAGTAGAGGTTTTATGATATTATTCCCAAATTACTCCTGCAGGAAGCCAGCAGTTCTATTTCCAATGAGTCTGATCAGGAGGATGACCTTTTTATCCTCTTAAATGATAACTACACTCAAGGGGAGCTTCCTTACCCCACTTTTGCACCCTCTGAAGATGAATTCATTAACCCTTTTGCATCAACGGATGATGCCGGGAAAGGAGGTGAAGAATTCTGTGACTTTTCCAATTTATTCTATAATTCTTCATCAAGTTGTCTTTGTCCAGACATAACTATTGCTGCGAGGCAAGAGGAAGATTGGGAGCTAGAATACCCTCAATTAAGAAGGCTGACGGAACAATTATATTCCACCACTCAGTCAGCAGTTTCTACATATAGACCCCCACAAGATGCTGTTATGGGACCACCAAGTTATCCACCGGCCAGAAATATGGAGCCCAATCCAAGTAGACCATCATATAAGGGCTATAGCAAACCGGGCATAAGGTTCAAAACAAAGGACCTATCAGAATGGTGGAATTTGCCATCAGCCCAGAACCAGACTGGGGCTATATTAACCATCTCGACACAGCTTGGGATGTTTGATGTGGTGTTTATGTGCTGGGAAGGAATTATAAAAAATCTGGTATCATTACAGAACTTCTCAGATCCAGTTGACAAAGCGAAATTCATTGAGAATCTCTTAGGGGAAGCTGAGAAGTTAACATGGGTTCAATGGCGCATGGCCTTCCCTGATGAATATCAACAATTGCTCAACTCCGCGGAAGGGAGGGAAGGTACTCAAAATATCTTCTCTCAAATTAGGAGGGTATTTATCCTAGAAGATCCCTATCAGGGCTCAACCGTGATGCAAGAAGAAGCGTACAGAGACCTGGAAAGGTTATCATGTGAAAATCTAAAAAATATTATTCAATTTATGAATAATTATTTGAAAATTGCAGCAAAGACAGGCCGCATGTTCACAAGTCCAGAACTTTGTGAAAATTTTTGGTCCAAGATGCCTGGTGATTTGGGCGAAAGGATCAAACAAGCTTTTGAAGAAAAATATCAAGGAAACACTATTGGGGTTGTTCCAAGAGTTTTATTTGCCTACCGGTACCTGGAAAATGAATGCAAAGATGCGACATTTAGACGAGCTCTCAAGGGACTTTCATTCTGTAGCAACATACCTATCCTAGGATACTACAAGAGTCAAGAAAAGAGGTACGGCATAAGGAGATCAACCACCTATAAAGGTAAACCTCATGACTCCCATGCCAGGATAGAAAAGCATAAGCACCTAATCAGGAATAAGAGGTGCAAATGCTTCCTGTGCGGAGAAGAAGGCCACTTTGCAAGGGAATGTCCCAATGAAAGGCGCAATATAAAACGAGTAGCAATGTTCGAACAGCTGAACCTACTGGACGATTGTGACATAGTGTCGGTTAAAGATGGGGAAGAGCAAAGTGATGCAATCTATAGCATATCGGAAGGTGAGGAAAATCAAGAGGATCTCCTCCGAGGTATTCATACTATTAGCCTCCATGAACATTTATATGTTTTCAAAGAAACAGATCATACATACTGGATCGGGAAATATGGAGGATATCAACCCATGGTGCAAGTCTCAAAGCAGCAACATGAATGCCAGCACAAATGGGATTTCAATGAGGAGGTACTTGCGGAATATCAAAACTACTACTGTTGTGGAAGGGCATCAATGAAGAAGTGCAAAATTCATTGCTCGATTTGTAGAATCACTGTGTGTGGACTTTGTGGGCCACACTACTTTGATACCCAGGTACCAGTAGCTAAGTCTATGCCTGCGCAATATGATCATCGAAATCTATTGCAGGAGCAACATGAATATATCACCTGGTGCACGGCTGAGATCGCAAGATTGAAAAAGGAGACAGAAGCTGCAATAATACTTGCAGAAGAATGGAAACAGAGGTACCTCGTAGCTGAAAAGGAAATGTTTGAAAATGAAATGCTAAAATTAGAAAACCATGATCTTTGGCAAAGAAACGAGGAATTGTTCAAAGCAGAGGAAGGGCTGGAAAGGCAAGACCTTGAAGAGGAAGAAGAAACAAATGTCTTGTTAACAGAAGAGATGCAGAAGATCCTCTCTGCAGAAACAAATGAAGTAGCTCAACCAAGGAAGGCAAAGAACATGCTGTTCAACTTAATGGTCGAACTTGATATTCCTAATGTTAAAACTTTTAAAGTTCATGCAATCCTTGATACAGGAGCCACCACCTGTTGCATATATCAGGGATCCAACCCAGGTGATGCCACAGAAGAAAACCCTTATATGGTGCATTTCAGCGGTATTAATTCAAAAACTATTGCCAAAAAGAAGCTGAAGGGAGGAAGGATGATAATTAAGGAAAATTCCTTCCGGATTCCATACACCTACTCTTTTTCGCTGAAATTAGGGGAAAATATACAAATGATTCTTGGATGCAACTTTATCCGAGCCATGCAAGGGGGAGTCCGCATTGAAGTAAATATGGTACCTTTTTATAAAAATATTACCGCTATTCATACTCAACCAACAACTCTTGTTGCAGCAGCTATTGAAGAGATGGAATTGGAAGAAGAGGAATATCTCACGATCCAAGAAACGATGTGCTATAATGCAGGTCAAAGCCAGCCCAAGTTCCTTAAAAAATTTAGCCCAATCCTCCAAAGGTTAAAAGAGGCGGGATTCATAGGCGAGGACCCATTAAAGCATTGGGCTAAAAACAAAGTTCTGTGCAAATTGGATATCAAGAATCCAGACTTTATTATTCAAGATAGGCCTCTAAAGCACATAACACCTCAAATGCAGGATGCATTCAAGAAGCACATTAAAGCCCTACTAGATTTAAAGGTAATCAGGCCCAGTAAAAGCAGGCACAGAACTACTGCAATAATTGTTAATTCTGGTACTAGTATTGAACCTAATACAGGAAAAGAAATAGTAGTAGTAGTAGTAGGAGTAGGAGTAATAGTAGTAGTAGTACTAGTATTGTTAATTCTGGTACTAGTAGTGGTAGTAGTAGTAGTAGTAGTACTAGGGGTAGGAGTTGGAGTAGTAGTTATTGTTGTAGTAGTAGGAGGAATAGTCGTAGTATTAGTAAGAGTTGCTGTAGGAGTAGTAGTAGGGGTTGTAATTGTTGTAGTGGCAGGAGTTGTAGTATTAGTAGTTCTATTAGTATTAGGGGCATTAGTAGAAGTAATAGTAGTAGGAGTTGTCATAATAGTAGTAGTAGTAGCAATTATAGTCGTAGTAGTAGTAGTAGTTGTTGTTGTTATTGTAGAAGTAGTAGTGGTAGTAATAGTAGTAGTAGTTGTTGTAGCAGTAGTAGTAGTGGCAGTTGCAGTAGTAGTAGTGATTGGAGTAGAAGTTGTAGCTGTAGGTTTAGGAGTAGGGGCAGCAGTAAGAGTAGTAGTAAGAGTTAGTGTTGGAGTAGGAGTAGTAGTAGTAGTTGTTGTTGTTGTTTTGGTAGCATTAGTAGTAGTAGTACCAATAGTAGTGGGAGTTGCAGTAGTAGCAATTATACTAGTAATAGAAGTAGTAGAAGAAGTAGTAGTAGTGGTTGTTGTAGTAATAGTAGTAGTAGCAATTGTTTTAGTAGTAGTAGTAGCAGTAGAAGTAGTAGCCGAAGTAGTAGTAGTAGTAATAGAAGTAGTAGTAGGAGTAGTTGTAATAGTAGGAGTAGTGGTAGGAGTAGTAGTAGTCGTCGTAGTAGTAGCAGAAGTTGTAGCCAAAGTAGTAGTAATAGATGTAGCAATAGCAGCAATAGTAGTAGCAGCAGCAGTAGTAGTGTAAATCATAGTAATAGTAGTTGTAGTAGTAATCAGAGTTGTAGATGTGGTTGTTGTTGTAGTAGTAGTAGTAGTGTTAGTTTTAGTAGTAGTTGTTGTTGTTATTATTGTAGCAACAGCAGTAGCAGTAGTTGTAGTTGTAGCAGTAGCAGTAGTAGTGATAGCTGTAGAAGAAGAAGTAGTGGTACTAGTTCCAGCAGCACCAGCAGCAGTGGTGGTAGTAGTACTATTAGTAGTATTACAGGTAGTAGTTGTAGTAGTCATACTACTAATGGTGTAATAGTAGAAGCAGTAGAAGTAGTAGTAGCAATAGTGGCATTAGTAAGTGTAGCAATAGTTGTACTAGTAGGAGAAGTAGTAGGAGTAGTAGTAATAGTAGCAGTAGCTGCAACAACAGTAGTAGTAGTAGTGGTAGCAGTAGTAGTAGTACAAGTTGTAGTAGTAATGTAGTAGTAGTAGTAGTTATCATAGTAATAGTAGCAGTAGTTGTCACAGTAATAGTAGTCGTAGTGGCAGTAGTGGTAGTAGTAGCAGTAGCAGCAGCAGTAGTAATAGTACTAGTGGTAGCATTAGTAGTAGTAGTAGTAGTAGTAGTATTAGTGGTAGTAGTTGTAGGAGTAGTAGTAGTAGTTATTGTAGTAGTAGCAGTAGTTGTTTTTGTTATTGTTGTTGTTGTAGTAAGAGTTGTAGTAGCAGCAGTAGTAGTAGCAGTAGTATTCATAGGAGTTGGAGTAGGGGTAGTAGTAGGAGTTGTAGCAGTTGGAGTAGGGGGTTTTGTTGTAGTTGGAGTATTGGTAGCAAAAGGAGTTGTGGTAGGTGCAGCAGTTGCAGTAGTAGCAGCAGTAGTAGTAGTAGCAGTAGTAGGGATATAAGTAGTAGTAGAAGTAGCTGTAGAAGTAGCACCAGTAATAGTAGTAGCGGTGGTTATAGTAGCGGTAGTAACGGTAGGAGAAGTAGTAGCAGAAGTAGCAAAAGTAGGTGTTGTGGTAGTTGGAGTGTTTGGAATGGAAGTATTAGTCTGAGTATTAGTAGTAGTAGTTGAAGGAGTAGTATTAGTTGTATGAATAGCAGTAATAGTAGTTATAGTAGTAGTAGTTGTTGTTGCAGTTATAGTATTAGTATTTGTAGTAGTCATAGTTGGAGTGTAGTAGTGGTAGTGGTAGTAGTAGGAGTAGTAGTTGTGGTTTTACGACTATTAGGAGCAGTAGTACTAGTAGTAGCAGTAGTAGTAGGACTAGGAGTAGTAGTAGTAGTACTAGTAGGAGTGTTAGGGATTGTAGTAGTAGTGCGAGTAGTAGTATAAGTAGTAGGAGTAGTAGTACAGTAATAGTAGTATTAGTTATTGTAGCAGAAGTAGTAGGAGGCGAAGGAGGAGGAGGAGGAGTAATAGTAGTAGTAGCTGTAGTAGTTGGAGTTCTAGTAATAGCTGTAGTAGGAGTTGGGGTAGTAGTAGTTATAGTTGTAGTAGTTGATTTAGTGAAAGTACTAGTTATAGTAGTAGTAGTTATTGTAGTAGTTATTGTTATTTTAGTAATAGTAGTAGTAGTAGTAGTAGTGGAAGTAGTAGAATTTGTAGAAGCACCAACAATAGTAGCAGTAGTAGTAGCACTAGTAGTAGTAGCAGTAGTTGTATCAGTAGTAGGAGTAGCACTAGTTGGAGTGGTAGTCGGAGTTAGAGTTGGAGTTAGAGTAATAGTAGTAGTTGTAGTAGTTGTAGTACTACTAGTAGAAGTAGCAGTAGTAGCAGTTGTATAAGTTGGAAGAGTAGTAGTAGTAGTGGTAGTAGAAAAAGTAGCGGTACTGCTAGTAGTAATAATAGTTGTAGCAGTAGCAATAGTGGAAGTAGTAATAGTAGTAGTAGCAATTGTAGTAGCAGCGGCAATTGCATTAGTAGTAGTAACAATAGTTATCGTAGTAGTAGTTGTTGTAGTTATTGTAATAGTAGTATTAGTCAGAGTTGTAGTAGGAGTAATTGCTAGAGTTGTAGTTATTGGAATAGTGGTAACAGCAGTAGCTATATAAGTAGCCATAGTTATAACAGTAGTAGTTGTTGTAGTAGTAGGAGTAGTAGTAGCAGCAGCAGCAGCAGTAGTTGTAGAAGTAGAACTAGGTATAGTAGTTGTTGTATTAGTAGTAGCAGTTGTAGTAGGAATAGCAATAGCTATAGGAATAGCAGTAGTTGTAGCAGTAGCAGTAGTAGTAGCAGTTGTAATAGTAGCATTAGTAGTAGTAGTAGTAGTAGTAGTAGTAGGAGTTGTAGTAGGAGGAGTATTAGCAGCAGTTATTGCTGCTATAGTAGTAGTAGTAGTAGTAAGAGTAGGAGTTGGAGTAGGGGTAGTAGTAGGATTTATTGTAGTTGGAGTAGGTGTTGGAGTAGTAGTAGGAGTAGTAGTAGCAGATGGAGTTTGGGTAGGAGCAGCAGTAGTAGAAGTAGTAGTAGTAGTAGTAGGAGTGTTTGGAATGGAAGTATTAGTACAAGCAGTGGTAGTAGTTGTAGGAGTAGCAGTAATAGTAGTAGTAGTAGTAGTAGTAGGAGTAGTAGTTGAGGTTTTAGGACTATTACGAGTAGTAGTACTAGTAGTAGTAGTAGTAGTAGGAGTAGTAGTAGTAGATGTGTTAGGGGTTGTAGTAGTAGTGGGAGTTGTACTATTTGTAGTAGGAGTAGCAGTATAGTAGTAGTAGTATTTGTTGTAGCAGTAGTAGGAGGAGGAGGAGGAGGGTGAGGAGTAATAGAAGTAGTAGCAGTAGGAGTAGGAGTAGCAGTTGGATTTGTAGTAGTAGCAGCAGTTGTAGTTGGAGTACTAATAGTAGCACTAGTAGGAGGAGTAGTAGTAGTTATAGAAGTAGTAGTAGTTGTTGTAGTGGAAGTACTAGTAATAGTAGTAGTATTAGTAGTATTTGTAGTTGTAGTAGTAGTAGTAGTTATTGTTGTTATTGTTGTACCAGTATTAGTAGCATTTGGATAAGCACCAGCAACAGCAACAATAGTAGTAGCATTAGTAGTAGTAGCAGTAGTTGTATTTGTAGTAGGAGTAGCATTAGTAGGAGTAGTAGTCGGAGTTGGAGCAGGGGTAGTCGAATTAGTAGTAATTGTGGTAGTGGCAATCATAGGAGTCATAGTAGGAGTCAGAGTTGGAGTTGAGAGTAATAGTAGGAGTTGTAGTAGTTGTAGTACTACTAGTAGTAGTAGCAGTAGAAGCAATTGTAGAAATAGGAATAGTAGCAGTAGTATTGGTGGTACAAATAGTAGCGGTACTGCTATTAGTAATAGCAGTTGTAGCAGTTGCAATGGTGGAAGTACTACTAGTAGTAGTATCAGTTGTAGTAGCAGCAACAATTGCATTAGTAGTAGTAACAATAGCAACAGTCGTAGTAGTAGTTGTAGTTGTTCTAATTGGAGTATTATTCAGAGTTGTAGTAGGTATAATCACTTGAGTTGCAGTTATTGAAGTAGTGGTAACAGTAGTAGCTACACCAGTAGCGGTACTTGTAATAGTAGTAGTAGTAGTAGTAGGAGTAGTAGTAGCAGTAGTTGTAGAAGTAGTAGTAGGCGAAGTAGTTGTAGTAGGAATAGTGGCTGTTGTAGTAGTAGCTATAGTAGTAATGGCCGTAATAGTAGCAAAAGTAGTAGTAGTAGTAGTAGTAGTAGTAGTAGTAGCAGCAGTAGCAGCAGCAGTAGTAGTAGTAGTAGAAGTAGTAGTTGTTGTTGTAGCAGTAGTAGTAGCATTTGCATAAGCACCAGCACCAGCAACAATAGTAGTAGCACTAGTAGTAGTAGCAGCAGTTGTATTTGTAGTGGAGTAGCATTAGTAGGAGTAGTAGTCGAAGTTGGAGGAGGGGTAGTCAAATTAGTAGTAGCTGTGGTAGTGGCAATCATAGGAGTCGTAGTAGGAGTCAGAGTTGGAGTTGGAGAGTAATAGTAGGAGTTGTAGTAGTTGTAGTACTACTAGTAGGAGTAGTAGTAGAAGCAATTGTAGAAATTGGAATAGTAGCAGTAGTATTGGTGGTACAAATAGTAGTGGTACTGCTATTAGTAATAGCAGTTGTAGCAGTTGCAATGGTGGAAGTACTACTAGTAGTTGTATCAGTTATAGTAGCAACACTAATTGCATTGGTAGTAGTAACAATAGCAGCAGTCGTAGTACTAGTTGTAGTTTTTCTAATTGTAGTATTATTCAGAGTTGTAGCAGGAGTAATCGCTTGAGTTGCAGTTATTGAAGTCGTGGTAACAGCAGTAGCTACACCAGTAGCAGTACTTGTAATAGTAGTAGTAGTAGTAGTAGGAGTAGTAGCAGCAGTAGTTGTAGAAGTAGTAGTAGGCGAAGTAGTTGTAGTAGGAATAGTGGCTGTTGTAGTAGTAGCTATAGTAGTAGTGGCCGTAATAGTAGCAATAGTAGTAGTAGTAGTAGTAGTAGTAGCAGCAGCAGCAGCAGCAGTAGTAGTAGTCGTAGTAGTAGTAGAAGTAGTAGTTGTTGTTGTAGCAGTAGTAGTAGCATTTGCATAAGCACCAGCACCAGCAACAATAGTAGTAGCGCTAGTAGTAGTAGTAGTAGTTGTATTTGTAGTGGAGTAGCATTAGTAGGAGTAGTAGTCGAAGTTGTAGGACGGGTTGTCAAATTAGTAGTAGCTGTGGTAGTTGCAATCATAGGAGTCATAGTAGGAGTCAGAGTTGGAGTTGGAGAGTAATAGTAGGAGTTGTAGTAGTTGTAGTACTACTAGTAGGAGTAGTAGTAGAAGCAAATGTAGAAATATGAATAGTAGCAATAGTATTGGTGGTACAAATAGTAGCGGTACTGCTATTAGTAATAGCAGTTGTAGCAGTTGCAATGGTGGAAGTACTACTAGTAGTAGTATCAGTTGTAGTGGCAGCAACAATTGCATTAGTAGTAGTAACAATAGCAGCAGTCGTAGTAGTAGTTGTAGTTGTTCTAATTGCTGTATTAGTTAGAGTTGTAGTAGGAGTAATCGCTTGAGTTGCTGTTATTGAAGTAGTGGTAATAGCAGTAGCTACACCAGTAGCAGTACTTGTTGTCGTAGTAGTAGTAGTAGTAGTAGTAGTAGTAGTAGTAGTAGTAGTTGGAGTAGCAGCAATAGTTTTAGAAGTAGTAGTAGGCAAAGTAGTTGTAGTAGGAATAGTGGCTGTTGTAGTAGTAGCTGTAGTAGTGGTGGTCGTAATTGTAGCATTGGTAGTAGTAGTAGTAGTAGTAGTAGTAGTAGTAGTATTAGTAGTAGCAGCAGCAGCAGCAGCACCAGCAGTAGTAGTAGTCGTAGTAGTAGTAGTAGAAGTAGTTGTTTTTGTTGTAGCAGTAGTAGTAGCATTTGTATAAGCACCAGCACCAGCACCAGCAATAATAGTAGTAGCACAAGTAGTAGTTGTTGTAGTTGTATTTGTAGTAGGAGTAGTAGTCGGAGTTGGAGTAGAGGTAGTCGAATTAGTAGTATTTGTCGTATTGGCAATCATAGGAGTCGTAGTAGGAGTCGGAGTTGGAGTTGAGAGTAATAGTAGGAGTTGTACTAGTTATAGGACTACTTCTAGGAGTAGCAGTAGAAGCAGTTGTTGAAGTTGGAATAGTAGTTGTAGTATTGGTGGTATAAATAGTAGGGGTACTGCTATTAGTAATAGTAGTTGTAGCATTTTCAATAGTGGAAGTACTAGTAGTAGTAGTATCAGTTGCAGTAGCACCAATAATTGCATTAGTAATAGTAATAATAGTAGCAGTCATAGTAGTTGTTGTAGTTATTCTAATTGAAGTATTAATCAGAGTTGTAGCACGAGTAATCAGTTGATTTGTAGTTATTGAAGTTGTGGTAACAGTAGTAGCTACACCAGTAGCAGTATTTGGTGTAGTAGTTGTAGTAGTAGCAGTAGGAGGAGGAGTAGTGGCAGTAGTAGTTGTAGAAGTAGAAGTATGCGAAGTAGTTGTAGCATTAGTAGTAGCAGTTGTAGTAGGAATAGCAGTAACTCTAGGAATAGTGGTGTTGTAGCAGTAGCAGTAGTAGTAGTAGTCGTAATAGTAGATTAGTAGTAGTTGTAATACTAGTAGTAGTAGTAGGTAGTAGTAGTAGCAATAGTAGTTGTAGTAGTGGTGGTGGTCGTAGTAGTAGTAGTTATTGTTGTTGTTGTAGCAATAGTAGCAGCATTTTCATAAGCACCAACACTAGCAACAATAGTAGTAGCACTAGTAGTAGTAGCAGTAGTTGTATATGTAGTAGGTGTAGCATTAGTAGGAGTAGTAGTCGGAGGCTGAGCAGGCGTATTCGAATTGGTAATAGTTGTCATAGTGCATTCATTGGAGTCCTAGTAGGAGTCGGAGTTGTAGTTGAGAGTAATAGTAGGAGTTGTACTAGTTGTAGCACTACTTGTTAGAGTAGCAGTAGAAGCAGTTGTAGAAGTAGGATTAGTAATAGTAGTATTGGTGGTACAAATCGTGGGGGTACTGCTATTAGTAATAGTAGTTGTAGCAGTTGCAATAGCGGAAGTACTAGTAGTAGTAGTATCAGTTGTAGTAGCAGCAACAATTGCATTAGTAGTAGTAACAATAGTAGCAGTCGTAGTAGTAGTTGTAGTTGTTCTAATTGTAGTATTAGGCAGAGTTGTAGTAGAAGTAATCACTTGAGTTGTAGTTATTGAAGTACTTGTAACAGCAATAGCTACAACAGTAGCAGTACTTGTAGTAGTAGTAGTGGTGGTAGTAGTAGTAGGAGTAGTAGTAGCAGTAGTTGTAAAAGTTGTAGTTAGCGAAGTAGTTGTAGTATTAGTTATAGTAGTTGTAGTAGGAATAGCAGTAGCTATAGGAATAGTGGTTGTTGTAGCGGTAGTAGTAGTAGTAGTTGTCGTAATAGTAGCATTAGTAGTTGTAGTAGTAGTAGTAGTAGTAGTAGTAGTAGTAGTAGTAGTAGTAGTAGTAGTAGTCGTAGTAGTAGTAGTTGTTGTTGTTGTAGTAGTAGTAGCAGCATTTGTATAAGCACCAGCACCACCAACAATAGTAGTAGCACTAGTAGTAGTAGCAATAGTTGTATTTGTAGTAGGAGTAGCATTAGTAGGAGTAGTAGTTGGAGTTGGAGCAGGGGTAGTCGAATTTGTAGTAGTTGTCGTAGTGGCAATCATAGGAGTCATAGTAGGAGTCGGAGTTGTAATTGAGAGTAATAGTAGGAGTTGTACTAGTTGTAGTAGTACTAGTAGGAGTAGCAGTAGAAGCAGTTGTAGATGTAGGAATAGTAGTAGTAGTACTGGTGGTACAAATAGTAGGGGTACTGCTATTAGTAATAGCAGTTGTAGCAGTTGCAATAGTGGAAGTACTAATAGTAGTAGTATCTGTTTTGGTAGCAGTAACAATTGCATTTGTATTATTAGCAATAGTAGCAGTCGTACTAGTAGTAGTAGCTGCTCTAATTATAGTATTAGTCAGAGTTGTAGTTGGATTAATCGCTTGAGTTGTAGTTATTGAAGTAGTGGTAATAGCAATAGCTACACCAGTAGCAGTACTTGTAGTAGTAGTTGTAGTGGTAGTAGTAGTGGGAGTAGCAGTAGCAGTAGTTGTAGAAGTTGTAGTAAGCGAAGTAGTTATAGTATTCGTTGTAGCAGTTGTAGTAGGAATAGCAGTAGCTATAGGAATAGTGATTGTTGTAGCTGTAGCATTAGTAGTAGTAGTCGTAATAGTAGCATTAGTAGTAGTATTTGTAGTTGTAGCAGCAGTAGTAGTAGTCGTAGTAGTAGCAGTAATAGTAGTAGTCATAGTAGTAGTAGTTGTTGTTGTTGTTGTTGTTGTAGCAGTAGTAGTAGCATTTGTATAAGCACCAGCACCAGCAACAATAGTTGTAGCACTAGTAGTAGTAGCAAAAGTAGTATTTGTAGTAGGAGTAGCATTAGTAGGAGTAGTAGTCGGAGTTGGAGCAGGGGTAGTCGAATTAGTAGTGGTTGTTGTAGTGGCAATCGCAGGAGCCATAGTAGGAGTCGGAGTTGTAGTTGAGAGTAATAGTAGGAGTTGTACTAGTTGTAGTACTTCTAGTAGGAATAGTAGTAGAAGCTGTTGTAGAAGTAGGAATAGTAGCAGTAGTATTGGCGGTACAAATAGTAGGGGTACTGCTATTAGTAATAGCAGTTGTAGCAGTTGCAATACTGGAAGTACTAGTAGTAGTAGTATCAGTTGTAGTAGCAGTAACAATTGCATTAGTAGTAGTAGCAATAGTAGCAGTCGTAGTAGTAGATGTAGTTGCTCTAATTATATTATTAGTCAGAGTTGTAGTTGGATTAATCGCTTGAGTTGTAGTTATTGAAGTAGTGGTAACAGTAGTAGGAGGAGGAGTAGTGGTAGTAGTAGTAGTAGTAGTAATAGGAGTAGTAGAAGCAGTTGTTTTAGAAGTAGTAGTAGCAGAAGTAGTTGTTGTATTAGTAGTAGCAGTTGTAGTCGGAATAGCAGTAGCTATAGGAATAGTAGTAGTAGTAGTCGTAATAGTAGCATTAGTAGTAGTAGTAGTAGTAGTAGTAATCATAGTAGTAGTAGCAGTAGTAGTACCAGTAGGAGTTGTAGTAGGAGTAGTAGTAGTAGTAGTAGTAGTAGTTGTAGTAGTAGTAGTAGTAGTTGCAGTTGTAGCAGTAGTAGGTGTAGTCGTAACAGTAGGAGGAGGTGTGGTCGGAGTAGTTGTAGTAGTAGTTGGTGTAGTAGTATTATTAGTAGGTGTTGCAATAGGAGTGGTATTAGGGGTGGTAATTATTGTAGTGGCAGGAGTTGCAGTAGTAGTAGTACTTGTAGTCGTAGTGTTAGTAGTAGTAGTAATAGGTGTAGTACTAGTCGTACGAGTAGTCGTAATAGTAGTAGTAGTAGTAGCTATTGTCGTCATAGTAGTAGTTGTAGTTATTGTTGTTGTAGTAGTAGTAGTAGAAGTAATAGTAGTAGTAGTAGTTTTGGTAGAAGCATTAGTAGTTGTTGTTGTAGTAGTAGTAGTAGGAGTTGGAGTAGGAGTGGTAGTTGCAGTAGTAGTTGTAGTAGTTGGAGTACTAGTAGTAGCTGTAGATTTAATAGTAGGGGCAGTAGTAGGAGTAGTAGTAGGAGTTTGTGTAGGAGTAGTAGTAGTAGTAGGAGTAGTAGTATTGTTGTTGTTATATTACTATTAGTTGTAGTAGTACCAGCAGTAGTAGTAGTGGTAGTCGCAGTTGTACTAGTAATAGAAGTAGTAGAAAAAGTAATAGTAGTAGTTGTAGTTGTAGTGGTAGCAATAGTAGTTGTTGTTATTATAGTAGCTGTAGTATTAGTAATAGTAGTAGTGGTAATTGGAGTAGGGGTAGTAGGAGTACTAGGAGTGATAGAAGCAGTAGGAGTTGGAGTAGGAGTAGTAGTTGCAGAAGTATCAGTAGTAGTTGTCGCAGTAATAGTAACAATAGTAGTAGGTGTTGTAGTAGAAGTCGTAGTAGTAGTAGAAGTAGCAGCAGCAGTAGTAGTAGTCGTAGTAGCAGTAGTCATAGTAGTAGTAGTAATAGATATAGCAATAGCGGCAATAGCAGAAGTAGTAGTATTAGTAGTAGTAGTGTAAATCATAGTAATAGTAGTAGTAGTAGAAATCTATCTATTAGGTGTTGTTGTTGTAGTACTTGTAGTAGTAGTGGTAGTCTTAGTAGTAGTAGTAGTTGTTATTATTGTAGCAACAGTAGTAGTCACAATAGTAGTAGCAGCAGCAGTAGTAATAATAGCAGTAGAAGTAGCAGTAAGAGTACTAGTAGCAGCAGCAGCAGTGGTAGTCGTATTAGTAGTAGCATTACAAGTAGCAGTTGTTGTGGCAGTACTAGTAGTACTTGTAATAGTAGAAGCAATAGTAGCAATAGTAGCAGTAGTAAGTGTGAAAGTAGTTGTGGTGGTAGAAGAAGTAGTTGGAGCGGCAGTAGTAGCAGCAACAACTGCAATAATAGTAGTAGTAGTGGTAGCAATTGTAGTAGTACTAGTTGTAGTAGAAGTGCAGTAGTAGTTTTGGCAGTAATAGTAGTAGTAGTGGCAGTAGTGATAGTAGTAGTAGTAGTAGCAGCAGTAATGATAGTAGCAGTAGAAATAGTACTAGTAGTAGCAGGAGTAGTAATAGTAGTACTAGTAGTATTAGCAGTAATAGTTGTATGAGTAGTGGTGGTAGTGCTAGTATTAGTAGTATTAGTACTAGTAGTAGTAGTGGTGGTAATAGTAGTAGTAATAGTAGTAGTAGTAGTGGTAGTAGTAGTAGTAATAGTAGCAGCAGCTATAGTAGCAAGATCAGTAGTAGTGGTGGGGTTATTAGCAACAGCAGTGGGAGCAGTAGTAGCAACAACTGCAGCATCAGCAGTAGTAGTGGTAGTTGTAGTAGCAGCCGTTGTAGTAGTTGTAGAAATAGTAGTAGCTACTACAACTACTGCTACTAATACTACTACTTCAAATAATTCCACTATCACTGTTGCTACCACTGATTCTACTAGCACGACTACTACTACTATTATGGCTACCACTACTACAAATACTACCACTCCAAGTACTACTTATGCAACTACTACTACTGCTACTACTACTGCTGCTGCTGCTACTTCTACTAATGCTGCTGCTACTACTACTACTATTACTACTACTACTGCTGCTGCTACTACTGCTGTTACAATTACTACTACTGCTACTGCTACTACTACCACAAATATGACTACTATTACTACTATTTCTACTGTTGCTCTTACTGATGCTAGTACTAGTACTAGTACTACTTCGACTAAGTACAACCACTACTACTAATACTACTACTACTAGTACTACTACTACTACTTCAGCTACTACTAGTACTAGTACTAGTACTACTACTTTTACTAATACCAATACTACTACAACTAATCCTACTCTTAGTAGTAATACGATGACTACTATTACTACTCCTACTCCTACTATTACTAGTACCACAACTACAACTCCTATTGCTTCTTCTACTCCTGCTATGACTACTACTACTACTATAACTACTACACCTACAACTATTGCTATAATTCCTGATGCTCCGGCTGCTACTACTATTACTAGAACTATTACTTTCACTACTACTACTACTCCTACTTCTACTCCTACTATTACTCCTGCTACTACTACAACAACTACCACTACAACTATGACTACTACTATTGCTGCTACTTTTGCTCTTGCTACTACTACAATGGCAACTACTACTACAGCTACTATTATTACTACTACTACAACTAGTACTACCACTACTACTGCTACTACTACTACTACTACTCCTCCTACTCCAACTCCACCTCCTAATACTACTCCAACTACTATAATATTATAACAACTACTACTACTATCGCTACTCCAACACCTACTGCTACAACAGCTACTAGTACTTCTACTACTACAATAACTACTAATAGTATTACTACTACCACAACTACTACTCCTACTACTGCTATTACTACTACTTCTACTTCAACTACAACTACTACTCTTATTACTATTACTACAACAATAGTAGTAGTAGCAGCAATAATAGTAGTTTTAGTAGCAGCAACAATAGTAGTAGTACTAATAACAGGAACATCAGCAGCAGTAGCAGTGGGAGCAATACTAGTAGTAGTTGTTGTAGTAGTCGTAGTACTAGTAAAAGTAGTAATTGGAGTAGTAGTCGTAATAGTAGTAATAGTAGTAATAGTGTTTGCAATACTGTAGTAGTAGTAGCAATAGTAGTAGCAACAGTAGTAGTTGGAGTATTAGCAGTTGTAGCAGTTATAGTTGTTGGTGTAGTGGTAGGAGCAGGAGTTGGAGTAGGAGTTGTAGTCCGAGTTGTAGCAGTATTAGTATTGCTAGTAGGAGTAGTAGAAATTACAATAGCAGGAGTTATAGTACTCGTAGTAGTAGTAGTAGTAGTAGTAGTAGTAGCAGTAGTAGTAGTAGCTGAATATAGCAGTAGTAGCAGTAGTAGTAGCAGCAGCAACAGTAGTAGTAGTAGTCAAAGTAGAAGTAGAAGCTTTAGTAGTAGTGGTAGTAGTAGTAGTAGTAGTAGTAGTTGGGGTAGCAGCAATATTAGGAGTAGAAGTAGTAGTAGTAGGAGTATTAGTAGTAGTAAAAGTAGTAGTTGTTGAGGTAGTTGTTGCACTAGTAGTAGTAATAGAGGTAGTGGTAGTAGTAGTAGTAAGAGTAGTAGTAGTAGAAGTAGCAGTGATACGAGTAGTAGAAGTAGAAGTAAATCTAGTAGCTGTAGTAGTTGGGGAGTAGTTTAGGAGTCATAGTAGAAGTAGTAGTAGTAGTAGTAGTAGTAGTAGTAGTAGTAGTAGGCGGAGGAGGAGGAGGAGGAGGAGGAGTAGTTGTTGTTGTAGTAGCATAGTCGTAGTAATAGTAGTAGTAGAAGTAGTAGTGAAACTAGTCGCAGTAGTAGTCTTATTTCTAGTAGTATTAGTAATAGTGGTAGTAGTAGTTGTTGTAGTAGTATTAGTAGTAGCAGTAGTAGTAGTAGCAATAAGATCAGAAGTAGTAGTAGTAGTAGCAGTTGTAGTAGGAATATGAGTAGTAGTAGTATTAGTAGTAGTAGTTGAAGTACTAGCAGAAGTAGTTGCCGAACCACTACTAGTAGTAGTACTCGTAGTAGCAGAAGTAGTAGTAGTAGTAGTATGAGCAATAGTAGTAGTAGCAGTATTGAAGTAGTTGTACTAGTAGTGTAGTAGTTGTTGTAGCTGTAGTAGTAGTTGAGGTTGTAGTAGTTATAGTAGTAGTAGTAGTGGTAGTAGCACAAGTAGTAATCGTAGTATAGCAGCAGAAGGAGTAGTTATGGTAGTAGTAGTAGCACTAGTAGCAGTTGTAGTAACAGTAGCTGGAGTAGTTGTAGTAGCCGTAAGAGTAGTGGTAGTAGTAGTTGTAGCAGTAGTAGTAGTTGTTGTAGCAATAGTTGCAGTAGTAGTAGTAGTAGTTGACATAGTAGTAGTAGTACTGCTAATTTTAGTGGTAGTCAAATTAGTGGTAGCAGTAGTGGCAGTAGTAGTAGTAGTTGTTGTTGTTGTTGTTGCAGCTACAATAGTAGTAGTTGTAGTAGTAGTGGAAGTAATAGTAGTAGTTATTGTTGTTGTAGCAATTCTAGTTGTAGTGGCTGTCGAAGAAGTGGTAATAGCTGTAGCAGTAGTAACAGAAGTAGTAGAAGCGGTAGTAGTAGGAATCGTAGCAGTAGCAGCAGTAGCAGTAGAAATAATATTAGAATTAGAAATAGTAGTAGTGCTAGTAGTAGTAGTAGTAGTAGCAGCAGCAGCAGCAGTAGTAGTAGTAGTAATAATAATAGTAGTATTAGTAATACTAGCAGTAGTAGTAGTAGTAGCGGCGATAGTATTATTTGAAATAGTAGTAGTTGTAGAAGCGGTAATTGCAGTAGGAGAAGCAATGGTAGTCGCAGTAGCTGAAGTAGCAGTAGTAGCTGAAATAGCAGTAGTAGCAGTAGTAGCAGTAGTAGTAGTAGTAGTAGTAGTAGTAGTAGTAGTAGTAGTAGTAGTAGTAGTAGTAGTAGTAGTAGTAGTAGTAGCAATAATAGTTGTTTCAAAAGAAGTAGTATTAGCAGTAGTAACAACAGTATTAGTAGTCATAGTAGCAATAGTAGTAGTGGCAGTGGTAGTAGTAGGAATAATAGTAATAGATGTTGTAGCAATAGTAGCAATAGTAGTTGACGTAGTAGTAGTAGTACTGCTAATTTTAGTTGTAGTCAAATTAGTGGTAGCAATAGTGGCAGTAGTAGTAGTTGTTGTTGTTGTTGTTGCAACGACAGTAGTAATAGTCGCAGTAGTAGTGGAAGTAATAATAGTAGTAGTGGTTGTTGTAGCAATTCTAGTTGTAGTGGCTATCGAAGAAGTGGTAATAGTTGTAGGATGTTGTAGCAATTATAGTAGTAGCAGAGGTGGTAGCAATAGTAATAGTAGTAGCAGAGTTGGTAGCAGTAGTAATAGTAGTAGCAGAAGTAGTAGTTGTAGCAATAGAAGTAGTAGAAGTTCTTGTTGTAATATTTGTAGTAGTAGTGGTGGTTGTGGTGGTAGTAGTAGTAGTAGTAGTGGTAGTAGCACTCATACCAGTTGCAGTAGCTATAGTTGTAGCAATAGTAGTAGCCCTAGGAGTAGTGGTAGTAATAGTAATAGCTGTTGTTGCAGCAAGAATAGCAGCAGAAGCAGTAGTAGTATAAGTAGTAGTAGTAGTAGCAGTAGTAATTTTAGTGGCAGTCAAACTAGTGGTAGTAGTAATGATAGTAGTAGTTATAGTTGTTGATGTTGTAGCAACTATAGTAGTAGTAGCAGTAGAAGTAGAAGTAATAGTAGTAGTGGTAGTAGTTGTAGTGGCAGTTGAAGAAGTCAAAGTAGTAATAGGTGTAGCAATAATAGTAAGTGTCATAGCAAAATAGCTGCAACATTAGTAGTAGTAGAAGCAGTAGTAGAACTAGAAGTAGTAGTAGTATTAGTAGTAGTAGATGTACTAGTAGTAGTAGTAATAGTTGTAGTAGAAGTAATACTACTAGTAGTAGTAGTAGTAGTTGCGGCAGTAGCATTAGTTGGAATAGCAGTAGTAGTAGTAATAGCAGTAGTAGCTGTGTTAATTGTAGTAAGAGAAGTAGTAGTAGCAGCAATAGTAGCAGCAACAGCGGTAGTAGTATTACTAATAGTTGTCATAGACGTTGTAGTAGAAGTAGTAGCAGTGGCGGCAGCTATAGTAGTAGCAGTAGCAGAGCAACTATAGTAGTTGTAACAGTTGTAGCAGCAGCTTTAGTAGTAGTAGTGGTAGTAGCAGTAGCAGTAGCGTTAGTTGTGATAGATGTAGTAGAAGCAGTAGTTGGAGTGATAGTCGCAGTAGTAGGAGGAAGAGTAGTAGTAGTAGTAGTAGTTGTAGTAGTAGTAGAAGTAGCAGCTGTAGCAATAGTACTAGTTGTAGCAATAGTAGTAGTAGAAACAGTAATAGTAGTAGTAGTGGGAATAATAGTGGTAATAGTAGTAACAGCAGCAACAGTAGAAGTAGTAGTAGTATTAGTAGTTGTTGTAGTAGTACTAGTAGATATAGTAGTAGTGATAGTAGTGGTGGTAGTAGCAGTAGCAGTAGCATTAGTAGTAATAGTAGTAGTAGCCGTAGCTGCACTAGCAGTAGTAGTAGTAGAAGTTGTAGTGGTAGTAGTAGTAGTGGTGATAATAGAAGCAATAGTAGTTGTAGCAGCAGTTGTAGTTGTAGCTGAGCAGTAGTAGTTGTATTAGATGTAGTAGTAGTAGCTCTAGCAGCAACAGTAGGAGTAGCATTTGTAGTAGAAGTAGTAGCAACGGGAGTAGTTGTAGTTGTAGTAGTTGTAGCACTAGTAGTAGGAGAAGTTGTAGTCATATTTGTAGCAGTAGCAATAGTAGGAAAAGAAGTCATTGTAGTAGCAGTAGCAGTATTAGTGTTGGTAGTAGTAGTAGTTGTTGGAGTAGAAGTAGCAGTAGATGTTCTAAGTGTAGTAGTTGCAGTAGTAGCAGTAGTTATTATAGTAGTTGTAGCGGTCGTAATACTAGTGGCATTAGTAGTAGTACTAGTAGTAGCAGTACTAGTAGTCACAGTAGAGGTAGTAGAAGTAGCAGTATTACTTGTAGCAATAGAAGTAGTAGCAGTAGTAGCAGTAATAGTAGAAGCAGTAGCTATAGTAGGAGTAGTAGGAGTAGGAGTAGCACTGGTAGTAGTAGTAGTAGCGGTAGTAGCAGTAGTAGTAGTACTAACAATAGTAATAGTAGTAGTAGGAGTAGTAACAGTTATAGTAGGAGGAGGAGGAGGAGGAGGAGGAGGAGGAGGAGTAGTAGTAGTAGTAGTAGTAATAGTAGTAGTAGTAATAGTAGTAGAAGTAGTTTAGCAATAGTAGTGGTATTCGTAGTAATAGGCGTTGTAGTAGTACAAGTAGTAGTAGCAACAGTAGTAGTAGTCGTTGCTGTAGTAGCAGTAGTAAGAGTAATAGTAGTTGTTATAATAGTAGTAGTAGTAGTAGTAGCATTAGTAGAAGTAGTAGTCGTAGTAGTATAGGTAGTTGTAATTGTAGTAGGAGGAGGAGTCGTAGTAGTGGTGGTAGCAGTAGTTGTAGTAGTAGTAGTCATAGTAGTAGTAGTACTATTAGAAGTCGTAGCAGTAGGAGAAGTTGCAAGAGTAGCAATAGCAGCAGAAGTAGTATTAATGGGAGTAGTAGAAGTAGCAGTAGGAGTACAAGTAGTAGTAGCTATAGTGGTAGTAGAAGTGGTAGTTGTACTACAAGTAGTAGTCGCATTTCTGGTAGTAGTAGTAGCTGGAGTAGTAGTAGTGCTAGTAGTAGTAGTAGTAGTAGTAGTAGAAGTGGTAGTAGGAGTAGTAGTAGTTCTGGCAGTAGTAGTTGTAGTAGTAGCAGCAACAACAGCTGTAGTCATAGTAGTATTAGTAGTACTAGTAGTAGTTCTGGTAGTAGTAGTGGTAGCAGCAGCTGTAGTAGTCATAGTTGTTGTAGTAGTAATAGTAGTAGTAGTATAGTAGTAGTTATAGCAGTCGCAGCAGTAGTAGTAGTAGTACCAGAAATAGTTGTAGTGGTAAAATTAGTAGCAGGAATAGTAGTAGTTGTGGTAGAAGTATTTGCAATAGTAGTAGCAGTTGCAGCTGTGGGAGTAGTACTAGTAGTAGTAGTAGTAGTTATTATAGTAGTAGTATTAGTAGAAGTTGTAGTAGGAATAGTAGTTGTAGTAGCAAAAGTAGTTGTAGTAGAAGTAGTAGTAGCTGTAATAGTAGTTGTAGTAGTAGTAGTAGAAGAAGTAGCACGAGTAGTAGCAGTAGAAGTAGTATCAGTAGTAGTAGTAGTAGTAGTAGTAGTAGGAGTAGTAGTTATAGTAGTAGTAGTAATATAATAGTAGTAGTTGTAGTATTAGTAGTAGGAATGGGAGTAGTTTTAGTCGAAGTGGTTGCAACAATAGTAGTAGCCACAACAGTAAGAGTTGTAGTTGTTGTAGTAGTAATATTTATAGGAGTTGTACTAGGTATAGTAGTAGGAGTAGTAGTGGTAGTAGTAGTCGCTGTAGTGGTATTAGAAGTAGTAGTAGTAGCAATAGGAATAGTAGTAGTGATGGTAGTAGCAGCAGCATTAGATGTAGTAGCAGTAGCAGTAGTAGCCGTAGTAAGAGTGGTAGTAGTAGTAGCTGTAGTTGTAACCGTAGTAATAGTTGTTGTGATAGTAGCAGGAGTGATAGTAGTAGAAGTAGTAGTAGCGGTAGCAATAATCATTGTAGGAGCAATACTATTAGTTGTAATAATATTAGCAATTGTTGCAATAGTAGTGGTAGAAGTAGTAGTAGGGGGAGAGGATGTAGTAGTAGTAGTAGTCGTAGTGGTTGTAGTAGTAGCAGTAGCAGTAGTCGTAGTAGTAGTTGGAGCAGAAGTAGTAGCAGCAGTAGTAGCAGTAGTTGCAGTAGTAGCAATAGTAGTAGTAGTAGAAGCAGTAGTAGTTACTGCAGTAATAAAGTTGTAGTAGCAGTAGTAGTAGTAGCTGTAGTAGCAGTAGTAGCAATAGTAGTTGTTGTAGAAGTAGTAGTAGTAGTACTAGTAGTACTAGTAGTAGTAGTTGGAATAGTTGTAGTAGTAGCAGTAGCAGAGGCAGCAGTAGTAGTAGAAGTAATTCTAGTTGTTATTGTAAGAGTAGTAGTGGTAGTAGTAGTAGTAGTAGTTCTAGTAGTAGTACTTGTAGCAACAGTAGTACTAATAGTCGTGGTAGTAGCAGTCGTCGTAGTAGTAACTATAGTAGTAGAAGCATTAGTAGCTGCATTAGTTCTAATAGTAGTAGTAGCAATAGCAGTAGTTGCAATTGTAGTAGTTGTACTAGTAGTTTTGTTAGCAGTAGCAGTTACAACAATAGTACTTGTAGTAGTAGCAGTAGTAGAGTAGTAGTAGTAGCAGCAGCAATAGTAGTAGTAGTAGCAGTAGTAGTAGCAATAGTAGTAGCGATAGTAGTAGTAGCAGCACCAGAAGTAGTAGTAGCAGTAGTAGTAACAATAGTAGTAACAGTAGTATTAGTGGTTGTACTAGCAGCAGTAGTAGTGGTGGTAGTAGTAGTCGCAATAGTAGTAGCAGTTGTAAGTGAAGTAAAAGGAGTAATAGTATTAGTAGCAATAGCAGTAGTCATTGTGGTAGGTGTAGTAGTAGCAATCTTAGTTGTAGTAGTAGTAGCAGTCTCGATAGTAGTAGCAGTAATAGTCGTATTAGTAGCAGCAGCAGTTGTAGTGGTAGCAGTAGCAGCAATAATTGCAGTAGTAGTAGTAGTAGTAGTAGCAGTAGAAGCAACGGTGGCTGTAGTTATTGTAGTAGTAGTAGTAGGAGTTGCAGTAGTAGTAGTAGTAGCCGCTCTAGTAGTAGTAGTAGTAGAAGTAGGAGTAGTCAAAGAAGCAGTAGTAGTCACGGTAGCAGTAGTTAGCCGAAGCAGTGGCAACAGTAGTTGTTATAGTAGTAGCAGCAGCTGTAGTAGCAGTTGTTGGAGTAGTTGCAGTAGAAATAGTAGACGTAATAGTGGTAGTTATAGCAGTAGAGTAATAATAGTCGTAGTAGAAGTATTAGTGGTAATAGTAGTAGCAGAAGGAGAAGTAGTATTAATAACAGAAAAAGTAGTTGCAGTAGTAGTAGTAGTAGCAGAAGTAATACTACTACTAGTAGTAGAAGCAGTAGGAGTTGGAGTAGTAGTAGGAGTAGGTGCCAGAGGAGTAGTAGTAGGAATAGGTGCCAGAGAAGGAGTAGTAGTATTAATAGGTGCCAGAGAAGGAGTAGTAGTAGGAGTAGAAGTAGCAGTAGTAGTACTACTAGTTGTTGTAGTAGTAGTAGTAGTAGGAATAGGTGCCAGAGGAGTAGTAGTAGTTGTTGTTGTAGTAGTAGTAGTAGAAGAAGATGAAGTAACAGTAGTAGTAGTGGTAGAAGTAGAAGTAGCAGTAGTATTAGTGGTAGTGGTAGTAGTAGTCACAGTATTAGTAGCAGTAGTGGTTGTTGTATTTGCAGAAACAACAATAATAGTAGTAGGAGATGGAGTAGTAGTAGTTGTTATTGTTGCAAGTGTCATAGTAGTAGTAGTAGTATCTGTCGTAGTATCATTAGTATTAGCAATTGTAGAAATAGTAGAATTAATAGTAGCAGTAGCAGTAATAGCAGTAGCTATAGTAATAGTAGTAGTAGAAGTTGCAGTAGTAGCATGAATAGTAGCAGTAGTTGTAGAAGTAGTGGCAGTAGTAGCAGTTTTAGTGAAAGTAGTAACAGCAGTAGCCTTAATAGTAGCAATACAAGTAGTAGCGGAAGTAGCAGTAGTAGCAAAAGTAGCAGCAGCAGCGGTAGCAATAGTAGCAGTGGTTCTAGTAGCAGTAGTACTAGTAATAATAGTAGTAGTAGAAGCAGCAGCAGAATTACTATTACTACTCCTACTACTTGGGCTACTACTACTACTATTCGTACACCTACCACTGCTACCACTTCTCCTGCTCCTAATGCTTCTACTATCACATCTACCACTTCTATTATTACAACTTCTACACTTATTCCTACTCTTGCTACCACTACTGCTACTCCGGCTCCTACTACAGCTACTCCTAATCCTACTGTTGTTGCAGTTGCTACTACAACTTCTACTACTGCTACTGCTGCTGCTACTTCTACTGCTCCTCGTACGACGACTACTTCGACTATTACTACTACTAGTCTTAGTGCTACTGCATTAGCTGCTACTACTACTGCTACTACAACTACTGCACCTACTGCAATTACAACAACTACTACAACATATTCAACTACTAGTAAAACTACTACTACTACTACTACTACTACTACTACTACTCTTACCACCACAAATTCTACTACTACTCATATTACTTCACTTGCTACTACTACTGCTGTAACAACTACTGTTACCTCTATTGTTGCTACTACTACTACTACTACTATTGCAACTACTACTACTACAACTGCTACTCCTACTACTATTGTTGTTAGTACACCTACTTCTACACTAACTAATACTACTACTTCTGCTCCAACTATTAGTACTACTACTACTACTACTACTACTACTGTTACGCATACTACAACTAACACTATTAAAACTACTATAAACACTACTGTTATTGTTGCTGCTACTACCACTAATACTACTACTCCAACTATCAGTACTACTGCTACCACTATACTACTAATATTGCAACTGCTACTCCAACTACCACTAGTACTATTGCTACTAATGCTTTTACAACTACTGCCACTACTACTACTACTTCTACTACTATTACTACTACTATTTTTACTACGACTACTACGACTGCTACTACTGCTAGTATTACTACTATTACTACTACTGCTACGAGTGCTACTACTCCTACTACTACTCCTTCTATTACTACTACTGCTATGAGTGCTACTACTCCTACTACCACTGTTCCTATTACTACAACTGCCACTACTGCTGCTACTACTACAACTACTCCTACAACTACTACTTCTACTACTACAACAATTGCTACGACTGCTACAACTACTCCCATTAATACTACTACTGCTACTTAAACTACTATTATGCAACTACTACTACTACTATTGCCATTATTGCAACTACTACTACTACTACCTCTAATACTACTACTACTGCTTCGGTTACTACACTACTACCACAACAACTACTACTAATACTACAACTACTCCTACAACTACTACAATTACTACAAATAATACTACTAGGACAACTACTACTACTACTACTACAACAACTACCGCTACTACTAATTCTACAACTCCTGCCACTACTACTTCAACTACTACTCCTCCTACTATTACTACAAATACTACTCCCACTGCTACTGCTACTACTACTACAAGTACTACTACTACTATTGCTACTACTGCTACTACTACTACGACTGTTGCTACAACTTCTACTACTACTACAACACTTACTACAACTACTGCGACTACTACTACTATAACAATTACTACTACTACAACTACTGCTATTACTACTACTACTACTCAACCTATTATTACAACCGCTGCTCCTACTACTACTTCTTCTGCTACTACTACTACGACTACTCCAACTACTACTAGAACTACTACTAGTACTACTACAAATACAACTACAACTAGGACTATTACTACAGCGACAGGTATTACAACTGCTACTACTACTACTTCAACTAATACAACAACTAGTACTATTACT
>RXID01020765.1:0-405812 GCA_005019695.1 Trichopus zeylanicus subsp. travancoricus | reverse complement strand
CTTTAGTCTAAATAAATATTCAGACGAGCCCATAGGCTGGCCTTTATTCTTAAGAGAACTTCAGGCAAGCTTGTAGGCTTGCCTTTAGCTTGAATTGGCATTTTAGGAGAGCCCATAGGCTGGCCCATAGTGAAATTACCTTTCGGGCATCACTGTAGGTTAGTGATAGGCCAAAGTTGACTTTCGAGTGAGTTTGTAGACTGATACTAGCTCAAAAAACTTTTGGCGAGGCTGCAAACGAGCCCTAGGCTAGATGGCTTTCGAGCAAACCTGTAGGCTGGCTCTAGGATAGAGATGACATTTGAGCGAGCCTTCTAGCTAGCCTTAGGTCATGGTTAATGGGAGCTCATTCAATTTCCTTCTCTATTTTTTATTTTCATCTTCTTCTTTTGTCTTGGTTTCCCACATGGGATGTTGTCTCATTTTTTGGTTTCTTTTTTCATCTCCTACTCTTATCATATCATTCTTTCTTCTTTAAAGACCTCCATGGTGGGTTTCAAGCTTTGAACTCCTCAAGCTAGTGGAGCTTACATGATGAGGCCATGGCTTGGATAGCATCATGGTAGAGACAAGGGCATGAGTGACCATAGTGGTGTTGTAGTGAGGGCTCAATAGGAGCAATAGGGAGGGCGCAGGTGGCTACGATAACGAGGGGGCAATAGGAGTGCAAGAGGGCTACCAATTGCCATGGTGGCGAAGGGGGTAGCAGGAGCATGCGGAGGGCCGCAGGTGGCTATGGTGACAAGGGGGCAATCGGAGTGGGAGAGGTTGTAGTGACCTCGGAAGGAGTCAAAGAAATAAGAGAAAAGGCAAAGGAGAAATAGGGATAAAGGGAAAAGATAGAGAAGGGATGGGAACCTTACTTCTCCGTGATGATGTTCTCTTGATCTCTTTTCTCCTTGATTTGTGCTAACTTCCATGCTCCTCTTCTTGCTAATTCATGCCAATAATCCCTCCAATAATTTGTTCAAAATTCATATGTCTTTGTGTTGGTCTTTACATTCTTTTATAGGCTCGAGAGAACCCTCAAATCAAATCATTGATTGATTCAAATTTGTTATTTGATGGAAATGTTCTTGCCATTAGTTCTCAGATTTGGGTCTTTGATTGATATATTTTGATATTGCAATCCTTTTACTAAAAATTTTGTTGATTCTTGATGAATTTGGAGAAGAGTTGTTTCCTATTGTGCAGATCTCGACCTAAATCGGATGATCTATTGAGGAACTGGTCGATCGATAGAGCATATTGGTCTCTTTACTACAATTCATCAAAACCTATAGAACACTGACAATCCTTGTTCATGGGAACTGAATGACCAATGCAGCCTGATTTTGTATTTAGGTATGAGGTTTCAACCCATGCTTATTTTAAATTAAACCCCACCCATCACAAATTAGGCTCAAAGTCCAACTCTAATTCTTCCCAAATTTAAAGTCGAAGTTGGGTTATGAAATCTACTCATATAGTATACATATGATGTGTCCTTTTATTTTTGATTAAGACCTCTTGCTTGATTCACCTAGTTAAAGTTTAAGAATGATTTTGTCTTAGGATGCGGTTGGTTACCAACTGATCTCTCCTTCAACCTTTTTCCTAGTGCAATGTCTTTTGTAGAAAACTATTTTTTGATAACCTCGTTACTTTCATGATGTTCCTATTTGTTAGTTACTTTTTTGACTTTGTCTTTGATATCCATGTGGCTCATAACCTCAATTTCTAAGGTTTTCATGCCCGCAAATGTTATCTAGTACTTACTCTTTGGATGGTTTTCTTGGTTTGCACCACACCAAGATGTGTCTAAGTTAGTCCTCCAAATTCTGGCATATGATCTAATTTTCTGCCCTTTTTCTTTTTCTTTTCCCTTTCTTTTGTTCTTTACAAATAATCTCATTTCTCTTTTGAGGATCCAAAGTTTGTGGGCTCACAGGTGCCAATCATTTCTTATTCTTTGAACTTACCTCTCTTGGCTTAGATTTTCATATGAGATTTGTCCAATTGGGACTTTACTTTCTATTATTCATTTAAGGGTGATCTTTTTATCTATAGGAGGATATTCCTAAGAGGTTATTCTTTGATCTTAGCAATTTTTTTTTGTCTTTGAAGAAACTTTCCTAACAACTTTCAAGTTACTCACAGATTAGTCATCGTGCATCTAGGCTTGAATTTTTGAAGTTAACACAAGGCCTTGATGGATGGGGGAAGTGTAGGGATCCCAATTCCACCATATTTCATCATTGACCATCCTTACCTTCAAACATTACCTTTTTATTTCCAAAGACTTCTTCTCCAAAATAGGAAGTAGTTAACCAAAACATTGAGAGAATTTCTCAAAGTTTCTTTTTTTTCTATTCTTCTATTTCTATTTTTTCCTTACTTTTATATCTTCATAATTGTTTTTTTTTATTTTTATGTCATGCTGATAGGCACATAGCTAGTCAATAATAATGAGTATCATTTATTCATTATAAATAAGACAAGATGTTTTCTTTCATTTCAGCTTCCTTTTTTTTTCTTTTTCTTCTTGCTTTTTTTTTACCTTTTATCATATTTTGTTTCAAGTGTTGTGGTCTTTTGTTATTATTTTATCATCTTTATTTTTCTTATGTCTTGCCTCGAGAAGCATGGCACACATACTTGACTACCTAAACATAAGTTTTATTTAACTTCTTTGCCTTTTTATTTATATTTTTGTTTTTGTTTTTCTATTTTTTTTTTTTGTTTTTTTTTCTTTAAGGCTCATGCGACCATTAATTGGTGGCATGGATCTCTTCACTCTTTCACACTACAGATTTGGTATGAGTGTTTTCTTAGAGTAATTACTCATCCACTATTCACTCTGGCATTAGAAGATGTTGTTGCTCCTTTTGCAATCCAAGAAGATTGGACATATGTTCTTTGTTTGTTCTCTCTTGGATCTTGTGATGTTGTCAAGGAGTTGGCCATAAGGATTAAAATAAGTAGTCTTGGATTTGAGCTAGCATTTCACAAGTGACCAAACACCATATGGGTCCTACTTTGCTTTCTTTACTTGTATTGACTTCCTTGAAGTCTAAGGCAAGTTGTAAGATGTCAAAAATTGACTTTTGCTAACTACTCAATCTTTGGAAGACTGATGTCCTAACTTCCTTTGTTTCATTTCCAAGGTTTGATATAGACATTTGGCCTTTATCCTTGGATGGATTTGGCCTCTTCCCCTTGAATGGCAGCTAGGAGCTTCTCCATGTTGGTAGGAAAGGCAATAGATCATTGGTAGCCATGGTAGTGGAAACATCAATAGGAGGAGTAGTACCAATGGTGAAATCAGTAGCAACAAGCATATATTGGATGGAATTAGGAATGATCCATAGCTTATATGTACTCAAGTTGCCCCCACAGAGATCATCAATTGAAGTTAGTGTATCATGACCCTTTCACCAAGAATTATGGTGTAGGTTGGGGTAGAAGAATGACTTGATGATACTATGTTCCCTCCTCTTCCTTTGATGGTAAATAATGAATTAGTCATTAGTTTTTCTCTTTTCTTCTATTGGTGTGTCTTTGTTATATTAGTTAGATTTTTTCCATTTGGAGGAGGAGTCATGTTCCACTGGACATGCCAAAATTTGTTGAGTTGTAATTTACAGCCTAAGATGGTAACAAGCATCTTGTGAAGCATTTCGAAGCAACAAATCAAGTAATATTTAGTTCTAGTGGGTTTTAGCTTAGTTATGAATCCATGAGTTTTAACAGATATAAGTGTCTATTGTTAATTATCCTAACAATCGATAGGAATCTTCTAATATAAGGAACCTAGAAATTACAAGAAAAAAATAAGAGATAGAAAACATGATTCATTTATGTGAAATTTAAATTATAAGCCTTTAAGTAAGGGCATATCCTTACTTTACAATTTAAGATATTTAAATTCGTAATATAAGGAAATAAAATATATTAGACAAAGAAAAAAAAATGCTTCATGCTTGCCACGACCCCACACCAACCCCCCTCCCCCCACCCCCGTCATGGACTTGACTGAGTACAATATGGTAGATAGACTCACTAGAATTGATTTGGTTGGAATCAATGCTTGGTTTGATCCTCAAAAGGATGTTGAAAACCTTGCTAGATTTTTAGAGTGTTACCCATTGCTTTGCCTTGGGTTAGTTGGGTCCCTACCCTTGCTCCTAAGGCTTGGGACACTACCCTTCAGGTGAAGTGCTACTAATGACTTTTTACTTATTGTTTTTTGACTTCTTTTAATTCAAGGTTGGTGTTTGGCTGAGTATTATATTTTGTGCAACCCTACCATAGCTTGGTTTAGTTGGCAGTGGTGGTTAGTGGCTTTGGCTTGGGTTGACCATCCTTATTTGGAATTGACATGATTTGAACCTTATTTAAGCCTTTGGTTTAGGTTTAGGCTTGATTGTAGCTCAATCTTCAATTTCTTTCAAACTTTGTCTATTTCATCCTTAGTTTTGGTTTAAGTATGGTTCGGTTCAAACTTGACTTAATTCAAACTTGGTTTACTTCAAGTTTGATTCTGGTTAGAACCTGATTTGATTTAGACTTGCTTTCAACCTATTTTGGAAGTTGGATTCAAACTTGATATTCAATTTGCTTACAGTTTGGGTTAGACCCTTATTCAATTTGAGTTTGGCTTTTATTAGGTTTGGGGTTTGACTCTTATTAGATCCTTAATGGATTTTGGATTTAACCCTTATTAAGTTTTGGTTTAGCCACTTATTGGCTTCTTATTAGATTCGGATCTAACCCTTAATGGATCTTTATTAGATTTGGGTTTGATCATGAATGGACTCCTAACAAATCCTAGATTTGATTCTTAATGGGCCTTTAATGGATTTTAGTTCACACTAAATGGATCCTTAATAGATTTTTGATCCGACCCTTGATGAATCCTTGATGGATTTTGATCTGACTGTTGATAGGTACTGAAAGGACTTTGGGTTTGATCTTTGTTGAACCCTCATTAGGTTTTGAATTTGACCCATCTTGGATACTTATTGGGTTTGAGTTCAAATAAAATTGATCTTGGTTCAAGTTTATCCTAATTTTGGTTCAAGTTTGACCTAATTCTAGTTTAGGTTCCACTTGACTTTGAATTAGGCTCTAACTAGCATTTGTATTGATTTTGGCTAAAATTAAATATAATAAAAATTTAGTCATAATAGAGGTATAAATACCACCGAATTATAGTTCAAATGTGGGTCTCAATTAGACCTAAAATGTGATCAAATTTGATTAAATATTGAGCTCCAATCGGACCCAAATTGTTAGAAAATTTAAGCTCAAACTAAATTAAGCCCAAGTGGATTAAGTGGACCAGATATTAGGATAAAATTGGGCTCAAAATTTATCAAACATATGTTGCAAAATAAAAAATATAGAACATTTACAAATAGGTTGGTAAGCCAAATAATTTTTATAAATAAGTTCCTAGTCAGATTTTTTTAGTAAAAAATCCCTAGGATGAAACTTTTCGTGAAAAGATCCATAAAAGTCTTGAAATTGTAAATTGGCCCCTACAAAATCTAGAATTTATAAATAAATTTTTCGAACTTTATATTTACGAATAAATTTCTAAAAATTTTATATCTATAAATAAGTATAAATTTTATTATTCTTCAAATAAAGTCTTACAGAAAGAGCATTGAATGTTTTAAAATTTTATAAATAACTCTTTTACAAAAAAAAATTTAAATTTCTCAAAATTACAAATTGGTTCTTTGAAAACTTGCAAATAGTCCCCTTGAATTTCATGATTGTGTGAAGTAATACAATCATATCAATACATCCAGATCAATTCAAATATCATAATCACATCCATGTCTAACCAAATCACAACCAAGAAGATCACAACTACTTCTGATTACATCATCTTCCAAAATTTTTAAATGAGGATTAAGCTCATCCTCAAATCAAATTTCCAACAGAAAAAATGATATTCACAATCCTATAAAAACCCTCTAAACCTACAAAACAAAGAGAAGGGGGATCAGAACACAACAATTCGAAATGAATAGTAGAAAACTAAAGGAGTTGTAGAAAAAAAAATAGTAAGTTTTCTTTATGTGAATCTGATCTTAATTTTGCTCCTTGCTCTCATGCTTCTCTTTCTTTTCCTCTCTCTTCCCCTTGCAAGGTTACCCTGCACATTGCCACAGTCGTGCATCGCCACCCTAACCTCCACTGCTTGCTCGCTGGAGCTCCCAGCTGGCCTTGACTTACTGTTGTGCTGCTCCCACCGAGCAGCTCCCACTCCTACACCTGCACAGATCGTGGAGCCACTGCACCCAAGTTGGTAGTCATTTGGTTAAGCTTTTGCTGGAACCTACATCACCGCATGAGCCGCTGCCATCGGCAGCCACCGAGGGAGGCTGGATCTGACCGGATTTGGCCAAACGTAGCCTGGACTTCAAGAAGACAAAGCATGGAGGCCACTGATGTGGGTGAATGGGAAAACAAAAAAAATAAGAATACAAGAGAAGGATTATAAAAGAGGAATCAAAAAAATTTTAAAAAGTTGTAGAAAAAAAGATGAATTATAGAAAAATGAGAAAGAAAGAAAAAGAATTGCTAAAAAATATATAATATATATTTTTTATTTACTCACTCATGTGCTTCGGTTACTAATCTAATGCCAACTTATGGATTCACTAAAAATCAATTCAGACCTAGAGCCAGCTAGTTGACTCTCACAAAAGTTAATTTAGATCTAGAGTTAGTCCATGTATTTGTGGATTTGTCTAAAAGTCAAATTGATGCAAGGCCAACTCACGGGCTTGGTTGAAAGTCAAATGGACTCATGGCCTACTTGTCGGTTGGCTTGAAAGTGAAATCAATCCCAGGCTGACCCGTGGGCTTGCCTAAAAATCCAATTGACTTGAGGCCAGTTCACGAGTTTGCCTAAAAGTCAAATCAACTCAAGTCTAACTTGTGGGCTCACTAAAATTCAAATCGACTCATGGCCAGCTTTGAGTCTCGCTTAAAAGTTAATTGACTAAAGGCTAACTTGTAAGCTCGCTTAAAAGTCAAATTAACTTAACCAAACTTGTAATTTTAACTAAAAGTCAAATTGACTAAAGACCAGCTTATAACCATTCCTAAGAGTCGAATTGACTCAAGGCTATCTTGCAGGCTCATCTGAAAGCCAAATTGACTCAAGGTTAGTGCTTGAGTACACCCAAAGTCATTTAGATCAATAGACAGTATCAGGGCTCTCTAATTAACTAAATTAATTAAAATAATTGACTTAATCAAATTAACACTAATCCAATTCAGCTAAATTTGGTAAGCTAATTAAGCTAAACCAATTTGACTTGAGTGGACTACCAAATAAACCTAAATAGATCAAATAAATGGACTAAGACTCAAATTGAATGGACCCAAATCCAACTCAAATCAAATCAAATTGGATCCATTTTAACAAACCCAAATCCAACCTGAATCAATTCAGATCAGACCCAACCTCAATCGGGTCAATCCAAAATCAAACCAAGTTTGAACCATACCCAAATTGGGTCAAATCAAGTTCAAACCAAACCCTAATCAGATTAAATCAAGTTTAAACCAGAACCTGGACCAGAATCAGTTCAAATTAGAGCTAGAACCAAGTCAAACTTGAGCTATAATTAGGTCAAACCAAAACTAAAACCAAAACCATGGGAAACCTAGCCCAATACAAGGTCGAACCTGAATCAGAACTAGGCCAAACCTAAACTAGCACTAGATCAAACCAAAATTAGAACCAATCTGAAACTAAATCAAAACCATCTTGAACTTGGACCCATACTGAGTAAAGGTCCAACATGGTTAGAACTCAAATCTAACAAGGAATTGAACTTGAACTCGAACCAAGTCAAAATCTAAAACAAAACTAAAATCAGGTTAAATCTGAACCAAAAACTAGGTCAAAACCAAACCCAATATAGGTCTAGCTTGGTTTGAACCCAAACCTAATAATGGTCTAACATGGTTCGAAATCAAATCCATTAAGGTTTGAACCCAAACCCAATAAGGGTTCGACAAGATATGAACTTGAATCCATTAAGGGAACAAGACTAAACTCAATAAGGGTCAATATCGATCAAACCTGAGTTCATTAAAGGATCAAACCTAAATCTATTAAGGGATAGAACCCAAACTCAACAAGGAATTAGTCCCAAACCCCACCAAGATCCATTAAGAATCAAATAAGAACCCAACATGTGTTGGATTTGAGATCCAATAAAGATATAATGAGAAACCAAAAACGGTTGGATCCAAGATCCATTAATGATCCAATAAGAATCGAACAATGGTTATATCTAAAATCTACTAAATGATCCAATAAGAACCCAATTAGGGTTGGATCCAAGATCCACCAAAAGATACAATAGTAACCCGACAAGTGTTGGGTCAAAGATCTATTAAGGATCCAATAAGAACCCAATTAGGGTTAGATCCTTAATCTATTTAAATATTCAATAAGAACCCAATAAGGGTTGGGCCCAAGATCCATTAAGGTCAAACCCATACTCAATAAGGGTCCAACATAGGTTAAGTCCAAATCCAACATTTGTAGAGTGCCAAATCCATCAAGGGATATAACTTGAATCCATTACGGGATCGAACCTAGACCCAATAATGAATTGGACTCAAACCCAATCAAAAGCTATTAAGGATCCAATAAGAACCCAACATGAGTGGAATCCGAGATCCAATAAGGATGTAATAAGAACCCAATAATAGTTGGATCCAAGATCTATTAAGGATCAAATAAGAACTCAATCAGTGTTGGATCCAAGATCCATTAAGGATCCAATAAAAACGTATCAAGAGTTGGATCCAAAATCCATTAAGGACCCAATAAGGATCTATTCAGAGATACATCCAAGATTCAATATGAATCTAATAAGAATTTATTAGGTATCCAATAAGGATCTATTAAGAGTTGAATCCAAGATCCATTAAGGATCAATCGAGAACCTAATAAGGGTCAAACATAAGTTGAAACCAACCTGAATTGAATCAAATCAGGCTTGATCAAAATCAAGTTTTGAACATTAAACTCAATCAAATCAGACTTGATTGAAATCATGTTTTGAACAATGAATTGAAGCAAATCAGACTTGATCGAAATCAAGTGCTAAACATCAAACTAAATTAAATTAGACTTGAGCCAAAAATCAAGTTCTGAACATCGAATTGAGTCAAATTAGACTTGATCAAAACCAAATTTTGAAAATTAAATTAAATCAAATTAGACTTTAATCAAAATCAAGTTCTAGATATCGAATTCAACCAAGTCAAACTTGAGTGAAAATCAAGTTTTAAATATCGAATTGAACCAAATCAGACTAAAATCAAATCAACTTTGAACTTGAAACCAAACCAAATTAGGCTCAAACTAAAAACCAAGTTTGGGTTTAGTTAAATTTAAATCAATTAGGTTTAGTCAACAATAAGCTCAAAGCCTTTGACAACACTCCAAAATTTAATTGACACAAGCTGGGAAAGGCTATCAATTGTCAAAATTGAGGACAATTAGCATAAGACTAGGTTGCTAATTATTTTTTCAAATCAAACTGAACTAAGGTAGGCTTCAACTTGCTTAGTCAATCAGTGAAATATTCAAAGGAAGTTAACTGATAATAAGCATAAAGCCATCTATAACACTTCAAGCTTAGCGAACACAAGTTCAAAACCCATTGGAGATGCTTTAAACTCAATCAACAATAAGCTAAAGAGGTTTTTAATAATCAAGTTAGAAATGGTTATCATAAGCCAAGGCTCCTAACCCTTTCAAACTAAACTAAGGGAGGCTTGAACTAACCTCTTTTCCTTCGGTAGGAAGTCCTAATATGAGACTTAGGGTATCAAGATCTAAGGAGATCAAGGTATATCCATAGCAGGTGATGAGGTTAGTACAGACATAGTCAAAAGAGGCATTTCAAAAGAAGATCCATACATCCTCCTCATTATAAGTCTCATGTGAGAAAATAAGATCTAGCCAACCTTGGGTGACAAATATGGTAGAAAGATTTAGGAAGACTAGTTCAATGAAATCAATAATGCAAGGTGGTATGACCATAGATATGGCATACCTACCCCTATATCAAGTGTAATTTCCCAAAGAACAAAACTAAGGAGGGAATTGAGGTTCCTAATTGGAGATGGAGGCTGAGGACCTGTTACACTTGGAGGCCAAAGTTTTGGTGCAAGGAGCCATAGATAAATCAAAGGAAGGGAAGTCATAGGAAAGTCCTTAGATCACCAAAGAGTAACTTGAAGTCACCTGCATTGCAAAAGATGAATGGTTTTGGAAGGTTGCCTAGGGTTTTAAGGCAAAAATAATCCATATTTGGGCATTCAAACTGCCTAGTTTGGGCATCCAAAGATCACCAAATAAAGAACAAAATTTTGAATTCAAGGTTTGGAGGTCCAAACTATCCTAGTCAAACATCCAAAGCTCAAAAAATAGTAAGCACAAAAATAGACTCCAGGTTCCCAAACTATTCTAATTGAGCCTCCAAAAATCAAAAGTATGAGCTAAAAATTTAGAATAGAGTTCAGTCACCCAAACTATCTTGGTCAAGCATCCAAACTACACAAACAGCAAGATATTTGTGAAAAACTAGAAAACAATTCATTCAAGTTGTAAAACCTTGATTTCACTATGAATCAGGAAAAATCGAGTTTTGTCAAGACATTTTATGAAAATGTTCATAAATTGATGATCAATTTCAATAAAAATTAATGAAATATCATTTTTAGAAATATGATCCTATAAAAAGTGAGATTGAATATCACTATATTTTGAATGAGAATATAGTACCAGATTTTTGGATAAACTAATAACACTAGTATTATCATAATAAATTGGAACATTTGAAAAATTATAATCAAATCATGAAGAGTTTGCTACATCCAAAGAATTTGATAATAACAACTGGCTGGCAACCACATATTTGGCTTCAATGGTAGAATGAGCCATAGAGTTTTATTTCTTGGAGCTCCATGATACAAGAGCCTTTCCAAGAAATTAGCACGTGTCACTTATACTTTTTCTATCCACACAACACCCGGCATAGTCCACATCACAAAAACTAATTAATCAAAGCAATCAAATCTAGGATACCATAAGCCCAAATCTAGTGTGCTCTTGAGATATCTAAGTATATCTTCCATGACAACTAAATGTGATTTCCTAGGTGATGCTTGAAATCTAGCATATAAGCAAACATTAAACATGATCTTGAGTCAATCAGTGGTAAGATGTAATAAACTACCAATCATAACTCTATATTGCTTTTCATCGATCTTTTCACCATCTTCATCTTTAATTAACTTGGTTGAAAGACTCATTGGAGTTCCTATTAGCTTAGCCTCATCCATGTTGAATTTTTTGAACAATTTCTTTGAGTACTTGGTTTGGTTGATGAAGATTCCATCTTTTATTTGTTGCAACTTGGAGTCCAAGGAAGAATGTTAGCTCTCCCATCATGCTCATCTAAAACTCCTCTTGCATAGCATTTGCAAACATCTCACACAAATTTTCATTAGTAGCATCAAAAATGAGATCATCAATATAAATGTATACTATTAACAAATGAAATGATTATCTATGTTCAAAAGAAACAATGTAGTGTCAATATAACCTCTTTGAAAACTTTTTGAAAACAATAAAGAACTTAGTTTTTATTTCAAACCATAGAAAGCCTTTCTCAACTTAAAAATATAATTTGAGAATTTTGAATTTTCAAAACCAAGCGGTTATTTAACATACACTCAAATGAGGTTTTGTCAAAAATTGGATGAAGAGAAATTTGATTCATGATATAGCATGTCATATTAACAACCTACATCCAAAAATATTTGGGTGAGAAGTACTTGTTAAGCATGACCCTAGCTATCTCTTAAACAGACCTATTCTTTCTCTTAACAACTCCATTTTATTATGGTGTACATGGAAACAAAAAATTATTCTCAATTCTATTTTTAATGCAATAATTTTTAAAAGAATGATTTTCAAATTCACCATCATGATCGCTATAAATTTTTAAAATCATGTAACCCTTTTCATTTTGAACTCTTTTGCAAAATCCAATAAATGCATCAAAAGAATCATTTTTTGTATACAAGAAATAACACTCATGTAAATCTAGAATAATAATTAACTATTACAAAAGCATAATTTTTACCTTCTAGATTTGTAGTTCCAATTGGTCCAAATAAGTGTAGATGAAGAAGTTGTAGTGACCTTATTGATGTTACCATTATTTTCGATTTGTGGAAAGTATTCACTTATTTTCCTATTTGGCATATATCACATAATCGATCCTTGATGAACTTGTCTTTAGGTAGACCTCTCATTATCTCCCTCTAATTGACTTTAGCTATGGTGTCCATGTTGTTGTCCTTCCTAATTTTGATGATAAACAAACTATATTTGATGTCTACTTGAGTTGTATCTGTAGCCAAAATAATTAACACTCTCCAGGTTCAAAATCTTCAAAGAAAGAGAAGCATGATAGTGGATCAGCTAGTGTGGCTTGAAGAGATTATATGATGGCTTAAAGTGGCTTGAAGGTGTTTACAACAACTTGAAGATTCGAGGATGACATGGACAAAACCAAAGCAACTCAAGGACTCGACATCAACTATGTCTAGCTTTTCTTTATTTTCAGTGGAGTCAAAAATTTTACCTTAAGATTAATTATTTAGAGTTCATTGTCACATAGCATTTTACAAGAAGCTCTTAATAGAGAAATCGGACGTTCGCTTGGCCTAGTGGATGATTGATTGTTTTAGATAGAAGATTCAAAACTTCTGAATCTAAGTAGAATTGGGCGACCAGTTTGGAACCAAATAAACAATTGGAAAGTCCTAAGTTTGTCATGGAACTAAACAACAAGGTGAAATCAAAAAACCAATTGTGGAAAAATTAAGTCTAAGTTTTTATGGTACCAAATGACCGGTTTGTAACCAGACGAATGGCTGGGGGTGGCCTAGTTCTAGTAAAATAGAACTGATCAACCAATTTACAATTTTTACATGATTAATGGCTAGTTTTTTTTACTGTTGAAGTGAACCTAGTTGTGGGATTTCACCCCCAATAACTAGATTTGACCTGAAAAGGTATATATACAGTGGAAGAAGTTTCTCTAAATAGTTTTGCAACTTAATTTTTGTAAAAAAGAGATTAAAGCCCTTCTATCTTACTAGCCCTCAAATTGCTCTAAACTTTCCAATCTCAAGTAAATTTTCACTATCCTTTCACTCAATCTTAAGAGATCTTTGTGTAAGCTTAATTGGTACAATTTGCTTCTAATTTTCACTTATAATTCACTACAAGGTTGTTTGGAGTGGTTGAGAGACTCAATCTCAAGATTGGAATCCATCTTACAAGTTGGTGCAACAGAAAGTGTAAGGGGTTAGCTTCACCGACATAGCGATACTCTAATGGAGAGTTGAAGTCCTCAAGAGTAAGGCAAGGTTGTGGACTAGGAGCAATTAGTCTCTGAACTGTGTTACATTGTGGGGGGGCCCAGCCGGGCGGGACGGAAGGGAAAATGGAGTGAGTGAGATGGTTGAGGGGAGGGATGGAGTGAATGAGTGGGATTGTCGTGAAAAGGGGGAGGAGTCGCAAAAACTAATCCCCCCCCCCCCCCCCCACCCCCCCCCCCCTCCCCCCCCCCCCCCCCCCCCCCCCCTCCCCCCCCCCCCCCCCCCCCCCCCCCCCCCCCCCCACCTACCCCCCCCCCCCCCCCCCCACCACCCCCCCCCCCCCCCACCCCCCCCCCCCCCCCCCCCCCCCCCACCCCCCTCCCCCCCCCCCCCCCCCCCCCCCTCCTCCTCTCTCTCTCTTTCCTCTTAGGTGATTTTTGTGCTTTCAATTGATATTAGAGTAGGTTGCTCTTATTTTAGGGTTTAATCACCTAGAGCTTTTGATCAGTTTTTATGAAAAATTTTGGTGCTTCAACTTCTCTTCAAGAGGGATCAATCTACCACTCTTCCACTGTTATTTAATGGCACATATTTTAATTATTAGTAAGCCCAAATTTGGATCTTCATTAAGGCCATTAACTATGATTTATGGTAGTTGGTAGAAGAAAAAGTATACTCCACCCACTAACACAATTGATGGGATGAAGGTTCCCAAATCTAAGGTGGAATAAGGTTGACAAAAAAAAAGACTCCTTGAATGCAAAAGCAATGAATATTTTGTATTGTGCTCTTGATCCATCCAAATTTAACTGAATTAACATTTGTGAAATAGCTCGTGACATATGGCATTGTCTTGAGGTTACTCATGAGGGTACATGACAAGTTAGAGAATCTAAGGTGAATATATTGGTTAATTAATATGAACTCTTTAAGATGAATCCTGATAAGTCTATCACCGAAGTGTTTACTCATTTTATCAATATTATTAATATGCTTAAATCACTTTGTAAAGGTTATACTAATGATGAGATGGTGTGAAAAATATTACGATGTTTGCCTAGTCTTAGGATCCAAAAGTGACAGCTATACGAGAAGCAATGGACCTAAACACTCTACCTTTAGAGGAGCTCCTGGGATATCTCATCACACACAAATAAAGGATTGGATCTAAGAGGACAATGAAGACAAAAAGAAAAAGAATATTACTTTCAAAGTCAAGGAATCAAGTGAAGAAAAAGAGGAAGATGGTAATGATGACATGGTGCTTCTTACAAAAAAGTTCAAGAAATTCCTTAAAAAAAAGAATATGCCAAGGAAGCCAAAGAGGGGTGAGAGAAGCAACCCTATCATAGAGGAAGAGGAAGATGTACCAACATGCTTCAAGTGAAAGAAGCTGGGACATATGAAGGTGAATTGCAATCTCATTACTCAAATGAAGAAATTCAAGATAAAGAAGAAGAAGGCAATGGTATCAAAATGGGATTAATCTAAGGAGAAAAGCGAAGATGCCTCATCCAATGATGAAATTGTGAACTTATGCCTTATCGCAAATGAGGATGAGGTATGTGATGTATCTTTGAGAAATTACAAGAAGATTTTGAAGAATTATTTTCTAGTCATGAAAAATTAAGTTTCAAGCATGCTTCATTAAGAAAGAAATTATCTTCACTTAAGAATGATCTTGATACTTGGAAGTCTTTTAAAAGCTCTTACAATTGCAAAGAGAATATTGATGCACTCCAAGTAGAATATGATATTTTAAAATCTTCTAAAACTACTTATAAATGCCAAAATAAACTAGACATGCTCAGAAATGAGAATATTCATTCGAAAAAGGCTTTGCAAAATTTCTTTCATGGAAATACTATCACGAACATGATTCTCAAAAGCCAAAGGATTGTTTTGAATAAATCCCGACTAGGCTTTGTTTTATCTTCTAAGTTCAAACGTACTGAATCCACTTTTATGAAGACTTCAAAATCAACATATTCTTATTTAACTTGCAACTATTATTATAGAAGGGGACATGTCCTGCTAGTTGCCAATTAAGAGCAATACTTCTCTTAAACAAATATGGGTACCTAAGGGAACAACCCCAAAAGTCAAGGAATCCAAGCTCATTTGGGTTCCTAAAACCTCTTTAGCATAAATATCTTAAGGTAGCTATGGATGACCCATGGGCCCTTACTAAAAATATTTTTATGGTCACTCTCTAGCTAATATGGTAGAGGTAAGAAATTATATTTACTATATTTCATATATCATGCATGCTATTTTCTATTATGTCCTATTACATGGTTTGTTCTCTTTTCCCTAATCTTGAGGACCCATAATTGAAAATGGGTACCATTCCATTTTTGAATGTGTTAGTTATACCTTCACTCCAAGAAGAATAATGAAACATGGTTCCTCAATAGTGGATGTTCAAGACACACGACAAGAAATCCATCAATGTTTAGGGAGTTGGTAAGCAAAGAAGATAGGTTTGTCACCTTTGGAGATAATGGTGAAGGTAAAATCATTGATAAAGGTGATGCTTTCATTGGTTCCTTTATAATTAAAGGTGTACTCTTAGTTGAGGAACTCAAGCATAGTTTGTTGTCTATTAGTCAATTATGTACTAAAGGATTTCCTGTCTTGTTTAGACCTAATCATTGCATAGTTAGACATAATGATAGCAACAAATATTTTTTTTTGTGGGTCATTGTGATGGAAATGCTTATATTTTGGTTCAGGTTTGAACTTGATTTTAGGGTTTAGATTTTGACTTAATTTTGACTTAATTTTGGTTCTAGTTCAAATTTTGACTTGATTTTTGGTTTTGATTCATACTTAGACCTAGTTTTAGTTTTAGTTTAGGCTTGAACTAATTTTGATTTTGGTTTTAATTTGAACCTAATTTTGGTCTTGATTTAAATTTTGACTTGGTTTTTTTAGATCAAGTTTAGACTTGATTTTATTTGAATCAATTCTATTTGACTTGTTCACTTTGTGGTCAAATTACCAAAGGAGTCTCTTAGGCTAAGAGTATGGTAATCGGATTCCCAAAAGAATTTCTAAGCCAGAGATATGGTGTTTAGATTTTTGAAAGAATTTCTTAAGCTAAAAATACAACATTCAGATTTTTGAAGGAATCTCTTAGTCCAAAGTGTTAAGTGGTCGGTTTCTCAAAGAAATTCTTTAGGCCTGAAAGTTAGGTGATTGGATTTTCAAAGGAATCCATTAGGTCTAAAAATATCCTGGTGGTCGAGTTTCCAAAGAAATCCCTTAGGCCAAAAATTATGTGGTCGAATTTTTGAGGGAATCTCTTAGGCTTGATAAAGAGGCGGTCGGATTCCTAAAGGAATCCCTTAGGCCCAAGAGTTAGGCGGTTAGGTTTCCAAAAGAATATTTTAAACTTGAATGTAGTACACAAATTGAGGCAGAGGGGAGAAAGCTAAAATAATAAAAAAAATTCTCTTTTTTGTTTTTTTCCTACTTTTTTTGTTTTTTTGTTTTTTTATTTTTTTCAGAGTGACATTTCTTCCTTTTTATTTTTTTCCTCTCCCTCTATCTTCTCCTCCTCCTTTCTCTTCTCTTTCTTCTCTCCTTCTGCATCAAATGATTAGATTTGATTATCTCTACTTGGATCTGACTAGTGAAAGCCACCACTCAAAAACCTTGGCAATCTTTGTGATGTGAAGGTGCCTAATGGCAACTCCGATGAAGGGTGTAGTGCATCAACAATGGCGCAGATCTCGACAGTGATGAGAGGCATGGAAAACCTCCTTGGTGTGGGCAAAAGGTAGTGGAGTGGCGACAAATGAGATACGGCAAGGAAGCCGCTACAAATGCTGAGGAAGCCATTGTAGGTGGCTACAATAGGGCCTCTATTTGCAAGTTTGTGTGATCAAACTTTGGAATTAGGATGTCCGAATATGGTGGTTCAGGCATCCAAACTTTGGGATTTGGGCATCCAAACTCTATCAACAGTTGCAACTGGAAGGCAATGTGAGTGCATGCATGGGTGTTGGGTAGTGAGAGCAAGAGCTAGGGAGCCTTGTAGAGAAAAAGCATAAGAGCAAGAGGGGGTGAAACAAGCAAAGAAGAAATGAATACAAGGTATGAGTAATGAATCTTACTAATTTGGTTCCCATGATTTCTTCTTGTTTAAAGCTCTGCTTCTTTGCCTCTTTTGTGCTTGCTTTTTTCTGATCTCTTCTCTTCTTCTTCCTTCTTCCACCAAACTATTTTTATTTTATTTTATTTTTTTCTTCTCTTTTTTTAATTTCACTCCTCTTCTTCCCCAAACTTCTCTTTCTCCTTGCTTCCTACTTCACCAACACCAGTCCAAGCTCCCTCTTCTTCCTCAACCATACCCCAAGCTCCAGCTCCTTCCTCATGCATGGCGGAGCTTTCTCCTTTATTGTTCATTATAGTTTTGATGATAAACTTTGTGTTTGATGATTTCTTGAGTTGTGTAGCTAGTAGCCAAGCCAAGTTTAAAATGAAGTTCAAGATCATTTAGAAGCCTCAAGGGAAGATGGATACAAAGATTATCATGAAGATTGAGGCATGATGGTGGATCATTGAATGTGACATGAAGATATAAAGATAGCTTGAAGGTCACTTAAGAGATTGAGTTGACTCATGAGGTATAGATTTTCATTTTTATTTTAAGTTGAGTTGAAGATTTGGATTTTGAACCTTTTATTTAAAGCTTTTGGTAAATAATCTAACTCATATTGGAAAGTCTTAATCGGCTTATCCTTTATCCAAGATAAGTTTTGAGTATATGTCAAAAAGGGCTGAAGTTGTAGTTAAACAAGTGAAGATTTTTTTGTAATCTTCAGATGTTTAAACTTCAAGGTTTGAGCACCTGAACATAGCAAAATTTATTGGGCATTATTGACAAATTTGGATGCTTGAACCCCTAGTTTATATGACTAAAGATTAGAAACTATAATTTTAGGTTATCGGTTCTCTGGAAGCTGGTCCCAATTTAGGCTTCGATCACCCTACGATTAAGAGTTTAGATGCTCAAAGCTGAGAACTAGATGCCCACATTTGTGATATCAATTGTAACAACTAGTTAAATTTGACTATTGGCGCTATTTGAATGACTGAGTCTTAAGGTCTGGACATCCGAACATGGTAGAAAATAGCTAGTAATGGCTAGTTCTCTTCCTAATAGGTATTTAAGGGCTTGGAGTTTAGTCTCAAAAAACATTTTAGATCTTCGAGTGATCTTTGATAGAAAATATGAGCTTCCATAAGGACAATAGCCTCCTAAGAGCTATTAACTTAGTTCCCCAACTTTCAAATCTTCAAAACTCTTGTACTCAATTAAGAGGTTCTTGTAGTGAGGCTTTCTTGGAAAATTTCTCATCTTTTTTTATTATAAACTCTTATAGGGAGTTAAGAATGTGAGAAGGACAAGACTCCATATTGGGAGAATTGATTTGCTTGGTTGGAGCACATGGGGGTGGCTTTATCTACGAAGCATAATCAATAGTGGAGTGATTCAAGTGCTCAAGAGGGAGCCAAGGACTATTGAGTAAGCACAGTTGACCAAACCATGTTAAAGTCATCATGCACTTCCTATCTCTTTTACATTATAAGCACGTCTGGTTCTTTTCTTTTCTTGTGAGCTTGTGAATTTTGGATTGAAAAATGAATTGATTTTGAGCTTAAAAATTATATGTTATTTTTAAAAGACCTAACCCCTCTTAGGTTGGTTTTGGCTTTTAATTGGTATCAAAGTCAGGTTCTCTTTTTCTTTTTTCGTTTAACCACCTAGAGTTTTTCGATCAATGTTCAAGGCCAATTTTGGTGTTTCATCAGCTCTCCAAGAGGAGCAATCCACTGCTAAACCTCCACTCTTTAATGGTACTCACGTATTTGTATTTTCATAAAAGCCATTAATTATGATCTATAGCACGTTGTAGAAGATATACTCCACCCACCAAGACAATTGATGGTGTGAGGGTTTCCAAATCTAGAGATGAATGGAACTATTTGGATAAGAAAAATGATTCATTGAATACAAAAGCCGTGAACATTTTGTATTGTATTTTTGATCCAAATGAGTTTAAATGGATTAGTATTTATGAAATGACTCGTGATATTTGGCATTGCCTTGAGGTTACTTATGAGGGAATAAGGCAAGTAAGAGAATCCAAAGTAAACATATTAGTTAGCTAATATAAACTTTTTAGGACGAAACCAAATGAGTCAATCACCTAAATATTTACTTGTTTTATCGATATGATTAATACTTTAAAATCTCTTGGTAAAATATATACTAATAATGAAATGTGGAAAAAATCTTAAGATGCCTTCATAAGTCATGGGATTTAAAGGTGACTACAATTCAAGAGTTAAAGGATCTCAATCAAAGAACTTCAAAGAAAAGAAGAAGAAGGTAATGGTGACTATATGGGACTTGGTTTAAGTAAATTTGGACTTCATTTTATATCCTCTTCTATATCTAAAGACATCAAGTCTACTTTTGTAAAAGCTTCAAACTCTATATTTTTAAAATTAAACTATAATTATTGTAATCAAAGTGGACATATCTCCACTATTTATCCAATAAAGAAAAATATTTTTTCTAAAATAAATTTAGGCACATAAGGGGATGATTTCAAAGTCAAGGAATCTAACCTTATTTGGGTTCCCAAAGCATCTTCAACTTGAGTAGTTAAGGTTAGCTAGAAGTGGCCCATGAGCTTTAACTTACTACATACTCATGGTTATTTTCTAGCTAATTCATTAAAAGGTAGGTTTTCTTGTCTAAATTACTTTATCTTAAATTACACTCTTGATTATTGTTTCAATACTTTGTTATATTACTCTCTAACCATATGGGCCCATACTTAAAGTGGGTTCCAACCTAATGTTCTTAATTTTTTAGCTATGCTTCCACTCTAAAGATCAAAGGAAAAAAATGGTTTCTTGATAGTTATTGTTTATGGTGTATGATAGGGAATCCATCCATATTTATAGAGTTAAGAGATAAGGGTGGAGGATACATTACTCTTGGGGATAATAGTAGAGGTAAAATTATTGGTATTGGTAATATTTCAATTGGATCTTCTTTAATTAAACAAATTCTTAAAGTAGAAGGTCTTAAGCATAATTTATTATCTATTAGTCAATTATATGATAAAGGATTTTATGCTCTATTTAAATCAAAACTTTGCATAGTTAGACATGCTGATAATGATGTTATAGCTTGTGTCAGTCATTGTGATGGAAATATTATTACTATTGATCAAGAAACTGAAAAAATACGAAGTGTTTTTTGTAAGCTTAGTTAAGAGAATAATGCAGAGTTGGCCTAAAAGGCTGGACATGCTAGCCTGTGACAGCACCAAAACTTACCAAGGAAAGAGGAGGATTGTGAGGAGGAGGGATTTTTTTGGTGTGGGTGGGGGGGCGGTGGGGGGGGGGTGGTGGGGGGGGGTGGGGGGGTGGGCGTGGTGTGGAGGGGAGGGTTGCAATTGAATTAGGTTTTTGAGAACAAATATCACTTTTCAATGAAATCAAAACCAATTCAATCCAATGCCCTTGTCTTGCTCTTGAGAACTTTAACTCTCCACTAGAGCATCACTTCATCTGTGAAGCCAACTCCTTGTACTTCCTCTTGTACCAATCAACAAGATGAACTTCAATCTAGAGCTTGAGTCTCTCAACTACTCCAAATAATCTTAGAGTAGATTACAAGTGAAAATTGGAAGCAAATTGTACAAATTAAGCTTACATAAAGATCTCTCAAGATTGAGTGAAAAAGCAATGAAAATTTACTTGAGATTGGAAAGTTTAAAGCAATTTGAGGGCTAGTGAGCTAGAAGGGCTTTAATCTTTTTTCACAAAGATTAAGAAGTTGCAAAACCATTTAGAGAAGCTCCTTCCACTCTATATATATCTTTTAGGTTGAATCTAACCATTGGGGGTAAAATTTCATAGCTAGGTTTGCTCCAATGGTCAAAAAAATTAGTTGTCAGTTGCACAAAAATCGCAAACTAGTCGATCGCTTAGCTAATCGGTGAACCAATTTTGTTTTACTAGAATTGGGCCACTGCCTAGCCGATCGGTCGATTCCAAACCGGTCATTTGGTACTATAAAAACTTAGACCTGATTTTTTCATAGTTGGTCATCTTATTCCAACTGGTCATTCAGTTTTGTGACAAACTTAGGACTAGTTTTTCCAATTAGTCATCTGGTTCTAAACCAATCATCCAGTTCTACTTAGGTTCAAAAATTTTTAATCTGTTATTTGACATAGTCATTCGCTAGACCAAGTGGATGTCTAGTTCTGTTAGAAAATCTCTATTAAGGGCTTTTGATAGAACTCTACATGACAAAAAACTCTAAATAATTAATCTTAAGGAAAATTTTGACTTGACTGAAAGTAAAAGAACTATTCAATATCGAGTTCTTGAGTTGCTTTGGCTTTGTCCATGTCATCATCAAATCTTTAAGTTGTTGTAAATATCTTCAAACCACTTTAAGCTGTCTATAATCTCTTCAAGCTACGCTTGCCAATCCACCATTGTGCTTCTATTTCTTTGAAGCTTTGGAATGTACCCTTGAGAGTGTTAAGTACTTTATCTACAAACACAACTCAAGTGGACATTAAATATAGTTTGTTCATTATCAAAACATGGAAGAGTAACAATATCCCCTTTTTTGATAATGAAAACCTCCCAAAAAAAACTTGAAATTTAAAGCACTAATTAAAAGCAATAATCAAACTAATATGCATATATGACAATAATCACACTAATACACATATAAGATAATAATATCACCATAATATTACATCATAGAGCTCTCTCCCCCTTTTGACATCACCAAAAAGGGTGCAACATAAGAATAAAAGATGATAGTGTCTCCCCTATAAAGAAATGAGCATAACTTGTATAAGAGCTAAACTATCATCACAAGCAACAATAGTAGAAAAATAATATATGTGATAGCAATAAATGCCACCGCAAACTATATACAAGCTCCCCCTTAATTGATGCATTCTAGGAATTTGATAGCAAAGAGGCAAAGAAAAATGTAAGTACCTAAAAATGAAACCACATAAAGTGCAAATATTCACCATGTCAAGTCAAAATGCAATATGCAAAGAATAATCCATAATCCACCATCCAAAATACCCAAGTCTAGGAGCCGTGCGATTGGGAAAGGTGCATAACATCTCAGTGACCTTATCCTGGAAACCATCAACAGAGGTTCCAATGGTTGTTACCTCATTAGCCGTGCTCTATAAAAAGTCCTCCAGGTGAGCTAGCCTCTCGACAAAGTCAAAACTAGAGTCAAAAGATGTGGCCAGTGGAGGTATAGTATGATCAAAGGTGTGTCATGCTCACTGGTCTCACTCTTAGCATCAATCTCATATTCCTTGCCCTGCTTAGCATCGTCCTTAGGCCCATGAACCCAAATGCCATCATGCTAGTTGAAGCCCATCTAGTAGAGGGTAAAGTGGGAGAAGGAATCAATGATTGTGAAGGGTGTGGTAGAGAGAGAAATCATGCTGAGAGACGGGGGCTCCAAAGTTTTGAAGAATCAAAATCATAATGCTAGGGAAGCCAAGGGTAGCATGAGAGGGTCTAATATACTAGGCCACATGGTGAATAATTATATATAAGGTAAGCAAACCATACGCCTAGTCAAAAGATAGAAAAATGAGATACAACTCGATGAATGATACCTTATTCCTATGCGCATCCTTTAGATGGAGTGTGTAGACTAGGAGCTAATGGATCACGTAGGCTCGAGGTGGGAGGAGGTTAGACTGAATCCTCTGCATGGAATCACCCAATTTTTCTCAAAAACAATTTCAACAACCAACTGGTACAAGGAAAGTTGGTCATACCATCTACAGGTAAGAATCAGTCTCTCCCTTATTGCAAGTATACCAATAATGAAGCCTAGGACTATAGGGGTAAGAGGCATGTTCTTATCACCATAGGAGGTGTCAAAGCAGTTATTATGTTCATCAAAGGTTGCATTGGAATAAAAGACTTGAACACCATATTCATGGTATGTTTTATGTTTGGTTACTAGTGATGTCCAACCTTAATAATCAAACAAGGGTCTAAGATTTAGAGAATGTAGATCATTGAAATTAATAGAGCATGGAACCACAATACAAGAAGATGAAAACTTGGGTTGGAAGTGAGTAAAGGTATCAAGTGAATTAAATTCAAGAGGGAAAGATTCATTACAAGGGGAAGAAGAAGATATTTCACCTTTCTTCTTCTTTGAGGCAATAAATTTGAACCTTAGAGCCATGAGAAGAGAAGAAATGAAATGGGGGCAAGGGAGGAAGGAGGACCAAAGGGTGATGGACTAAACTAGCTCAAAGGCCTTGGGTCACCTCAATTTGCTGCTAGATCACCTGGAGTGATCGTTGGGAGCCACCACACATGGGAGTAGATGGAGAAAATAGATGGGCATTAGGGTTTTAAGCTTGAAATCCAGACAAATTTTTGTGAACCGAATTACTAGCCCAGATGAGCAAAAACTTTGTGAACTAGTTGCCATTTCCTAGCCGATCGACCAACTATGAATTTTGTCCAAACAAATATTATGAGACTAGTCGACCAATTTAGAATCGGTCATTCGATTCAAAGAAGAATACTAGTCCATAGACAAATTCAAAAAGAAAACCTAAGATCAATTATCAAAAGTATTTAATAAATCAAGTGAGTTTTGAAACATCAATTGCATTTTGAATCAAACAAAACCACATATCATCCAATGGTTTAGTAAAAATATCTATAAGTTGATGATCAGATTAAATAAAAATCAATAAAACATCCTTTTTTAAAAATATAATCCTTGATAAAATGATATCTAATATCAATGTATTTTGAGTGAGAATGTAGTACCAAAATTTTGGACAAATTAATAGCACTAGTATTGTCATAGTAAATTGGTATATTTGAAAAATCACAATCAACATTTTGAAGTATTTGTCTCATCCAAAGCATTTGAAAATAGCAACACCTTGCAGCTACATATTCAGCTTTAGTGGTAGAAAGAGCCATTGAATTTTATTTCATGAAACTCCATGAAAATAGAGATTTTTCACAAAATTGGTATGTATCACTAGTACCCTTTCTATCCACATGACATCTGATATAGTTCGCATCGTAAAATCCAATTAAATTAAAGCAATCACCTCTTCGATACCACAATCCTAAATTTAGTGTGTTCTTAAGATACCTAAGTATGCGTTTTATGACAACTAGATGAGATTTCCTAGGGGATGCTCGAAATCTAGCACATAAGCAAAAACTAAATATAATAGCAGTTCTATTAGCGGTAAGATACAATAAGCTACTAATCATACCTCTATACTGCTTTTCATCAATCTTTTCACTATTTTCATCCTTGTCCAACTTGGTTGAAGGACTCATTGGAGTGCCAATTGCCTTAGCTACATCCATGTTAAACTTCTTAAGTAGTTCCTTAATGTACTTAGCTTGGTTAATGAAGATCCTATTTTTCAATTGTTACACTTAGAGACCAAGAAAGAAGTATAATTCCCCCACCATGCTTATTTTGAATACTCCTTCATAATGCTTACAAATATCTTACAAAGATTTTTATTAGTAGAACTAAAAATAATATCATCTACATAAATTTGTACTACTGATAAGTTATTATGCCATTTCAAGAGAAATAGTATGGTATCTACACATTCTCTTGTAAAATGATTGAAATTAAAAAGGAAATTAATCTCTAATATCAAAATTTTGGAGCTTATTTACGATCATATAGTGTCTTCTTCAATATTAAAATATGATTTGAAATTTTTAAATCCTCAAATCTGAGAGGATGTTGAAATAAAATTCTTCAGCTAGAAAGCCATTTACAAAGACACTTTTGACATCCACTCCTTGGGTAACTCCTTGCCAAGCTCTTGCTCCTTTAGTTCATCATCTCCATTATCAATCTTCTTCTCATTTGATTCTTTGTTAGTTTCACCCTCCTTTCTTTCTGTTATTTGCAAATTATCTATTTTCTTGAAGATCTCTATAAGTTTAATATATGTACATTTACAAATAGATCTCCTAAACATTCTTATTCATAATTACGTCCAAATTTTATCATTTGTAAATAAAATTTTACAAAAAAATATTAAAAGTTTTAAAACTTAAAATTTTAAATTACAAGTTTAATATTTGTATATTACAAATAGACCCCTTGAATATTTTTATCTATAAATAAGTTCAAATTTTAGGAAAAAAGACATTGAATGTTTTGAAACTTAAAATTTTAAATTATGAGTTTAATATTTATATATTTACAAACAGACCCCTTGAAGATTTTTTTATTTATAAATAAGTCCAAATTATAAATAAAAATATTCAAAGGATCTATTTGTAAATATACAAATATTAAACTTGTAATTTAAAATTTTAAATTTTAAAACCTTCAATATATTTTTTGTAAAATTTTATTTAAAAAATGATAATATTTGGACTTATTTATAAATAAAAATTTTGAAGGGGTTTATTTGAAAATGTACAAATATTAAACATGTAATTTAATACCTTTTTTATAAAATTTTATTTAAAAAATGATAAAATTTGGACTTATTTATACTAAAAAAATTCAAGGGGTCTGTTTATAAATATATAAATATTAAAATTGTAATTTAAAATTTAAAATTTTAAAACTTTCAATGTCTTTTTTCTGAAATTTTATTTAAAAATAATAAAATTTAGACTTATTTATGAATAAAGATATTCAAGAAATTTATTTATAAATGTACAAATATTAAACTTGTAATTTAAAATTCTATGTTTTGAAACCTTCACTATCTTTTTTATAAAATTTTATTTTAAAAAATAATAAAATTTAGACTTATTTATAAATAAAAATATTCAAGGAATTTATTTGTAAATGTACAAATATGAAAATTATAATGTAAAATTTTATGTTTTAAAACCTTCAATATTTTTAAATTTTATTAAAAAAATAAAATTTAGACTTATTGGTAAATAAAAAATATTTGAGGGGTTTATTTATAAATGTATGAATATTAAATTTATAATTTAAAATTTTAAGTTTCAAAATCTTCAATATTGTAAAATTTTTATTAGAAAAACTAAAATTTGGACTTATTTATAAATAAAAATATTTGAGGGGTCTATTTGTAAATGTATGAATATTAAACTTGTAATTTAAATTTTTATGGAGTATTTATTTGTAAAGAATTTTAAACATTTAAGGTCCTCTTTGTAAATTTTTATTTGAAAATATTAAAATTTGGACTTATCTATAAAGAAAAATATTCAATGGGTTTATTTGTAAATTTACAAATATATAAATTATAATTTAAAATTTAATTAAGGGTTTATTATAAATATTTGCGAGAAAGAGTGGAGGGTATGAAGTAAAAAAATTTTAAGAGATTTAGTTGTAAAATTATAGCGGGTAAAAGTAAAATTTTTGGAAAAAATTTTGATTAAATAACAATCGGGGAGTTGTAGGTTATAATCCATTTTTAAAAGAAGAGAGGGTGTGTAGGTTAAATACTGAAATCTTTTGTGTGTGGTGTGTGTGTTGGGGTTGGGGGGGGGGGGGGGGGGGGGGGGTGTGTTTGGTAAATCAAGCAAAATTTGACTAGTTGTAAGCAAAAAGTCCTAAACTTTTTCTCCAAGCAAGATGTAGATTCATCAAATTCAACTTTAATAGACTTTTCAATAATCATAGAAGTCTTGAAGACTCTAAATGCTTTACAGGTGGAAGAGTATCCAAAAAATATGCCTTCAAAAGTTTCAGAATTAAATTTTGATAAATGACTTTGGCTATTGTATCTATGCATGTATCCAAATTATCTATGCCAAAACCATTCATGGTTTTCATGACCTACAAAATACTTTTCAATATTTAGGTCATCTTGATCAATAATATAAGCATTTCCATCACAATGACCCACAAAAAAAAATATTTGTTGCTATCATTATGTCTAACTATGCAATGATTAGGTCTAAACAAGACAGGAAATCCTTTAGTACATAATTGACTAATAGACAACAAACTATGCTTGAGTTCCTCAACTAAGAGTACACCTTTAATTATAAAGGAACCAATGAAAGCATCACCTTTATCAATGATTTTACCTTCACCATTATCTCCAAAGGTGACAAACCTATCTTCTTTGCTTACCAACTCCCTAAACATTGATGGATTTCTTGTCGTGTGTCTTGAACATCCACTATTGAGGAACCATGTTTCATTATTCTTCTTGGAGTGAAGGTATAACTAACACATTCAAAAATGGAATGGTACCCATTTTCAATTATGGGTCCTCAAGATTAGGGAAAAGAGAACAAACCATGTAATAGGACATAATAGAAAATAGCATGCATGATATATGAAATATAGTAAATATAATTTCTTACCTCTACCATATTAGCTAGAGAGTGACCATAAAAATATTTTTAGTAAGGGCCCATGGGTCATCCATAGCTACCTTAAGATATTTATGCTAAAGAGGTTTTAGGAACCCAAATGAGCTTGGATTCCTTGACTTTTGGGGTTGTTCCCTTAGGTACCCATATTTGTTTAAGAGAAGTATTGCTCTTAATTGGCAACTAGCAGGACATGTCCCCTTCTATAATAATAGTTGCAAGTTAAATAAGAATATGTTGATTTTGAAGTCTTCATAAAAGTGGATTCAGTACGTTTGAACTTAGAAGATAAAACAAAGCCTAGTCGGGATTTATTCAAAACAATCCTTTGGCTTTTGAGAATCATGTTCGTGATAGTATTTCCATGAAAGAAATTTTGCAAAGCCTTTTTCGAACGAATATTCTCATTTCTGAGCATGTCTAGTTTATTTTGGCATTTATAAGTAGTTTTAGAAGATTTTAAAATATCATATTCTACTTGGAGTGCATCAATATTCTCTTTGCAATTGTAAGAGCTTTTAAAAGACTTCCAAGTATCAAGATCATTCTTAAGTGAAGATAATTTCTTTCTTAATGAAGCATGCTTGAAACTTAATTTTTCATGACTAGAAAATAATTCTTCAAAATCTTCTTGTAATTTCTCAAAGATACATCACATACCTCATCCTCATTTGCGATAAGGCATAAGTTCACAATTTCATCATTGGATGAGGCATCTTCGCTTTTCTCCTTAGATTAATCCCATTTTGATACCATTGCCTTCTTCTTCTTTATCTTGAATTTCTTCATTTGAGTAATGAGATTGCAATTCACCTTCATATGTCCCAGCTTCTTTCACTTGAAGCATGTTGGTACATCTTCCTCTTCCTCTATGATAGGGTTGCTTCTCTCACCCCTCTTTGGCTTCCTTGGCATATTCTTTTTTTTAAGGAATTTCTTGAACTTTTTTGTAAGAAGCACCATGTCATCATTACCATCTTCCTCTTTTTCTTCACTTGATTCCTTGACTTTGAAAGTAATATTCTTTTTCTTTTTGTCTTCATTGTCCTCTTAGATCCAATCCTTTATTTGTGTGTGATGAGATATCCCAGGAGCTCCTCTAAAGGTAGAGTGTTTAGGTCCATTGCTTCTCGTATAGCTGTCACTTTTGGATCCTAAGACTAGGCAAACATCGTAATATTTTTCACACCATCTCATCATTAGTATAACCTTTACAAAGTGATTTAAGCATATTAATAATATTGATAAAATGAGTAAACATTTCGGTGATAGACTTATCAGGATTCATCTTAAAGAGTTCATATTAATTAACCAATATATTCACCTTAGATTCTCTAACTTGTCATGTACCCTCATGAGTAACCTCAAGACAATGCCATATGTCACGAGCTATTTCACAAATGTTAATTCAGTTAAATTTGGATGGATCAAGAGCACAATACAAAATATTCATTGCTTTTGCATTCAAGGAGTCTTTTTTTTTGTCAACCTTATTCCACCTTAGATTTGGGAACCTTCATCCCATCAATTGTGTTAGTGGGTGGAGTATACTTTTTCTTCTACCAACTACCATAAATCATAGTTAATGGCCTTAATGAAGATCCAAATTTGGGCTTACTAATAATTAAAATATGTGCCATTAAATAACAGTGGAAGAGTGGTAGATTGATCCCTCTTGAAGAGAAGTTGAAGCACCAAAATTTTTCATAAAAACTGATCAAAAGCTCTAGGTGATTAAACCCTAAAATAAGAGCAACCTACTCTAATATCAATTGAAAGCACAAAAATCACCTAAGAGGAAAGAGAGAGAGAGGAGGAGGAGGAGGAGGGGGGGGGGGTGGGGGGGCGGGAGGGGGCGCGGGGGGGGTGCGGGGGCGGGGGGGGGGGGGGGGGGGGGGGGGGGGGGGGGGGGGGGGGGAGGGGGGGGGGGGGGGGGGGCGATGGCGCATTAGGTTTTTGAGAATAAATACCACTTTTCAATGAAATCAAAATCAATTCAATCCATCAATCAAATTCAAACAAATCTCAATCAATCAATTATGTAAATTAAGTAAAGAAAGTATGCACCACAATGTAACACAGTTCAGAGACTAATTGCTCCTAGTCCACAACCTTGCCTTACTCTTGAGGACTTCAACTCTCCATTAGAGTATCGCTATGTCGGTGAAGCTAACCCCTTACACTTTCTGTTGCACCAACTTGTAAGATGGATTCCAATCTTGAGATTGAGTCTCTCAACCACTCCAAACAACCTTGTAGTGAATTATAAGTGAAAATTAGAAGCAAATTGTACCAATTAAGCTTACACAAAGATCTCTTAAGATTGAGTGAAAGGATAGTGAAAATTTACTTGAGATTGGAAAGTTTAGAGCAATTTGAGGGCTAGTAAGATAGAAGGGCTTTAATCTCTTTTTTACAAAAATTAAGTTGCAAAACTATTTAGAGAAACTTCTTCCACTGTATATATACCTTTTCAGGTCAAATCTAGTTATTGGGGGTGAAATCCCACAACTAGGTTCACTTCAACAGTAAAAAAAGCTAGCCATTAATCATGTAAAAATTGTAAATTGGTTGATCAGTTCTATTTTACTAGAACTAGGCCACCCCCAGCCATTCGTCTGGTTACAAACCGGTCATTTGGTACCATAAAAACTTAGACTTAATTTTTCCACAATTGGTTTTTTGATTTCACCTTATTGTTTAGTTCCATGACAAACTTAGGACTTTCCAATTGTTTATTTGGTTCCAAACTGGTCGCCCAATTCTACTTAGATTCAGAAGTTTTGAATCTTCTATCTAAAACAATCAATCATCCACTAGGCCAAGCGAACGTCCGATTTCTCTATTAAGAGCTTCTTGTAAAATGCTATGTGACAATGAACTCTAAATAATTAATCTTAAGGTAAAATTTTTGACTCCACTGAAAATAAAGAAAAGCTAGATATAGTTGATGTCGAGTCCTTGAGTTGCTTTGGTTTTGTCCATGTCATCCTCGAATCTTCAAGTTGTTGTAAACACCTTCAAGCCACTTTAAGCCATCATATAATCTCTTCAAGACACACTAGCTGATCCACTATCATGCTTCTCTTTCTTTGAAGATTTTGAACCTGGAGAGTGTTAATTATTTTGGCTACAGATACAACTCAAGTAGACATCAAATATAGTTTGTTTATCATCAAAATTAGGAAGGACAACAACATGGACACCATAGCTAAAGTCAATTAGAGGGAGATAATGAGAGGTCTACCTAAAGACAAGTTCATCAAGGATCGATTATGTGATATATGCCAAATAGGAAAATAAGTGAATACTTTCCACAAATCGAAAATAATGGTAACATCAATAAGGTCACTACAACTTCTTCATCTACACTTATTTGGACCAATTGGAACTACAAATCTAGAAGGTAAAAATTATGCTTTTGTAATAGTTAATTATTATTCTAGATTTACATGAGTGTTATTTCTTGTATACAAAAAATGATTCTTTTGATGCATTTATTGGATTTTGCAAAAGAGTTCAAAATGAAAAGGGTTACATGATTTTAAAAATTTATAGCGATCATGATGGTGAATTTGAAAATCATTCTTTTAAAAATTATTGCATTAAAAATAGAATTGAGAATAATTTTTTGTTTCCATGTACACCATAATAAAATGGAGTTGTTAAGAGAAAGAATAGGTCTGTTTAAGAGATAGCTAGGGTCATGCTTAACAAGTACTTCTCACCCAAATATTTTTGGATGTAGGTTGTTAATATGACATGCTATATCATGAATCAAATTTCTCTTCATCCAATTTTTGACAAAACCTCATTTGAGTGTATGTTAAATAACCGCTTGGTTTTGAAAATTCAAAATTCTCAAATTATATTTTTAAGTTGAGAAAGGCTTTCTATGGTTTGAAATAAAAACTAAGTTCTTTATTGTTTTCAAAAAGTTTTCAAAGAGGTTATATTGACACTACATTGTTTCTTTTGAACATAGATAATCATTTCATTTGTTAATAGTATACATTTATATTGATGATCTCATTTTTGATGCTACTAATGAAAATTTGTGTGAGATGTTTGCAAATGCTATGCAAGAGGAGTTTTAGATGAGCATGATGGGAGAGCTAACATTCTTCCTTGGACTCCAAGTTGCAACAAATAAAAGATGGAATCTTCATCAACCAAACCAAGTACTCAAAGAAATTGTTCAAAAAATTCAACATGGATGAGGCTAAGCTAATAGGAACTCCAATGAGTCTTTCAACCAAGTTAATTAAAGATGAAGATGGTGAAAAGATCGATGAAAAGCAATATAGAGTTATGATTGGTAGTTTATTACATCTTACCACTGATTGACTCAAGATCATGTTTAATGTTTGCTTATATGCTAGATTTCAAGCATCACCTAGGAAATCACATTTAGTTGTCATGGAAGATATACTTAGATATCTCAAGAGCACACTAGATTTGGGCTTATGGTATCCTAGATTTGATTGCTTTGATTAATTAGTTTTTGTGATGTGGACTATGCCGGGTGTTGTGTGGATAGAAAAAGTATAAGTGACACGTGCTAATTTCTTGGAAAGGCTCTTGTATCATGGAGCTCCAAGAAATAAAACTCTATGGCTCATTCTACCATTGAAGCCAAATATGTGGTTGCCAGCCAGTTGTTATTATCAAATTCTTTGGATGTAGCAAACTCTTCATGATTTGATTATAATTTTTCAAATGTTCCAATTTATTATGATAATACTAGTGTTATTAGTTTATCCAAAAATCTGGTACTATATTCTCATTCAAAATATAGTGATATTCAATCTCACTTTTTATAGGATCATATTTCTAAAAATGATATTTCATTAATTTTTATTGAAATTGATCATCAATTTATGAACATTTTCATAAAATGTCTTGACAAAACTCGATTTTGCCTGATTCATAGTGAAATCAAGGTTTTACAACTTGAATGAATTGTTTTCTAGTTTTTCACAAATATCTTGCTGTTTGTGTAGTTTGGATGCTTGACCAAGATAGTTTGGGTGACTGAACTCTATTCTAAATTTTTAGCTCATACTTTTGATTTTTGGAGGCTCAATTAGAATAGTTTGGGAACCTGGAGTCTATTTTTGTGCTTACTATTTTTTGAGCTTTGGATGTTTGACTAGGATAGTTTGGACCTCCAAACCTTGAATTCAAAATTTTGTTCTTTATTTGGTGATCTTTGGATGCCCAAACTAGGCAGTTTGAATGCCCAAATATGGATTATTTTTGCCTTAAAACCCTAGGCAACCTTCCAAAACCATTCATCTTTTGCAATGCAGGTGACTTCAAGTTACTCTTTGGTGATCTAAGGACTTTCCTATGACTTCCCTTCCTTTGATTTATCTATGGCTCCTTGCACCAAAACTTTGGCCTCCAAGTGTAACAGGTCCTCAGCCTCCATCTCCAATTAGGAACCTCAATTCCCTCCTTAGTTTTGTTCTTTGGGAAATTACACTTGATATAGGGGTAGGTATGCCATATCTATGGTCATACCACCTTGCATTATTGATTTCATTGAACTAGTCTTCCTAAATCTTTCTACCATATTTGTCACCCAAGGTTGGCTAGATCTTATTTTCTCACATGAGACTTATAATGAGGAGGATGTATGGATCTTCTTTTGAAATGCCTCTTTTGACTATGTCTGTACTAACCTCATCACCTGCTATGGATATACCTTGATCTCCTTAGATCTTGATACCCTAAGTCTCATATTAGGACTTCCTACCGAAGGAAAAGAGGTTAGTTTTGCTCAACATTGGTCTAATGTAGACCTTTTCCTTGAATTCTCTGAGACTCTTTAGAGAGTTTTTGAGGAGAACCATGCATAAAAAATACGCATGATAAAGACCTTGGAATTTAACCCACTCCATCTTTGCTCCTATGTCATCCACCAAATCCTTGCCTACACTATTCTTTCGAAGGGTGAGCATCATGATGAGATATCTTACATGGAGCTCTATCTAATATATTGTATTCTGACTGGGTGCTTGGTCAACCTTCTGTATATTATTTTTAGATGTATGGCATAGTATACCATGAATTCCACTATTATTCTAGGCTACCTAGCATTATTAATTTGATCTTCTACCATTTTAGAATAGTCTCCACCTCTTAGGGCTCTCACCATAAATATACCCCTCCCCAAACCTACAACAAAGCCTCCTTTTACTGCATGAAATTCAGCTTGTAGGATGTTGATGACATCATCTGGACTTGAGATAGGCCACCTACTTTGATCCAAGCCTGAGAGAATGCTCTTGGTCCTAGTGCTAGAGCTCCTGGTGCTACTGAGGATGCTACTGCTTTTGCTACTATCAAGGATGCTGGACTTTCACATCCATTAGTTGATAAGTGAGTTGATTGATCGACTGATCTGACTTGAGGGGATAGCCACTTCTAGTACTACAGGTCATCAAGTGCCTAGGCCATCTCAAGGGAAGGTTGAATGTGTTTATGGATTGGTTCAAGGCTAGTTCGAGCACTTGCAGCTATTATATTACATTTTCATGGCTTTTAGTACTTTGTATGGTCTAGGTCATACTTTTGTATTTTGATGATGGTTTGATGGCCTTAATTGGATACTTTCTAAGTTTATGATTATGTCTTGTGGATTTTGCTATCTTGTGGATGCTTTGGATGTAGAGGTCTATATCTTTTATGGAATGTGTGAAACTTTTATCTTAATGCAATTGTCATTTATTTGGTCCTACTTGTGTATTTTATTTCCTCTCTCCTCATGTACTTATTATCTTTTCTTTGTCTTCATTCTACCTTTTTGTTGATGTTAAAAAGGGGAGAAAAACATGGTATGACTAAATTACTTTGAATGGGAGGAGAATTGTGATAGCAAGGTGGTGCCTTACATTTTTTATCCTAATGATTTATATTAAAAGTGCTATTACATATTGGTCTAGTTGATACATGTATTAAATTGTAAATTTTTTTCATCAACTAGATTATTCATTTTTATTTTTGTGAGTTTTTATTATAGAAAAGGGGGAGATTATTATCCTTTGTGATTTTGATGATGACTAAACCTTATAATTAATGATTTCTTGAGTTGTCGAGCTATTAGCCAAGCCAAGCTCAAAATGAAGTTCAATATCATTTGAAAGCCTCAAGAGAATATGGATATGAGGATAATCATGAAGATTGAGGTGTGATGCAAATCAATGAATGTGACTTGAAGACATGAAGATGGCTTGAAGATTGCTCAAGATATCGGGTCAACTCATTAGGTTTAGACTTTCATTTTTATTTTAAGTGAGTCAAAGATTTGGACTTTGAACCTTTTGTTTAGAGCTTTTGGTATATACTCTAACTTATCTTGAAGTATCTTCACTAGTCTATTCTTTATCTAAGAGAAGTTTTGAGTAGATGTCAAAATAGGCTGATGTTGTAATTGAACCATTGAAGACTTTTCTATAATTTTTGGACCCCCAAACTTTAGGGTTTGGATGGCTCAACATAGCAGAAATTCATTGGGTATTACTGATAGATTTGGATGCTTGAACCCCTAGTTTGAATGACTAAATATAAAAAATTATAGTTTTAGGTTTTTGGTTCTCTAGAAGTTTGGTCGCCTAGTTCAAGCAAAGATTATCTGAAGATTGAGGGCTTAGATGCTTGAGCCTGAGGTACAAACACCCAAAACTATGAATCAATTGTAATAACTAGTTAAATTTGATCATTGGAGCTATTTGGATGATAGAACCTTAAGATCTAGATGCCCAAACATAGTAGAGAATAGTTAGTAAGGGCTAGTTATCTTCCCAATGGGTATTTAAGAGCTTGCAGCTCATTTTATAAAACATTTTTACATCTTTGAGTAATATTTGATGGAGAATACAAGATTTCATAAACCCACTAGCCTCCCAAGAGTTCTCAGCTTAGATTCTTAACTTTCAAATCTTCAAAGCCCTTGTACTCAATTAAGAGGTTCCTATAGTGAGGCTTTCCTATAAAATTTCTTATCCTTTTTGGTTGTAAACACTCCTAGGGTATTAGGAGCATGAGAGCAACAAGACTTCAGATTAGGAGTATTGATTTGCTCTATTAGAGTAAAGATTGTATGGGGTGGCTTTACCAATGAAGCTTCATCACTAGTGGAGTAATTTAAGTCCTCAAGAGCAAGACAAGGGCCATGGAGTAGATGCTATTACTCATTATAAGCACATCGGTTCTTTTCTTTGCTTATGGACTTGTGAATTTTGGATTGGAAAGTGAATTGGTTTTGAGCTTAAAAATCATATATTATTTTTAAAGACCCAATTTAGCCCACTCTTAGGTCAATTTTTGGCATTCATCCTCTTTGAATCCATGCTAGATTTGGCGTAGTCGACGACTGTGCTCCTCTCGGATGGTGACTCCCAAAAGATAACATGGTGTCTCCTCTGGGATGATAGCCACATAAAGAGGCTCTAGGGCACAACTGACTTTGACTAGCCAGGATCTGTAGGGATCCAACCAGCTCATGAGGCTCCAACATGGTGATGGGAGTAAGCCAAAATTTGGGCATGGGCTATAGCATAAGTAGAGACAATGGCTTCTATGAGCATATAGGTGAAGTGAGAGCTACATGAGGGGTTATAGCCATGGCTGTAGTAGGAGAGAGAGCTCAAGGAAAACTTGACTAAGAGCTTTAATTGGTAGCCAGGCTTCATGCATGCATGGCTCAAGTAGACACAATAGTCGCACGAGTGCTTGGATGGCCGAAAGTGAGCAACATCGGGTCAGTAGGATGAAGGTATGGTAGGTGGTTTGGGAACCTCACACAAAATGGGGCAGCAATAGGTGCAAAAGGGAATGGAACAAGAACAAGAAAGGAAGAAGAACAATGGTAGGGTAAAAAAAACACGATAATAAGGTCAAGGAATCACCATATCCTTTGCTTCTTATGGTTTCTACACTTTCTTCTTGTTGATCTCTTCATTCTTGTGTTCCTTGATTATGATCCCTTCTCCCTTTTTTCCATAGGATTCATTGAGTTTTATCGGTATTGAGAAGATCAAATCAATCTTGATTTGAAAATTCAAATTATTGAAAGTAGATGATGATCTTCTTTTCAAATTTTGAGATAGATGTAATTTAGTTTTGATCTAGATATGGATAAGCTATTTTTGGATGAAGTTGTGGTGATCTTAAAATTGTAATATTTTATGAAATAAAAAAATATAGGGGGTTATCTACAAAACTTTTGGTTTTAGGGGTTGATTTATAATTTTAAATAAATTCAAGAACTTGTTTGCAAAATTAGCTATAGGGACTTACTTGTAAAATTTTAAAACTTTCAAGGTCTTTTTTATAAAAATTTTATATATAAAAATAATAAAATTTGGACTTATTTATAAATAAAAAATTTTTGAGGGGCTTATTTGTACCTAGGCTTTATAAAGATTAATTTATAATTATCAATTTTTGAGTGATTTATTCACAAACTTTAGATTTTGCAAGGATCAATTCGCAATTTAAAATTTTTTATGAAACTTTTTGTAAAACTTTTTGTTCTAGGGACTCATTTGTAATAAAAATTTAGCTAGAAATTTTTTTATAAGAATTTATTTTGTTCAAGTTCTATTTGTAAAGATTTATTTGGTCCAGGAATTTTTTTGTAAATTATTTTTTATTTTGGCCCAAATTTTTGATAAATTTTGGGTCTAATTTTGTTCAAAATATCTAACCTACTAGGTCCATTTAGGTTGAATATAATTTAAGTTTGAATTTCTTAATATTTCATGTCTGAGTCAAACTTCATTTTCAGTCAAATTTGATCATAATTCTGGTTTAACTGAGACCCATATTTGAGTCATAATTAAATGGCATTCAAGATTCTATTCTAACTAAACTTCGATTAAATTTAGTTTTAGCCAAAATTTATCCAAACAAAATGCCCCCTTTACATCCTTTTCTCAAGTTCTGATAAGAAAAAAAGGCAAGAATAATTTCTTAATATTTCATGTCTGAGTCAAACTTTATTTTCGATCAAATTTGATCATAATTCTAGTTTAACTGAGGCACATATTTGAGTCATAATTTAATGACATTCAAGAGTCTATTCTAACTAAACTTCGATTAAATTTAGTTTTAGCCAAAATTTATCCAAACAAAGTGCCCCCTTCACATCCTTTTCTCGAGTTCTGATAAGAAAAAATGGTGAGAATAATTTTCATGTATCTAGTTCTACGTCAATGTTCTGAGAGTTGACTAAGTTTTCCCATGAAAGTGGATTTGATTTGCCATATAAGAGTGGACTTAACTTGCCACATAAGAATAGACTTGAATTATCATGTGAAAAGGGACTTGATTTATTATGTGAGAATAGAATTATTTTACAACATGAAAGTGGATTTGAGTTGCCACGTAAATATGCACTTGATTGGCATGCAAAACAGATTTAATTTGTCATATGTGGTTTAGTGTTCGTGTTTGCCTTGAGAAACATCAAGTGCATACTTGACCAGGTATTCTTTTGAGAAAGCCAAACAATTTTTCATAGAAAAAATACATACATTTTTATTTTTTTGTTATTGCTCTAAATGCTCATACATAATATCTCTTTTGGAAGCAAGTATTGATTAGTGACATAAGTATTTCCCCTTTTCATTAATTAATTGGTAGTATCCCTCTTCAAATACCCTTTGGATGATATAAGGATCTTTCCAATTAGGTTCAAATTTATCTTTCCTATTTCTATTTGAGATTATAGGTCTTCTTAATACTAACAACATCTCTCCCTTTTGGAAAAATTTGAGTTGGGCCATCTTGTTGTATGTTGTACACATATGTGTCAGTACACTTCCAAATTTTTGTGAGCTATGAGACTTGTTTTGTCCAAGGAGTCTAGCTCATCTAGGTGAAGATGAACATTATCTTCTTTTGTGATTTTCTCTTGCAATGTAATCCTTAGAGAGTGAATTTATATCTCTAATGACAGGATTGCCTTAGTTCCAAATACTAGTACATATGGTGTTGATTGGTGGCGATTTGATATATTGTGCAATAAGCCCACAATTCCTTAGAAAGTTTTTAGTGTTAGTCTCTTTTATTTCTGGCAATAACTTTATTTAATATTTTGGAGAGGGTTTTGTTGAATGCCTTAGCGAGGCCATTTACCCGTTCATTATAGATAGATGAATATCTCCAATCTAAAGGACAGTTTGTTATCAAAAATAACCTTTAGAGAATGTTGAATTAGTATAGGATGTGTTCTCAAAAGAAATGGATGATAGTATCCACTTTTACCTCCTTCAGTGGGATTGCCTTTGCCCACTGAAAGAAGTAATTGATCACTACCAATAGACTTTTGGAAGAAGGTGGCTAATAGAGCTAATTATATCCATACCCTATACCCCAAATAACTATAAGGATACTATTGGATATAAGGGATTTAGATGTCAATGAATGAAGTCACCATGAATTTGACATAGGTGACATTTTCTTGCATATTTGATGCGATATCTTGCCACCATGGGCTAATAGCAGTCCATATGCTTGACTTTCATCATCATTTTGGGGCATGATTGATGAGCTCTACAAACCATAGAGTGAACTTCTTTTATGGCTTTTTTTGCCTCCTTATCTGAAAGACAACGTAGAAGTAGTTGATCAAAAGACCTTTTATAAAGGGTGTTATTGATGAGCAGGAAGCATGTAACCATCTTGCTGAGTTACACTTGTGGTGATTTATTTTCTTGGAGTTTTTCATTTTGAAGGTAGTTAGTGAATGGTATTCTCCAATCTATTACTTCCCTTATCACTTTAGATTCAGTCTTTTCATGCTTGATGCTAAGAATAAACTTATCACTTGTCTACTATGGATTGTAATTAGAATTTATCCTAGATCAAGATCAGCCAGTGTCTTAGCCAACTTGACTAAGGAATTGGCTTTTGCATTGATGAATTGAGGGACTTTAACCATTTGAACATATAGGATTTGTCCTATGGGTTATTGAGTTTGTTGGCATTCTTGATGCAAAATGAATGGAACATCCTTTTTTGTCAATTTGGAGAAGGGCTTACATTTTCCAAGGATGTTTGAAATGAATTTTCGTATGCATGTTAGTCAGCCTTGGAATAACCTCAACTATTTTAAGTTATTGGTTGATGGCATATCCAAGATGTCTTTGATCTTATATGGATCAATTTTAACCACTCGGTGATTAACAACAAAGCCAAAGAATTTTCTTGATGATACTCCAAAGGCACATTTCATAGGGTTCATCTTTAAGTTATATTTCTAAGGTGATCTAAAATTACTTAGGTCTTGGATGTGCATGTCTCTTGCTTTAGTTTTAACTACCATGTCATCCACATAGCTGTGGAGTTGCGATTGACCACCTAGAATAGCTAAAGACCCCAACAAACAATCTCGAAATAATAAATAAAAATTTAAGTGGGTTTGAATGCGCAATCAAAAATTATGGGAACATGACTTCCAATAGGCACAAGCCCTTATTGTTAATTACCTTGATGATTATTAGGAACATCCTAAAGTGAGAAATCTAGTTAATACGATAGAGACATGAAGAAAGAAAACCGTAATTTGATTGACTTAAGAAATAGATCATGTGGCTTAAGTAAGGGTATGTCCTCACTTTACAAGTTAACAATTTAAATTCACAATCATAAGTAAAATAAGAAAGGGAATGGGAAAGGCTTGATATTAGTTGTTGCGCAGCTCCCATGCACTTCATCGAGTGGGATTTGACCCGTATGGGTGCCTACTTTGATCCTTGGTAGATGATGATGACTTTGCTAGATTTCAAGGTAGGATTGATTACCTTGGCTTATATCAATTGACCTTATTAAGAGTCAAAGTATAACTAATGACTTTTGACTTATTGTAAGTTGACTTCTTTTGATATTTGATTTAAGAGAATGTAGCGGCCTTAGCTTATGCTAATCATTTCTAATTTGATAATCAATGGTCTCTTGACTGGTTGTCGATTAGATTTGAAGCATCAACAATAGCTTTTGAGCTTGTTTAGCTGAGCTTGAAGTGTGGCTGACGGATTTATGCTTGTTATTGATTGACTCTCTTCGAACACAGTGCTTAGTTGACTGATTAAACAAGTTCAAATCTGCCTTAGTTTGGTTTAACATGGTTAGTGGCTTTGCTTATGTTAACTATTTCTTATTTGATAATCAATAACTGCTTTGGTGTGTTATTGATTAAATTTTGAAGCATCACTAATGGATTTTGAGCTTGTGTTGATGGAGCTTGAAGTGTGATCGACAATTTTATACATGTTTTTTGTTGACTTCTTTCGAATATAATATTTGGTTGATTGACTAAGTGAGTTCAAGCCTGCCTTAGTTTAGTTTAATTTGAAGGAATAATTAGCAACATTAGCTTATGCTAATCTTTCTTGATTTAACAACTGATGGCCTTTCTTGGCTTGTGTCAATTAGGTTTTGAGGTATTATCAAAAGCTTTTAGCTTATTATTGACTAACCTTAATTGATTTGAATTTTACTCAACCTAGACTTGGTTATGGTTCAAGTTCGATCCAGTTCGGCTTGAAGTTTAGACTTTGTTTTAGTTTTAGGTTAGATTTGATTCAATTCAATATTCAGAACTTGATTTCAATCAAGTCTGATTTGATTCAATTTGATGTTTAAAACTCAAAACTTGATTTCAATCAAGTCTGATTTGATTTAGCTTGATGTTCAGAACTTGATTGGCTCTTTCATAGATCTTGGATCCAATCCTGATTGTGTTCTTATTAGATCGCTAATGGATCTTGGATTCAACCTTGATTAGTTTCTTATTGGATCTTTAATGGATCTTGGATTCAACCCTTATTGGGTTCTTGTTGGATCAAGGTTCAACCCATCAATAGGTTTGGGCTTGACCTATGTTGGACCCTGGATTTGGTTTCAAAGTTTAATAGACTTGGGTTCAAATTTAAGTTGGTTTTGATTTAGGTTCTACCCTATTGTAGTTTAGGTTCAACCTAGTTCTAGTTCAGGTCTGACTTGGTTCTAGTTCAGGTCTGACCTAGTTTTTGTTTAGATTTGACTTTTTGTTTTAGGTTTGACCTAGTTTTTTTATTTAGGTTTGACCTTATTTTGGATCAAGTTTGACCTAGATCTAGTTTTGGTTTGACCTGGTTCTAATTAAGGTTGGTTCAAACTTGATTGGACCTAATTAGAGTTTAGTTTGAACTTGATTTAATTTGGATTGACTTGATTTGAAACTTATGGAGCCAAAATCGACTAGTTGGAGTAGCAATAGATCTCGAGGAGCTATCTCAAAATAACAAAATGAAATTTGAGGGTGGTTTGAGTGCACAATCAGGTGTTATAGGAACATGACTTCTAATAGATCCAAACTCCTATTATTAATTACTCTAACAATTATCAGGAATCTTCTAAAGTAAAAAACCTAGTTAATAAGATAGAGACATAAAAGAAGAAAAGCATGATTTTATTAATTTGAAGAAAGTGATAGATGACTTAAGCAAGGGCATATCCTCACTTTATATTTTAAGAAATTTAAATTCATAACAATAAATGACATGAAGAAGAAAAGAGAATGGGCAAAGGATTGATACTCATCACTTCCTCACTCCCATGTGCTAGACTAAGTGGAATTTTACTCTAATGGGTCTTGATTTATTGTTGGTAGATTTTAATTACTTCGATAGATTATAGGGTATGACTTACTATCTTAGCTTGTGTCAGTTGACCCCTCATAAGATTTGAAGCATCACCGATGGCTTTCTATTTATTGCTAGTTGACTTCCTTTGATTTTTGACTTGAGAAAATGATTAACTGTCTTAGCTTATGCTAACCATCTCTAATTTGATAATTAATGGCCTCTTGGCATATTGTTGATTAGGTTTGAAGCGTCACCAATGACTTTTGGGGTTGGCTTATCTAAATGTCACCAACTACTTTTAAGTTGGCTTGGATTTGAAGTATGGTAGATGGCTTTAAACATATTGTCAATTGTCTTTGTTTGAACAATGTGTCTAGTTGACTGACTAAACAAGTTCGATCATGCCTTGGTTTGATTTGAAATGTTTAGCAGCCTGAGCTTTATGTTAACCATTTTTGACTTGATAATTGATGGCCTCTTAGGCATATTGTTGATTAAGTTTGAATTGTTTTCAATGGCTTTTGGGGCTGGCTTAGCTAAGCATTTGCAATGGCTTTTGAGTTGGCTTAGTTTTGAAGTGTGACCGACGGCTTCAAGCATATTGTCAGTTGACTCATTTTGACCTTTAATTTGATAATCGATGGACTTCTAACATGTTGTTAATTAAGTTTGAAGCATCATCGATGGCTTTTAGGGTTGGCTTAGCTAAGCATCACCAATGGCTTTTGAGTTAGCTTAGCTTTGAAGTATGACCAATGACTTTAAGCGTGTTATCTATTGATTTCTTTTAACCTTTGATTTGATAATCGATGGCCTCATTGGCATGTTGTATATTAAGTTTTAAGGTGTTATTAATGGTTTTGAGATTATTGTCGACTAACCCTAATTAATCTTGGATCCAGTCCTAATTGGGTTCTTGATGGACTGAGGTTCAACCTATTAATGGGCTTGGGTTTAACCCACATTGGACTTTTGTTGGGTTTGGGTTTGAACCTTAATGGATTTTGGTTCAAGTTTAAGTTGGTTTGACTTGGTTTTGATTTAGGTTTGACCTAGTTTAGGTTCCGTTTTGCCCTAGTTTTAGTTTAAGTTCAACTTGGTTTGAGTTCACATTTGCCCTAGCTTCGGTTCAAATGTAACCTAGTTTTGGTTTAGGTGTAACATGATTTTAGTTTGGATTTGAGTAGGATTTGACTTGATTAGGGCTTGGCTCAAACTTGGTTTGACTTAATTAGGGTTTGGATTTGAATTCAACTTGACCTAATTAGGGTTCTATTTGAATTTGATTTAACTCAATTGGAATTTAATTCAAATTTTTTTGATTTGATTTGAATGTGGTTTGCCTTAATTTAGAGTTCAATTCGAACATGCTTTATTTAGTTCAAATGTGCTTTGACTTAATTTATGATTTAATTCAAACTTGTTTTGATTTAGTTTGAATGCAGTTTAACTCAATTTAGAGTTTTATTCAAACTTATTTTGATTTAGTTCAGATATTATTTGACTCAATTAAGAGTTTAATTCAAACTTATTTTGATTTAATTTGAATGTGGTTTAACTTAATTTGGAGTCCTATTTGAACTTATTTTGATTTAATTTGAATGTTGTTTGACTCAATTTGGAGTTTTGATTTAGTTCAATTGTGATTTGACTCAATTTAGAGCTTAATTCAAACTTATTTTGATTAGCTCGAATGCGATTTTACTCAATTTAGAGTTCTGTTCAAACTTGTTTTGATTTAGTTCAAATATTGTTTGACTCAATTTATGGTTCAATTGTGATTTAACTCCATTGGAATTCAATTCAAATTTATTTTGATTTAGTTTAAATGTTGTTTGACTCAATTTAGAGTTCATTTCGAATTTGTTGTAATTTTGGGTTTACTTGATTTAAACCGAAATTGATCCAGGTTTGGACTGATCAAGACTTGACCTAATTTGAGCCCGATTAAGGTTGAATCAAGACCCAGGTCATCAATTTTTTTTACAAAAATAAGCAACTAGTTGGAATATCGATGACCAGCGAAAAAGGTGTTATTTTAGGTTCATCAAAACTAGATGACTGATTTGGGTATTGGTCATCCAACAGAGGGGGTTCTATTCCTTGTTTATTAGAATTGAAAGACTGATTGGGTTACCAGTCGCCTGATAAAGAACTTGCAGTTTCTTAGTTTGCTAGAATCGATCGACCAATTGATGGTATTGGTCGACTGACAAAGCTTTATTACTTTTGGTTAATCAAGACTAGTTGACTGATTGGGCGAGCTATCGACCTATAGAAAGGTTTTTCTACTCATCTAGACTAGTTTTACCCCATTTCTTTTTGCCAATTTAGGTCCATTTGGTGCTTTGTTCGAGTTAATTTGGTTTGGTTTATTTGCTTTAGCCGAATTGTCTTGAGTTCAATGTGATTGAGTCATTTAATTTAATCGATTTATGTTCATCAATTTTATTTTTGGTTTGTGAGCCCTTGGATTATCATAATGACTTTGAGTGAGCCCACTAGCTAACCATGAGTTGTGTTAACTTTTAGGTGAGTCTGCAGGCTAACCATTAGTCAATTTAGACTTTCACACAAGCTCACAAGTTGGCTCTAGGTTAGTATGACTTTTGGGCAAGCCAACTTCTTGGCCCTTGGTTAGAATGGCTTTTGGATGAGCCCACAAGCTGGCCCTTAGCTAAAATGGACTTCAAAAGAGCTTGCAAGTTGGCTCTTGATCACAATGGCTTTCAAACAAGCCTGTAGGTTGGCTCTTGGCAAAAGTTGACTTTTGAGCGAGCTCGTTGGTTGGCCCTAGGTTAGTATGTTTTTGGGAGAGCTCACATGCTAGCCCTTAATTAGAATAGCTTTTTAACGAGCCTGTAGGTTGGTCCTTGGCCAGACTTGACTTTCGGGTGAGCTCGCAAGCTAGCCCTAGGTCATTCAATGATGAACACAAAAATTGAGGTAAGAATTGTATTTTTCCTTCTTTTCTCCTTTTTCTTCTTTTTTTATTACTTTGTTACTAACCCATGTGAGCAACAACACCTTTTTTTTCTTTTTTTTTTAGCTAGTAGCAAGTCCCCTTTTATCCTTTTTTTTTCACTTTTCTTCTTTTTCCTTCATTTCCTTCTCTTATTTCTTTCTTTTTTTCTTCTTCCTACTGGTTTCTATCTCTCCCTCACCCAGCCGAGCCATGGTCAAGTTATTTGAGCTCATAACTGAATTCAGCCAAATTTGGCCTTAAATTGGTGGTAGACAATTGGTAGATTTGCCCTCCTAGCAGGGTTATGGAGAAGGTGGTGGGAGGCTCCGATCAATGCAAATAGCAGTATGTAGCTCTAGTGGAGCTTCAGCAAGAGCAAGATAGCACGAAGGGGTGTGCACAAGGTGAGGCATGAAGGTAGCCAAGCCAGTAATCCAAGGCCTGATAAGGCCTTATGTGATCCTAGTCGATGGGGTAAAGGTGGGCAGCATTATTACCACAAGAGATGGCTCTATCAGAGAGCAAGAGAGAATGAAGATAGGATGCAGGATGCAATGCCAGGCCATGGGTGGCTGTGCATGGGTAGATGACTGACGAGTGGTGTAGGGCAGCATAGGGGGTGGCATAGTGTAGGGGTGAAGCATGGCTATACACTCAAAAAGGAAGAAAAGGGAGGCAAAAGGGTGGAAGAAAACAAAATGGAGATGAGATGAGAGCTTAACCTTTTTTTTGTTGATTTCTTATTATTGGATCAAAATTGATAGTCCTAGATAGCAAAGACCCTGGGGAGCAATCTCAATGCACAAATAAGAGCATATTAATTTAAGTGCACAATAAGGTACTATGGAAATATTGACTTTTAATGGGCACAAGCACTTATTGTTAATTACCTCGACAATTATCGAGAATCTTCAAAAACAAGAAACTTAGCTAACAAAATAGAGACACAAAAAAGAAAAAAATAAAGCATCATTTGATTGGTATGAAAAATAATATATAATTTAAGTAAGGGCATACCTCACTTGACAATGAATTTTAGCGTGGAATTATGGAAGATATGACAATAAGAAAGGAAGGAGTGGGAAAGAAGCTTTGATGTGTGATGTAGCACCACTCCCATGCATTGGACTATGTGATGTTTGTCTCAAATGGGTCTTGACCTAATCCTTGGCAGATGTTGATGGCGTCATCCAGTGGAACATGGAAGGAGATGAGAAAAGTTTGAAGTGTTTCCAATAGCTTTGAGTGTTGGTGATAACTTCATTGGATGGCATTGTCAAAGGTTTGTTGGGATTAGCTTGAATTATTTTTGTTAACTTGAGCATTGGTCATAACTTCTTCTATTCAAAGGTTTCTATTAGCCAAGTGGTATTGGGGATAACTTCCTTAGCTAAAGTGTTTCCATTGGCCTTGTGGTATTGGCAATAACTTTATTTAGTTTGAAGTGTTTCTGTTAAGCTAATGAGGCATTAGCAATAACTTCATTTGGTTTGAAGTGTTTTCGTTAGCCAATGAGACATTAGCGATAATTTCAATTGGTTTGAAGTGTTTCTATTAGCCAATGATGTGTTGGTAATAACTTCATTTAGTTGTAGTGTTTCCATTAGCCAATGAGGTATTGGTGATAACTTCATTTGGTTGAAGTGTTTCCATAAGCCAATAAGGCATTGGCAATAACTTCATTTGGTTTGATGTGTTTCCATTAGCCAATGAGGCATTGGTGATAACTTCATTTGGTTTGAAGTGTTTCCATTAGCAAATGAGACATTGGTGATAACTTTATTTGGTTTGAAGAGTTTCTGTTAGCCAATGAGGCATTAGCAATAACATCATTTGGTTTGAAGTATTTCTGTTAGCCAATAAGGCATTGATGATAACTTCATTTAGTTGAAGTATTTTTATTAGCCAATGAGGCATTGGTAATAACTTCATTTGGTTTGAAGGTAGCATTACCAATCACTTGTGGAGTTGGGCATAGCCTTTGAGTGTTGCCAATGGTTTTTTGTAGCACAACCAGTAGGGCTCAACTAGCTTAGTTCTATTCAAATTAGTTTTGATTTAGGTCTGATTAGTAGCATCACCCACTACTAATAGAGTTGGACATAGACTTGGAGTGCTGTCAAAGTCTTTTGTAACACACCTAGTTGGACTTAGTTTAACCTAGTTTAGTTATGTTCAAACTAGTTCATATTAGGCTTGACCTGGCTTGGATCTAGTTTAAACTTGATTCAGCCCGACTGGGGCATGGTTCGAGCTTGGCTTGACCCAATTGGGTTTGGTCTAGACTTGTCTCAACCTGGTTAGGTTGGTTTGAACTTGTCTTAACATGGTCAGCTTTGATTTAGACTAGTTGTAGCTAAATCCAATTAGACTTTGATCCGAATTTATTTTGGTCTAGTTTGAATATTGTTTGACTTGATTGGAGTCCAATTCAAACTTTGTTTTTGTCTCAGGTTAACTTGGTCTAATTCTGAATTGACCCAAGTTTAGATTGATCATGACTGGACTTAATTTGAACTGAATTTGAACCCAAGTTATTAGTTTTCTGACATAAACAAATAACCAGTTGGGGTACTGGTCGACTAACTGTGAGTGAGTGTTATTTTTAGTTTAGCAAAACCAAACGACTAGTTTAGATATCGGCCTCTGATAGAGTAATTTTTTGCTTGTCTAGGTTGGCTTTAGTTCATCATGTTTTGGTTCATTTGATTTGATTTCATGTTTTGTTTAAGTCAATTTGATCTCATTCATCTATTTTTGGCCATGTTGGGTAGAGTTCAACATAATTGAGTCATTAAATCGATTTTATATTCATCAATCTTGGTTTGAGATTCCTCAAACTATTATGACAACATTACGGTGAGTTCACAGGCTGGCTTATAGTATGAATAGATGATTGCATGCCTGCAGGTTTGCTTATAAACATTTGGTGAGCCCTAGACTAGACTATAGCCTAAATTGGGTGTACCCACAGGTTGGCCTATAATCAAGTTTGTGAGTCCGCATGCTAGCTTATTGTCCAAATTGGTAAGCCTACAGGCTGGTCCTAGACCGATTGTGAGATTTAGTTGTTTTAGTTCTCTTCATTCTTGTTCAAGTTCAAGTGAGTCCTCATCAATTGGTGGGCTTCAAAGCTCAAATTTTCTAGTAGGAGGTGCCATGATAGAAATGGGGCTATGGGTGGCCATGGTAGTGATGAAGACTCACTGATGTACAAAATTGCGGGTGGTCAAGGTGATGATGGAGATCCCTTTGATGCACAAGACGGCGGGTGGCCATGGTAGCAATGGAAATCCATCGATGCATGAGGAGCTGCAGGTGGCCTCATAGCAATGGAAGTCCATTGATGCGCAAGGCTGCTAGTGACTGCGGTATTGATGGAGGTCCATTGACACATGAGGTTGCCGGTGGTCATAGTATTTGGTGGAGTTTCATTGATGCACACAACCATGGTGGCAAGGGAGGCTCATTGATTCTTGAGGTTGTGGGTAATTGTGGGTGATGATGGAGAATTGCGGACATATGATGTCATGGATGGTAGTGGTGTTGGTAAAGAAGGGTCGAAGCATGAGACCACAGGTGGTTGAAGTTAGATGGGGTGAAGAGGCATTCATGGCATGGTTTGGACACCAAATCCTTCTAGGTTTGATCGCTCGAACTCAGGTGACCAAGTGTATTGAGAACAATAGCTTGGAGAGAAGTGTAGCCGCAAGCTTGGGAGAGGAGGAGGGGAGGCAATAGTAGCATAGAGCAATAGAGACGTCGCAAAGGAGAGGAAGTAGTAAAACAAAAGAAAGACAAAGGGGAGATTGGGGCTTATATCTTCTCTTGCTATTTTGACGATGACTTGATTTCCTCTTTGATGATGAGATTTTCTACAAAATTTCTTCTAGAATTGCCTCCAAATTCATCAAAAATTTGCTCAAGAATTGACTATAATTGTTCTCAAATTTGTGTGCCATATTCTTGTTTTTATAGGGTTGACAGAATCTCCAATTTTGGTGATTGATTTATTTTATTTTGGGATGTGAGAGATATTTTTTTGCCATAATTTTCATACTTGGATCTCTGATTGATAGATTTTGATACTATAATCTCCTTTATTGAAAATCCCATCAATTCTTGAGAGATTCAAAGAAATTTATTTCTATTTTTATAGATTGTGACTCGAACTGATTGACTGACTACGAAGAATGACATGCCAAACTTATTAGAACCAATTAACCAACTAGGAATCAGTTAACTAGAACGACATAGTGCAGCATTTGGGCCCAAATTTTTAGCTCTTTTCTATATCAAATTGGACTCTACTCATCACAAATTAGACTCATAGTCCCACTCTAATTCTTGATACACTCGAAGTTGGAGTTCGGTTGCAAAAACTACTTAAACAAAGTGCCCCTTTCACATTCACTTCACAAGTTTTCTTAGCGAGAGGAGTGGATACAAACAATAGTGAATACTAAACTTCACTTCATTGCTTCTATAAGAGTATGACAAATGAGATTTCTTACTTCTCTTCTCATCATCTTGCAATAGCTTCCTTTCTCTTCTTTCACTTTTTTTTCCTTTGAAGGCATCATGGAGCCTTTTATGGTTGAGAGAATTTAAAATGGGAAAGAAGACAGTTTGGCTTTACAATACTTTCTTCCCTTCTTGGGGATTGATGCCAAAGTCATCATTATGTATCAACCTTAGGAGTATCAGAAAAGAGTGAGGTTTGATAATTACCACCCCTTTGCTTGCTTTTCCAAAGAAGGGATACCATGTGGTAAGCAAGTCAAGCCTGGGACAGTGGTGAGCCACTAGAAAGTGTGTCAAGGCAGTTGGCTAGGTTCAACAACCATAGAAGGCCACCCACAATTGGGCCACTAGCTTGGGACAGTGGTGAGCCACTAGAGGATAGCTGCACCATGTATTGTGTAGGAGAGTATGGTTGAGGTTGTAGCATTGGAGTAAGCTAGAAGTAGTACTTGGAGGTGGTTGACCGACTAGCTGGTGACTGACAACTCAAAGGCGATGTTGCTATTCTAGAGTGCAAGCAAGCAACACAAGACTACTGAAGTCTTACTACAAGACTGGATTGCATGATAGCAGTGGTTTAAGGCTCCTACAATAGTAGTGACAACATAGTGTAGTAAGTTTGAGTGGCCAAACCTTCAAGTTTGGCCACCCAAACCATAGGGTTCGGATGATCAAACCCTAGTGTTTAATCACCCAAGCTTGGGTGGTTGGGTAGGTGTAGGTAGCATGGTCTTGATCTGGAGCCTTGCATGAAAGAAGGAAGAGGTAGAAGCAGAGGATAAATGAATTACAAGAATGAATTATAAGATAAGTTTCAAGTTTTACCAATTTCATTTTGGTGTTTGTACTCCAACCTCCACTTCTTCTTCATGAGTCTTCTTCATTTCTAACCAGTCTCCTTTTTCTCATTTTGCTGTAGGATTCTTAGGATTTTTATAGCACATGAGTGGATTGGGTCATCTCCATTTAAAATTTTGAATTGTAGATATGGTGATAATCTTTTGTTTAAATTTTGAACATCGATAAGATTTTATTTTGTTTCCATGAGGGTAGGATCCTCTCTTTGAATGTGGATGAACATTTGTATCATCCACTTGTATCTAGATAAGGATACGATGATGTTTCAGATAAGATAATTTTGAAATTTAAAAGTTGTACTTACTTGAAAATTCACAAATTACAATGGTTATTTACAAAAAGTGGAAAATCCTAATAATTTATTTGCAAAAAAAATTTTTTGAAGTTTTTGTAAACCCTATATAATGTTTGGACGAATTTATAATTGCCAACTTTTGAGGGGCATTTTTTTTAAATGTGAGGATCAATTTGCAATTATCCATAGTTGAGTGGCTTTTTTGCAAAATTTGAGGGCCAATTTGTAATTTGTATACTTTCATCGACCTTTTTGTATGAAAAATCTGCCTAAGGACTTATTTGTAAGAGTTTATTTGGTCTAGAGACTTATTTGTGAAAGTTATATTTGTCTCATTTTACCCAAGATTTTAATTAGTTTTGAGCCCAATTTTGGTTTAGACTTTGAGCTCACTCTATCCACTTGGATTGAATTCAATTTGAACCCAAAATTTATCACAATCCAAGTCTGAATTAAGCTTAATTTTTGGTTAAATTTAACCATGATTCAAATCTCACCGAGACCCATATTCAAGCTATCATATAGTGGCATCCAAGTTTTAATTCTAGTCAATTTTTAATTAAATTTAGTTTGACTAAAATTTACCTAAACAAAGTAACCCTCTCTCATTCTCTTCTAGAGATTCTAATGAGATGAGAGGATGAGAATAATCTTCAAGTATCTAGTTGGCCATTACCTAAACAAAGTAACCATCTCTCATTACTTGTTTCCCTCCTTCAATGCCTCAATGGTGTACAAAAGAAAAATTATATTTTCTTGATGGTAGGATTCTAGTTGGCCATGTGGAACTTTTTTTCTACCTACCATGTGAAAAATAGATTGATTTATCACGTGAGGATGGATTTTGTTTGCCACGTGAGAGTGGACTTGACTTACCATGTGTTAGCGGGTTGGGTTTGCCATATGTAAGTAAACTTGATTTGCAACATGTAAGTGGACTTGATTTTCCATGTGTCAATGGACTTATTTTTTCATATTAAAGCAAGCTTCATTCACTACATGTGACTAAATTGATTTGCCAGGTGAATGTGGATTTGGTTGTCCATAAAAAAGCAGGCATCATTTAATGCATGAGAGTGGATTAGATTTGCCATATAAAAGTGAACTTGATTCAGTATATAAAACAAGGCTGAATTTGTCATGTAAATATGGGTCTTATTCACCATCCAAACAGACTTGATTTTGTCACATGGAAGTGGACTTAATTGGCAAAGAAAATGCAAGCTTGATTGACCATGCAAGTGGACTTTAATTTACCACATGAAAGTGGAATTAATTTACCATATAAATATGAGCTTAATAGCTACAAAAAATGAACTTTATTTTACCATTTGGGAGTGGACTTAGTTTGCTATTTAATTGTAGACTTGATCACCATGCAAAATTGACTTTAATTTATCACATAAATGCGGGGTTAATTCATCACATAAAATGGACATTAACCTCACTATTTTCTAAAGTTGCTACTTTGGTTTTGCCATGTTAATGATGACATATTTGATTCTGACACTTCATAGATGGTGTATTTGATTTTATCATTTAAGGGGTGATCCATTTGATTTAACCACTTTGTAAGTGGTATGTTTTGGTTTCACAACTCTTGAGGTGGTGTACTTGATTCCAATATTTTAGAGTTGCCAAGTTTGATTTCACCCTATTGGAGACATATATTTTATTTCATCATTTTGAAGGTGACATGCTTATTTTTGCCACTATATAAGTAGTCTATTTGAAGCCTAGGTCAAGAATTTTATTACTTTCAATTTGACTTGTTGATTATGGAGTAAAGAAAAATCTCATATTTGTTTCTTTTGAATGTCATAATAATGGATATCTTAATTATCAGCTTAATCTTTTGTAACACTAGGGAAGAAAAGTTTACTTCCCCCTACTATTATGAGGTGAAGGGATAACCTTTGGTCATTTTTTTCACATTTTTGATGTCTTAGCTACATGCCCCCTTTATGAACATTTGATGAGAAGCACTTGATATTCTTGTGCGTAATCTTTTGATGGCAAGGGAATGAAAATCGCACTTAGTGTTATCTTGATGGATTGGTTGTTCACTCCAAATGCTTTAACACCATGCTCTTTCTGAAGCATTTGAATGAGAAAATATTTGACTTAGCTTACCATCTTGATTTATGAGAGAATGGATTAAATATTTCTTTAAGCATTCGCCATAGATACTCAGGCATTATGCCCCTATTCTCATCATGAGCTTTTGGAAGAAAGTCATTACATATGCTTAAATGCTTCTTATGTGAGCATTTCTATCATCATTTTCATCTTACATGTAATTATGAAGGAGTATGGTGTTTTGTTTTTTGAGGGAAACACCTAATTTAGCAAGAAGTTTCACCTTTTCTTTTTAGGCTTAGAGCCTTGTGTTCATAATGGGGAAAACTGTGACATGAAAATGGTTGGGGGAAGAGATCCCAACTTGCATTGGATTGGTTTTAGAATTAGGCCTGAAGGGAGAGATTTGTCCCCAAGTTTCATCCCTTTATATAGTGGTTGTTGACTTAATCTATCTGTCAAAATGATTTAACTTTGGTTATGTGGAGGCTTATCTGAAGTGCAGCACTAAAACTTCACCTTATTGTCCATGCCATGCCTTAGTGTCTCTTGTCGTATAAAGGTTGTAGCTCAAAGAATGGAGTAGAAAGTTTTTACTTTCATGAGGCTGATCCTTGATGGGTGAGAATTGATCGACTAGTTTGGGAAATCGAATAACTGACATAAATATTTTTGCATACTAATGACTAGAATTAGCTGGTTTCTTTTGTTCATTCAAGTTCTTTCGATGTTTTCTTCAAGTTCATTTGCTTTTAGTTATTTATTTTGGCTGAATTGGCTTGAGTTCAATGTGACTGAGTCATTTTGATCGATTTATGTTCATCCATTTTTATTTTGGTTCAAGAGCCATTGAGTTGTCATGATAACTTTATGTGAACCCGTGGGCTGATCCTGAGTTATTTAGGCTTTCAGGTGAGTCCATGGGCTTGCCTTTAGTCAGAATAGAAGTTTGAGCAAGCCCATATGTTTGCATTTAGTCCAAATAGACCTTTAGGAGAGTCTACAGGCTAGCCTTTAGTTTAACTTGGCTTTTGGGTGAGCCCATAGGCTGACCTTAGGTTGAATGGCTTTCAGGCGAGTCTGCAAGCTAGCCTTAGGCCGGATGGCTTTTGAGCAAGCCTGTAGGCTAGCCCTAGGCAAGATGGCTTTTGGGTGAGCTCACAGGTTGGCCCCAAACTAAAGGTTACTTTCAAATGAGCTCACAATATCCTAGGTCATGGTTGATGGAAGCTCATTTAATTTGTTTCTCTTTTTTTTTAAAAAAAATTTCAGCTTCTTTCTTTTTTGTTTTGGTTTCCTACATGGGTTGTTCTCTACTTTTTTTTTGTTTCATCTTTTGTCTCCTGCTCTTATTGTCTTGTTCTTTCTTCTTTATAGCCCTCCATGGTAGGTTTTTCACTTTAAACTCTTCAAGCTAGTAGAGCTTGCGTTATGAGGCCGTGGCTTACATGATGTCATGGTAGAGGTGGGGCCACAGGTGACTACTAAGGTGTTGTAGCATGGGCATAGTAGGAGCAATGGTTAGGGCCAAAGGTGGCCAAGATAGTGAGGAGATAGCAGGAGTGCAAGAGGGCTGCAGGTGGCCATAGTGGTGAAGGGCACAGCAAGAGCACAGGGAGGGCTGTGGGTTATCATGATGGTGAGGCGGCAGCTGGAGTGTGAGAGGTAGCAAGGACTTGGCAATGATTCAAAGAAAGAAGAGAAAGGGCAGAGGAGAAATAGGGACAAAGGAAAGAGTTAGAGAAGAGATGAGAACCTTACTTCTCCTCCTTGATGATGTTCTCTTGATCTCTTTTCTCCTTGATTTGTCCTAACTTTTATGCTCCTCTTCATGCTAATTCGTGCCAATAATCCCTCAAATAATTCATCCAAAATTTGTGTGTCTTCGTGTTGGTCTTTGTATGCTTTTATAGGGTTGAGAGGAACTTCAAATTGAATCACTAATTCACTAAAATTTGAGATTTGATGGATACATTCTTGCCATTAGTTCTCAAATATGGATCTTTGATTGATATATTCTTAGATTGCAATCCCTTGACTAAAAATTCTATTGATTCTTGATGAATTTGGAGAAGATTTTTTTTCCGATTATGCAAATCCTAACCCAAACCGGATGACAGGTTGAGGAATTAGTCGACTAGTAGAGCTTGTTGGTCTCTTAGTCTTGCTTCATTGGAATGGGTTAATTGGCAAAATGCTGCCAATTCTATTTCATGGGAACTTGTGGATCGGTTAAGAAACTAGTCGACTGGTGTAGTCCAATTTTGTATTTGGGCCTGAGGTTTCAGCCTATATTTATTTCAAATTGGACCCCACCCATTATGAATTAGGCTAAAAGTCCAACTCTAATCCTTGTCAAACTCAAAATCAGAGTTGGGTTACAAACTTGACTCAAACAAAGTGCCCCCTTTGCATCTACCTCTCAAGTTTTCTTGGTGAAAGGAGTAGGTGAGAACAATTTTGAACTTACGTCATTGTCTCTACAAGTGTTTGACAATGGGGCCCTTTCCTTTTTTGCCATTTTGGCAATAGTTTTTTTTTTCTCTTTTCTTAGTTGTTTGTCACTCTTTTATTTTTTGAAGGTATGAAGCCTTTTGTGATTGAAAGAATTTGAAATAAAAAAGAAGGTAGTTTTGTTTTACCTTGATTCCATCTTGTCTTGGGAATTGATAATGAAGTGGTTGTTGCATACCAACCACAAAAGCATAAAAAATGAGTGAGCTTTGATAACTATCACCCCTTTTCTCGATGTACTAAATAGGGGGAGCCATGTGCTAATGGGGCCAAAGTGTCCTTCAAGTTGAAAATAGTTGGGCAGTTTGGGCAATGAGAGTCTTTAGAGACCCTGGGATCTTGTATCTTGACTGGGTATTTGCCTACTTGAGAATGATCCTTTCTGCTTGCCAGAGTAGTACCAGTTTTAACAAATTATTCATAGTGGGTTGATGATATGGTATCTCAGTTTTCAGCTCAACTTGTAGGTCTCAGCATTTTAGGAGTAATAACATCCAACGGACAATATGCATGAGACTCGAGTATTTTATGAAGCATGATTGAGATGTGAAATTGTTCCACAAACACCATTCATACCCTGTAAGGCTAAGTTGGTATTTATTTGTGTGACATAACACAACTAGCTAGGATTCTTGTGGTCGAGAATTTCTATGATGAATATATCCTTACTAATTACCACATAAGCCTTGATTTTGGTTACACTTTGCATGACCTCCTTCGAGTTTATAATTGGATGTTGACACATTTTTTGAATAATCAGAAGTGAGTGTACTTTGACCATTTGATTTATCCTTTCAATCAGAGAACCCTGACAAGCAAGCCAACTAGATCTGACTAGGTTATGCATGATACGGGTGACATCCTTCTATAATTTGGCCTAAAGACTTATTGCTACTTTCATTTGTTTGTGGCTTTGCTGCTTTGTTATGACACATTACAAGCAATACATTTAGCAGGAGATATTTGTGATAGCCTGTAGAATGGTGCAAAGACAAAAAGATGCTCTAGTTTCTGCAGTGCTAAGCTCAATATATATAGGTCCCAGGGCTATGGTGGACAGCCCTACAGGACCAACAATTCTTTGACTTGATTTTCCATCCATTTTCCTTATACTTGGATTTATGCCTACTTCTAAAGGATGTATACTAAGTTGGAGCCTAGTGATGAGATCAAGAAGCTTTGTCACTCATTTTTGATCCCTAGTCCTAAAATGATTCAAATCATGAAAGTTGCTTCCCCTTATTCTTCTAGAGAGGTTAGGATGCAAGTTCAAGATCCCTGAGATATTGAATGGTGAGCTTACACTTTTTCTAATTCTAATATGATAGTGGATGTAACTCATCTTCCATTATCTCCATAAGCTTATGACTACATTATCTCTTTGAGACATGGGATTCTCCTACTTACTCAAGGGAACACTTGGCTATGGAATCTTATAATCCACATTTGTTCTTTAGGCAATTTAGGTATGACCAAGGCTTTCTTGAGAATTTTTTTGCTCCTCTGCTACCAACATGTCTAGGCTAGTTAGTAGGCTATTGGTTACACCTTACTCATCTCCAAGACAATTAAGAGTATTATATTCCCAATATTGAGAGGGAAGCCAAGATTCTTTAGCCATATGCAACACCATGATTTTATAGCATTGGTGAAACTTTCTGCATTAATCCATAATTTTTATTCAGAAATGAGCTAGACTCACATAGCAGGGAAAAGCAAGTGACTAATAGCAAAGGGTCGAAGCAGAAGAGGAAGTAAGAGATGTAGAAACCCCAGTTCATAAATTTGCTCACCCCAGACTAGGTAGAGAGAGGACCATTCCTCCTTATAGCATTGATGATGGCCATTTTTGAGGCAATGTAGGTCCTAGATTGAGTCCAAGATGAGAGGCACTTCAATCTATAGGATCAAGGTTGGCGCCACTACCTACACTATCTCAAGATCTGATTTCTTCATTCCCCATGCCTACCTTCTAGCCATTTAACATAGATATAGGACAAGAAGCCACCCTTTCTTCACTAACACCAATTCGCCATTCTTCTGATATGGCCTTGAGTAGAGGGGTTAGGCCAGTTTCGCTATTGCTAATGTCAGCTAGCCATTCGTCATATATAAGTACTAATAATTCTTTTGTCCTATATTTGTTTTCTTTTCTCTCCTCTTTTCTAGCTAAAAACCTATCTCCTTTTAGGTGAACTGGACAAGAATTTTGGAAGCCCTCCTGTTGATATTTCAGATTTAGATGGTGAGGGATATTTGGACTTTGTCAGATCTTGCATTGTTTGTATGCCAACTTTTAAGCTTTTGTTGCAAATGTGGTTCCTTGGTCATGCTTCAATTGTGGGATGCTTGAATTTATGGGTATCCATCCACCTTCACCATCATCAGGTGTTCATTCGGCACCTTCCTTTCTTGTTTTGTGGATTTTTTTTTCTGTATTCACAATATTGTTTGCCAATATAGCACTTATTGGCCTAGATGATAATAGAGAATCATGAGTAGGTGACTATTGAGTTGTCATGATTGTCGGGAGACATCACTAGTCTATATATATCTTATCATTATCCTCTCTATTTAGGATTCTCATTTGCTTTTGTCCACCTTATTTAGGAACATTATTATTGCTTTACAAAGCTTCATGGAACTCCTTTGCTTTATCTGGATTTTACTTGCAATATTGCATTTCTTGCGTCTTGATCCCAAAGTGGCCTTGGCACTATTGGAACTAGATTCACCCCACAAAAAATGGGCTTAACTTGAATTGCTAGCAAGAGTGGACTTAATTTTATCATGTGAGAGTGGACTTAGTTTCTTATATGGAGTGGACTTGAATTGTCATGTAGAAGTAGACTTAGTTTGTCATGTGGAAGTGAATTTGATCTCCACACAAAGTGTGCTTGACTTGCCATATAAAGATGGACTTGATTTTGCCATGCAAAAGTGGGCTTTATTAGTCATGTGGATGCAAACTCGGTCATCACACAAGATAGATGGCATTTTGTACCCATGTTTTACCTTGAGAAACATGGGGTTCATGGTGACCAGACATTCATTTTGAGAAAATCAGATGTTTTATCATAGACAAAATATAGACACTTTTATTTTGTTATTATTTCCCCAAAAAACTTTTGCATAATACCTCTTTAGAAATTGGATGTTTATTGGTGGCATAGACCTTTTCCCTTTGTTATCAATTAGTTGATAGGACCTCCCTTCAAATATCCTTTTGATGATATAAGGGCCTTCCTAAATATGTTTAAATTTTCTTTTCTTGCTTTGAATTGGGATTATGAGTCTTCTCAAGACCAAGATTATTTTTCCTTTCTGGAAGAATCTAAGCTAGGCCATGTTATTGTAGACCTTGGATATTTGTGCTCGATACATCTCTAGATTTTGCTGAGCTACAAAACCTTGTTTCATCCAAGGAGTCTAGCTCATCTAAGCAAAGACAAATAATATTGTAATTTTCTCTTGTAACACAATCTTTAGAGAGGAAATTTCTACCTCCATTAGTAGGATTGCCTTGGTCCCAAATGGCAGTGCATATGGTATTGATTGAGTACGGGTATAATATGTGATATGATGAGCTCACATTGCCTTAGGGCACCATTTGGTTTGGGATAAGGATCAGGATTAGCATTTTTTAGAATTATTTTTTTCCTATAAAATTAATATTAATTATTTTACACCATTATTAAATTAAATTATTATAAAAAAATAAATAGTTTTTCGAACTTTAAATTAATGTAGGGTTAATTTTGATAAAAAGATATCAGTTTACAAAAGTGGTTTACTAGACTTGACCTTGATCTTGATCCTGATCCCAAACCAAATGATACCCTAGAAACTTTTGGTACTAGTCTCTTTTATTCTGGCAATGACTTTCTTCAATAGTTTGGAGAGTGTCTTGTTGAATGCCTTAATGAGGCCATTGGACCTTGCATTGTAGATGGATAAATGTGTCCAGTCTATCCTGTGATCATGTGTGAATCATCCTACTTTGAAGCTTCCGAAGAATAGTTTGTTGTCAAAAATAATTCTTCTAGAAACACAAAATTGGTAGAAGATGTTTTTTCAAAATCAATGGATGATGGTATCTGCTTTAACTTCTTCCAGTAGGATTACCTCTACTCATCGAGAGAAATAATCAATAACTACTAATATGAAGTAGTGACATCTAGAAGAAGACAGATCAATTAGGCTGATTATGTCTGTACCCCATATCACGAATGGCCATGAGGATATCGTTAGATGTAAAGGATTTGAATGTCGATGGATAAAGTCATAGTGAATTTGGCATAGGTGATATTTTCTCATGTATTCGATGTAATCTCCCACCATTATAGGCCAATAGTAGCTCATATATTTGATTTTCATCATCATTTTTGGGCCTAATTGATAGACTCCATAATCCCCAGAATGTACTTTATACATGGCTACTTTTGCCTCTTCGTTAGATAGAGAGCATAGAAGTAATTGATCAAAAGACCTCCAATAAAGGATGTCATTGATGGACAAAAAGTTTGTGACCTTCTTCCTAAGTAGCATCTAGGCTGATTTATTTTTTAGGAGTTCTCCGCTTTTGAGGTAGTCGGTGAACAATATTCTCCAATATATTGCTTCTTCTATTACTTTAGATTCTAACTTCTCGTGTGTGATGCTGAAAACTAAACTTATCACCTATCTGCCATGGATCATGATTAAGATTTCCTCTTGATCAAGATCAACCAGTCCCTTGTCTAACTTAGCTATGGAATCAACTTCTACATTGATGGATTAGGGAACTTTAGTTATTTGAACATGTGGAATTTGCCCAATAAGCTCTCAAGCATTTCAAGGTATTTTAGTAGCTCAAATTTGTGGATTTTGTATTAACCCCCACTTGATTGATGACCAATTGCGAGTCACTGAAAACATGTAGGTGTGCTATCCCCATGTTGAGGGTTATTTTTAGTCCTATAATTTGGGCCTCATATTTTCTCTCATTGTTTGTGCATGATTTTGGAAGGGAGTATGCATATCACAAGATGCCCCCATTTGGAGTGATAAATATAAGTATGATTCCTTCTTTAATTTGCAAAAACTTTGACCTAATTCTTGGTTTGATGGATGATGTCCCATCAAGATATAGCTTCCAATAGGGTTTTCCTTCTTTCACAAGAAGAATTTCTTCATCAATGAGTTCATAACTTAGTGGGGAGTCATTTGGCACAAGGTGAGCTATGGGATAATTGGTAGGGGCTTGCCCATTAACCACCTTTTTAGGGAGTGAACTTGATATCATACTCCATGAGGATTAAGGCATATTTTGCTAGCCTTCCAATAAGTATAGGCTTGGTCATCAAGTACTTTATAGGGTTAATCTTTAAAATTAAAATGACCTAATGAAAGAGTAAGTAATGCCTAAGCATTTTGACTGTGAATATGAGTGCTAGATAATGCTTTTCAATGGGAAGGTAGTTACTCTCTGCCCTCACTAGCATCCTACTCAAATAGTAGAGTGCATTTTTCTCCCTCTTCATCATTCTGGGTAAGAAGTGGCTCCAGGGACCCTTCCATTATGACTGTGTATAGGATTAAAGGTCTATTAGGCATGGGTGCTACCAAGACTAGTGGCTTCAAGAGATATTGCTTAATCTCTTCAAAAGCTTATTGACATTCTTTATCTCAAATGAATTGAGCATACTTCTTCATCAATTTGGAAAAGGGTTTGCATTTTCCAAAGAGGTTTGAAATGAATATCCTTATATATGCGAGTCAGCCTTGGAATGACCTCAACTGTGTCAAGTTGTTAGGTGGTAGCATATCCAAGATGGCTCTGATTTTAGATGGATTGATTTCATTCCCTTAGTGTGTGACAAGAAATCCATGGAACTTTCCTGATGATGCCTCGAAGACATATTTCATAGGGTTCATCTTTAGGTTATATTTCCTAAGATAATAGAAAAATCACCCTTAAGTCTTGGATGTGCTCATCTTTGGACTTAGTTTTGACTACCAAGTCACCCACATAGCATTCAACCAACTAGTATATGAGATCATCAAAATTTGAGTAATAGCCCTTTGGTAAGTGGCACTTGTATTCTTAAGCCTAGAAGGGCATCACCTTATAGTTGTAAATGCCAATTGGTATTCGAAAGGCTGTGTACTTTTCATCATCAGGATCCATCTTGATTCAATTTTACTCTAAGAAACCATCAAGAAAGGAGAATAGTTCAAAATTGGACATATTATTAATCATGATTTCTATTATTGATAATGAAAAGTCATTTTTTAGACACACTTTGTTCAAGTCCTTGTAGCCCACAAAAATGTAGATTTGGTCGTTCTTCTTTTTCACTGGCATAATGCTTACAACACAATCTAGGTATTTCTCTTCCTTGATGAAGCCCACTTCGATTATTTTCCTCATTTCTCCTCTCCCTTTGTCCTAGGTAGAGCTTTATCTTCCTAGGTGCTTGTTTGATAGGTAAAAGTTTGGGATAGATAGCCAACTTATGGATTGTGACCTCAAGATCTAGTCCAGGCATCTCCCTATAGCTTCATGTAAAGAAGCTCATATATTCTATAAGCATTGTTTGGAGTTGGACTTAGCTCTCCTCTGAGAGCTATGTGCTGATAAAGGTTGGCTTGGGATCTTCCTTTAAACCAAGGTTGATTTTCATCAGTTCATCAATTGTGGCTTGTCCCCCATCTTCCATTTCTGGTTAAGCTTTTTTTGGTTCAAGGATCATGTCTTCACCGTGTGATTTGTCATTCTGAATGGGACATGCTAAGGGTTCCTCGTTTGGTTTTGAGGGCATTTTAGCTACATCATACCCCCCTTTCATCAGTCTTTGTTGAATCTTCACTAAGGACCTCACCTTCCAATGATGTTTGGAGAGCTGTGGCTAGCCTGATGCACGAATTTGTGTGTGAAAATGCATTGAGGATACTTGATCAGCCTTATTATCAGAAAGAGCTCCAATGGTGACCATAAGGCATCATGGATGTTTGGAGTAATGTAGCCCAATCTTTTGGAATTATTATTTCATCTTCCATGGATATGAGTGTGCCATTGAGCTGGATCCCCTAGATTTTTGAATAAATAACTTTCTTCCTTTGTTCGTTGAAGTTCACAATTGGATTTCTTAGTTATTTGATGAAGTTGGTCTGAAAAATATTTAGGTATGAGTACTGGCTAATAGTCACCATCATCTTTTGGATACTTAGTTTTTAGGATTTCATGCATACTCGAGACACAGGAGATTGCTTTGTAAAATAACTTCTCCTTTTCTCCCTTGTGTCATGGAGGAATGTAGAAGGTTATTAGCTTCTCCACAACATTTATGCTTAGCTAATCTGATGGCTTCAATAAGCCTTCTAGGACTTTTGTAACAAGGAGAAAACTTTCCATTTGACCTCCATTGTCATCTTCATCAAAAGAATAGCCACTCAGGTGGAATGGTGGGATTTCTTCATCTGAATAGTTTATGTTACTCCCTAGATAAGGAGAGGTAAAGTTCAAGTTAGCAATCTTGTTCTTTACTTGGCTAATAGAGGTAGATTGTTTATTAGCATGGGATCTTTATAACATTTCATGTCATCGTAATATACCTCATGAACATCAAAAGGTTGTATATCTCCATCAAATCAGTGTTCTTCACCATCCTCGAAGTACTTGAAGTATTGATGTAGGGTTGATGGTATCACTTTATTTTTATATAACCATAGCTTCCCTAGTAGTGCTTTATATGGCACATCAGTGCCAATTACATAGAACTTACATTAATTATTAATTTTCCTACTTTTGGGGGTATGGTTATAGCTCCTAGAGGTCTTTGGCTATTTTTGATAAAATCTTTGAATAGTTATAATTTCAGACGATAGGTGACATGGGTCCAAAGCTAGAGCCCTAAGAGTATGGAGAGTCATCAAATTTGCTGAGGAGCCTTAGTTAATAAGGATATAATTGATTTTAAGCCCATCACTGTTGCCTATGAGATATAATGGCTTGTTATGCTATGTTGTTCTTGGTAATAGGTCATCATTTGTGAATATGATGGTAGTAGTCTGATGAATATATAATGACTCCTTCATTTTTCCTTCAACAAATATGCTTGATAGTCAATTGGGTTTTGCAAGATGTGTACCAACATTTCCCTAAGTTCTTTGACATTATCAGGGCATCAAATATACTTAGCATGGTAGGGATTTTCTTAAGATGAGTGGCTATGTTATATTCCACCTTCTTGAATATTGGTTCAGTTTACAAAGGCTCTACATCCTCATTTATTTGAATTTATTTTTTCTTGTTCTTGTCCTTGGAGATGTTCTTATCTCTAGGTATTAAAGCTTGTCTTTGGGGCAACACTTTACCTCCTTAGTTGAACTCCAGCATCCTAAGACCAACAAGGCTCTTCTTCAAAGTCAATATTGAAATTGATCATGTGACAAGAGGCAATGAGTCCTTACCCCCCCCAATTGGTAGTTTTCTGGATGCCTTTGGAGGATGTAGTTAGCTGATAATCATCGCATTCAATATCAAAATTAGGTATGTGGGGCTTCCTTGTAGAGAGGTCTTTAGAGACTCTTTGGATGAAGTCTTGTACTTCACTAGCTGGCATGACCTTCTTTAGAACTTCATATTTAGGGCATTTCTTTCATGGATGTTTGGATTGGCTTGACAAAGTTGAATGAGCTCTGATGTTAGCTTGTTTGATCCTTTTTCAAAAGGCCTACTTCTTCTTTCAACGATTCTTAAAGTAGGGCCTTCCAAAGTGGTTACAAAGTTATTTTAGCTTAGACATGGAGTTATATTCATCATCCATGTCTTGTATGTATAATTTCTCTAAAGTCAATAGAGGGCACCCTTCCACAAGCTCTAGGACTGGGATTTTACCAAACCTAATGGGTTGTTCATTTGCTACTAGGTTGCTTGATGGTGATTGGGATGGTTGATTATTAGTATCTATCTTGGTTGTGTGAGTCCCCATGTGACAAGAAGCAATAAACTCAGATGATCATCCTTGATAGTGTTTACTTAACCTATTTCTAGTGCAAGTGGCATGGATGATCATATTGGTTTTGAGGAGGGTTTGTAGGTGATTCCCTGCCACTTGTGTAGGGTCTTTTCTATGCTTTTATCTTTTCAGTTACCATTTTTTTCCATCTTTTTTAGTTTATTTGCAAAACATTTAGTCATGCTTGACATGCTTTCCATATGGGCATTCATTGCCTACTTTCATTCATTCAACACTTGCATTTGTCCCCTAACTTATTTCACATTAGTTATGACTAGATCTTTTATAGTATTTAGCTATAACTTAATCATGACATAATCATATTTGTGGGCTAACCACTCTCTAATATAGTCATCTTGGTGATAGCCCTCTAGGATACTCATGGGAATCTCCATTTTATTAGTGATTTGCTTGATGAAATCATTTGGTTCATCCCCCCTTATGCTTTGAACTTCATCATCATTAGAGTGATGGGAGGATCCTAGTGATTTGCTTGATTGTGAACTTCCAATAGTAATAATGGTAGCAGACATTGCTACTAGAAGTTCATCTCCCCCATTCTTAGTGTTAGAGCATTCAAGCAAAGCTTTGAGTTCAGCAGGGAGAAATTCCTTGAGAGTTACTTGATTTCTTTCTCCTTGGGTATATTCTTCCAGAGCATCAATATAATCTTGGATGGCCAATATCTTAGCCATGTATCCATCCAATTGAACCAGTTTCCTTTTATTGTTATTGTTATTTTTTTTTTTTTGATGTTTTGGGTAGGTGGGGGAGCTTGTTCTAATGAAGCTTTTCTTATCACCATCCCAGAATTCTTAGGGATCTTAGCCATCTTCTTTATCAGCTTATTCAACCTTTTAGAGATATAGATCTCCCATAGATTCTCTTGTTTGTGTGTATGTTGTCCTTCTTCTCTGAAAAGGAGTCTAACAAGTAGCTCATATTTTTTGAACACAGTGATGTGATTGATGTGTTCAGTGGGTGTTTCAAATAAGGCTGACTTCAAGAGAGTTAGCTTGCCCTCTCAGTATTACTTTTTGATCTATTCCTTGAATACAAAGAAGTCTTTAATGGTATGACCCAAGACACTATGGTAAGGACAATGCTTTGGGCGATTATTTTTGTTAGCCTCACTTGGCCTTTAGCATTCTTTCAATTGGAGGCCTAATTTTAGAGCATCTTGAAAGATTTTGTGTACTCTCTCTCTTTTAAAAGAGTATTTGTTCTTAAGCCTCTATTTGAAAGTTTTGGTTGGTAATCTTCCCTATATCTCCTCCTCAAGTTGGTAATTTCTGAGAATTAGCTCCATTCATGCTAGGACTTGTATGTTTCTTCTATTCATTTGTTGTGAATGCTACCCTCAAATTTTTAGAGAGCTCCCCTCACTCTGCCTTATCTTTTTCTAGTTAAAATTTTGTGAACTAGCTATGACTAGTGGGCCAATCCTTGCTAACTTCTTGACCTATACAATGAAATCTTAGAAAGTGTGGATAGAAGAAGCACTTAGATAGGGTGTCATCCAGCTCTTCTTTATTTTCCCAAGGACTATATTACAACCTCAAATTGGTTCATGTGATGTAATCCAAGACCAATTCATTCTTGAATTTTGGTGTTAACATAGGGTTTGCAATAGTCACCTTATCACTGACTTCTCCAAACCTGATTCAAAATGTCTCTTTCATTTGTGATTAGGTTTGTATGGATTTTGGTTGTAAATTATCACTGTATAACCTTTGGGATATGACACTTAGTCATGATGACTAGATATGATTTATCTGTATCATTTATCGTACCTGTGTCACTTCTTTATCTTATTTGTATTGTCACTATTTGTTGCACTTATTTTTATATGTTTGCTGGCAATTCCATGTCATCAAAAATCCCTAAGAATGGAGATTGAGTATCTCTTACTAGTGGAGGAGGCGCTTGTAAAGGGCCTATAGTTTTATAGATTTCATCTACAAGAGGTGTGTCTTCTGCCGCCTCTGCAGCTTCCTAAGATGGCCTTTTGGGGTTAGTTTAGCTAAGCATTGGCAATGGCTTTTTGAGCTTGCTGAGGTTTGAAGTGTAGCTGGTGACTTTAAGCATATTGCTGATTGACTTCATTTGAGTGAGGTGTCTTGTTGTCTGACTGAGTGAGTTTAAGCCTACCTTTGATTCGATTTGATTTAGTTCAGTATGGTTTGAAGGGTCGACTAGCAGCACTGGCTTGTACTAATCATCTTCAATTTGATAATCGATAGCCTTTCTTAGCTTGTTGTCAATTAATTTTGAAGCATTCCCAATGACCTTTTGGGGTTCACTTAGCTAAGTGTTGCCAATGACTTTTTGAGTTTCTTAGCTTTGAAGTGTGGCCAATGGCTTTAAGAGTATTGTTGGTTGACTTTATTTGAATGAGGCATCTGGTTGACTAACTATGTGAGCTTAAGAATACCTTTTGTTGAATCTGATTTGAGTGAATTATTAGTGGCCTTGGCATGTACTAATCATCTTTGATGTGATAATCAACAACCTATCCTGCCTTGTTGTAAATTTGAGGTGTCATTGATGACTCTAGGCTTATTGTTAACTAATCTTAGTTGATCTTGGATCCTTCCCTGATTGGGTTCTTGAGGGATACTTAATGGATGTTGGATCCAACCCTTAATGGCTTCTTGATGAATCCTTAATCAATATTGGATCCAACCCTTAATGGGATCTTGAAGGATCCTTAATGGATGTTGTATCTAACCCTTAATGGGTTATTGAAGTATCCTTAATGGATGCTGGATCCAACCGCTAATGGTTGTTGAAGGATCCTTGCTCAACATATTAATGGGTTTGAGCTTGAACCTTAATGGACTTGGGTTCACGTTCAAGTCAATTTGGTTCAACTTGGTTCTATTTCAGGTTTGACTTGATTTTGGTTTAGGTTTAATCTAATTTTTGGTTCAGGTTTAGCCCTGGTTCTAGTTTTTGGTTTGACTTGTTTCTAGTTCAAGTTTGATCTTTTTCTAGTTTAGGTTTCACCTGATTTCTGATTCTAGTTTGACATAATTTCTAGTTTAGGTTTGGCTTGAATTATAGTTCAAGTTTGGCCTAATTTCTAGTTTAGGTTTGACCTGATTTCTGGTTCAAGTTTGACCTAATTTTTTATTCATGTTAGAGTTGATGTCTGGTTCATGTTTAACCTAATTTGAGTTCCATTTGAACTTGACTTGACCCTATTGGGACTTGGTTCGAACTTAGCTTGACTTGGTCTAGACTTGGTTTAAAGTTGGCTTGACTTGATTTGGGTTGGGTTCAAATTTGATTTGAATTCATTTTGAATTGATTCGTGTGTGGTTTGACTCAATTAGAGTTCTAATGATGAGATTTGAACTTATTATGGTTTAGTTTGAATGTTATTTAGAGTTCAATTTGAACTTGAAATGGTTTAGTCTAAAAGTTGTTTTGATTTAATCAGAGTTCTATTTGAACTTATTGTAATTTAGTTTGAATGTTACTTAACTTGGTTCAGAATTTTGTTTGACCTTGTTATGGTTTAGTTCAAATATTATTTTCTTCAATTTAGAGTTCAATTTGAATTTGTTGTGAGTTGACTCAATTAGAGATCATTTAGAATTAGTTTTGATTTAGTTAGAGCCTTATCTGAGTTTAATTGGAACTTCTTTTGATTCTGGATGACTTGATTTTAGTCCAAATTCATCTTAGTTTGGATTAACCAATGCTTGACACGGTTAGAGTTTAATCTGAACCCAGTTCATCAATTTTCTAATAAAAAAGGATGATCAATTAGGCTATCGATTGATCAGTCAAACAGGTGTCATTCCTATTTTATTAGAATTAGATTATTGGTTCAAATATTAGTCATCTAACAAAGCTAGTTTCTTTCTTGGTCCATCGAAACCAGTCAACTAGTTTGGGGTAATAGTCAACCAATAGAGTGTGTACCAATCCTTGATGGGTGAGAATTGGTCGACTGGTTTGGGTAATCAGACAATCAACAAAAAGCTTTTTACATGATTGATGACTAGTTTTAGCTTGTTTCTTTTGTCAATTCAAGTTCTTTTGGTGTTTTGTTCAAGTTCATTTAATTTTGTTTATTTGTTTTAGTTGAATTAGCTTGAGTTCAATGTGATTGGGTCATTTTGATCAATTTATGTTCATTATTTTTTATTTTAGTTCAAGAGCCCTCGAGCTATTATGATACTTTTAGGTAAGCTTGTGGGTTGACACTAAGTTGTTTAGACCCTTAGACAAGCTTGCTAGCTGGCCTTTAGTCTAAATAAATATTCAGACGAGCCCATAGGCTGGCCTTTATTCTTAAGAGAACTTCAGGCAAGCTTGTAGGCTTGCCTTTAGCTTGAATTGGCATTTTAGGAGAGCCCATAGGCTGGCCCATAGTGAAATTACCTTTCGGGCATCACTGTAGGTTAGTGATAGGCCAAAGTTGACTTTCGAGTGAGTTTGTAGACTGATACTAGCTCAAAAAACTTTTGGCGAGGCTGCAAACGAGCCCTAGGCTAGATGGCTTTCGAGCAAACCTGTAGGCTGGCTCTAGGATAGAGATGACATTTGAGCGAGCCTTCTAGCTAGCCTTAGGTCATGGTTAATGGGAGCTCATTCAATTTCCTTCTCTATTTTTTATTTTCATCTTCTTCTTTTGTCTTGGTTTCCCACATGGGATGTTGTCTCATTTTTTGGTTTCTTTTTTCATCTCCTACTCTTATCATATCATTCTTTCTTCTTTAAAGACCTCCATGGTGGGTTTCAAGCTTTGAACTCCTCAAGCTAGTGGAGCTTACATGATGAGGCCATGGCTTGGATAGCATCATGGTAGAGACAAGGGCATGAGTGACCATAGTGGTGTTGTAGTGAGGGCTCAATAGGAGCAATAGGGAGGGCGCAGGTGGCTACGATAACGAGGGGGCAATAGGAGTGCAAGAGGGCTACCAATTGCCATGGTGGCGAAGGGGGTAGCAGGAGCATGCGGAGGGCCGCAGGTGGCTATGGTGACAAGGGGGCAATCGGAGTGGGAGAGGTTGTAGTGACCTCGGAAGGAGTCAAAGAAATAAGAGAAAAGGCAAAGGAGAAATAGGGATAAAGGGAAAAGATAGAGAAGGGATGGGAACCTTACTTCTCCGTGATGATGTTCTCTTGATCTCTTTTCTCCTTGATTTGTGCTAACTTCCATGCTCCTCTTCTTGCTAATTCATGCCAATAATCCCTCCAATAATTTGTTCAAAATTCATATGTCTTTGTGTTGGTCTTTACATTCTTTTATAGGCTCGAGAGAACCCTCAAATCAAATCATTGATTGATTCAAATTTGTTATTTGATGGAAATGTTCTTGCCATTAGTTCTCAGATTTGGGTCTTTGATTGATATATTTTGATATTGCAATCCTTTTACTAAAAATTTTGTTGATTCTTGATGAATTTGGAGAAGAGTTGTTTCCTATTGTGCAGATCTCGACCTAAATCGGATGATCTATTGAGGAACTGGTCGATCGATAGAGCATATTGGTCTCTTTACTACAATTCATCAAAACCTATAGAACACTGACAATCCTTGTTCATGGGAACTGAATGACCAATGCAGCCTGATTTTGTATTTAGGTATGAGGTTTCAACCCATGCTTATTTTAAATTAAACCCCACCCATCACAAATTAGGCTCAAAGTCCAACTCTAATTCTTCCCAAATTTAAAGTCGAAGTTGGGTTATGAAATCTACTCATATAGTATACATATGATGTGTCCTTTTATTTTTGATTAAGACCTCTTGCTTGATTCACCTAGTTAAAGTTTAAGAATGATTTTGTCTTAGGATGCGGTTGGTTACCAACTGATCTCTCCTTCAACCTTTTTCCTAGTGCAATGTCTTTTGTAGAAAACTATTTTTTGATAACCTCGTTACTTTCATGATGTTCCTATTTGTTAGTTACTTTTTTGACTTTGTCTTTGATATCCATGTGGCTCATAACCTCAATTTCTAAGGTTTTCATGCCCGCAAATGTTATCTAGTACTTACTCTTTGGATGGTTTTCTTGGTTTGCACCACACCAAGATGTGTCTAAGTTAGTCCTCCAAATTCTGGCATATGATCTAATTTTCTGCCCTTTTTCTTTTTCTTTTCCCTTTCTTTTGTTCTTTACAAATAATCTCATTTCTCTTTTGAGGATCCAAAGTTTGTGGGCTCACAGGTGCCAATCATTTCTTATTCTTTGAACTTACCTCTCTTGGCTTAGATTTTCATATGAGATTTGTCCAATTGGGACTTTACTTTCTATTATTCATTTAAGGGTGATCTTTTTATCTATAGGAGGATATTCCTAAGAGGTTATTCTTTGATCTTAGCAATTTTTTTTTGTCTTTGAAGAAACTTTCCTAACAACTTTCAAGTTACTCACAGATTAGTCATCGTGCATCTAGGCTTGAATTTTTGAAGTTAACACAAGGCCTTGATGGATGGGGGAAGTGTAGGGATCCCAATTCCACCATATTTCATCATTGACCATCCTTACCTTCAAACATTACCTTTTTATTTCCAAAGACTTCTTCTCCAAAATAGGAAGTAGTTAACCAAAACATTGAGAGAATTTCTCAAAGTTTCTTTTTTTTCTATTCTTCTATTTCTATTTTTTCCTTACTTTTATATCTTCATAATTGTTTTTTTTTATTTTTATGTCATGCTGATAGGCACATAGCTAGTCAATAATAATGAGTATCATTTATTCATTATAAATAAGACAAGATGTTTTCTTTCATTTCAGCTTCCTTTTTTTTTCTTTTTCTTCTTGCTTTTTTTTTACCTTTTATCATATTTTGTTTCAAGTGTTGTGGTCTTTTGTTATTATTTTATCATCTTTATTTTTCTTATGTCTTGCCTCGAGAAGCATGGCACACATACTTGACTACCTAAACATAAGTTTTATTTAACTTCTTTGCCTTTTTATTTATATTTTTGTTTTTGTTTTTCTATTTTTTTTTTTTGTTTTTTTTTCTTTAAGGCTCATGCGACCATTAATTGGTGGCATGGATCTCTTCACTCTTTCACACTACAGATTTGGTATGAGTGTTTTCTTAGAGTAATTACTCATCCACTATTCACTCTGGCATTAGAAGATGTTGTTGCTCCTTTTGCAATCCAAGAAGATTGGACATATGTTCTTTGTTTGTTCTCTCTTGGATCTTGTGATGTTGTCAAGGAGTTGGCCATAAGGATTAAAATAAGTAGTCTTGGATTTGAGCTAGCATTTCACAAGTGACCAAACACCATATGGGTCCTACTTTGCTTTCTTTACTTGTATTGACTTCCTTGAAGTCTAAGGCAAGTTGTAAGATGTCAAAAATTGACTTTTGCTAACTACTCAATCTTTGGAAGACTGATGTCCTAACTTCCTTTGTTTCATTTCCAAGGTTTGATATAGACATTTGGCCTTTATCCTTGGATGGATTTGGCCTCTTCCCCTTGAATGGCAGCTAGGAGCTTCTCCATGTTGGTAGGAAAGGCAATAGATCATTGGTAGCCATGGTAGTGGAAACATCAATAGGAGGAGTAGTACCAATGGTGAAATCAGTAGCAACAAGCATATATTGGATGGAATTAGGAATGATCCATAGCTTATATGTACTCAAGTTGCCCCCACAGAGATCATCAATTGAAGTTAGTGTATCATGACCCTTTCACCAAGAATTATGGTGTAGGTTGGGGTAGAAGAATGACTTGATGATACTATGTTCCCTCCTCTTCCTTTGATGGTAAATAATGAATTAGTCATTAGTTTTTCTCTTTTCTTCTATTGGTGTGTCTTTGTTATATTAGTTAGATTTTTTCCATTTGGAGGAGGAGTCATGTTCCACTGGACATGCCAAAATTTGTTGAGTTGTAATTTACAGCCTAAGATGGTAACAAGCATCTTGTGAAGCATTTCGAAGCAACAAATCAAGTAATATTTAGTTCTAGTGGGTTTTAGCTTAGTTATGAATCCATGAGTTTTAACAGATATAAGTGTCTATTGTTAATTATCCTAACAATCGATAGGAATCTTCTAATATAAGGAACCTAGAAATTACAAGAAAAAAATAAGAGATAGAAAACATGATTCATTTATGTGAAATTTAAATTATAAGCCTTTAAGTAAGGGCATATCCTTACTTTACAATTTAAGATATTTAAATTCGTAATATAAGGAAATAAAATATATTAGACAAAGAAAAAAAAATGCTTCATGCTTGCCACGACCCCACACCAACCCCCCTCCCCCCACCCCCGTCATGGACTTGACTGAGTACAATATGGTAGATAGACTCACTAGAATTGATTTGGTTGGAATCAATGCTTGGTTTGATCCTCAAAAGGATGTTGAAAACCTTGCTAGATTTTTAGAGTGTTACCCATTGCTTTGCCTTGGGTTAGTTGGGTCCCTACCCTTGCTCCTAAGGCTTGGGACACTACCCTTCAGGTGAAGTGCTACTAATGACTTTTTACTTATTGTTTTTTGACTTCTTTTAATTCAAGGTTGGTGTTTGGCTGAGTATTATATTTTGTGCAACCCTACCATAGCTTGGTTTAGTTGGCAGTGGTGGTTAGTGGCTTTGGCTTGGGTTGACCATCCTTATTTGGAATTGACATGATTTGAACCTTATTTAAGCCTTTGGTTTAGGTTTAGGCTTGATTGTAGCTCAATCTTCAATTTCTTTCAAACTTTGTCTATTTCATCCTTAGTTTTGGTTTAAGTATGGTTCGGTTCAAACTTGACTTAATTCAAACTTGGTTTACTTCAAGTTTGATTCTGGTTAGAACCTGATTTGATTTAGACTTGCTTTCAACCTATTTTGGAAGTTGGATTCAAACTTGATATTCAATTTGCTTACAGTTTGGGTTAGACCCTTATTCAATTTGAGTTTGGCTTTTATTAGGTTTGGGGTTTGACTCTTATTAGATCCTTAATGGATTTTGGATTTAACCCTTATTAAGTTTTGGTTTAGCCACTTATTGGCTTCTTATTAGATTCGGATCTAACCCTTAATGGATCTTTATTAGATTTGGGTTTGATCATGAATGGACTCCTAACAAATCCTAGATTTGATTCTTAATGGGCCTTTAATGGATTTTAGTTCACACTAAATGGATCCTTAATAGATTTTTGATCCGACCCTTGATGAATCCTTGATGGATTTTGATCTGACTGTTGATAGGTACTGAAAGGACTTTGGGTTTGATCTTTGTTGAACCCTCATTAGGTTTTGAATTTGACCCATCTTGGATACTTATTGGGTTTGAGTTCAAATAAAATTGATCTTGGTTCAAGTTTATCCTAATTTTGGTTCAAGTTTGACCTAATTCTAGTTTAGGTTCCACTTGACTTTGAATTAGGCTCTAACTAGCATTTGTATTGATTTTGGCTAAAATTAAATATAATAAAAATTTAGTCATAATAGAGGTATAAATACCACCGAATTATAGTTCAAATGTGGGTCTCAATTAGACCTAAAATGTGATCAAATTTGATTAAATATTGAGCTCCAATCGGACCCAAATTGTTAGAAAATTTAAGCTCAAACTAAATTAAGCCCAAGTGGATTAAGTGGACCAGATATTAGGATAAAATTGGGCTCAAAATTTATCAAACATATGTTGCAAAATAAAAAATATAGAACATTTACAAATAGGTTGGTAAGCCAAATAATTTTTATAAATAAGTTCCTAGTCAGATTTTTTTAGTAAAAAATCCCTAGGATGAAACTTTTCGTGAAAAGATCCATAAAAGTCTTGAAATTGTAAATTGGCCCCTACAAAATCTAGAATTTATAAATAAATTTTTCGAACTTTATATTTACGAATAAATTTCTAAAAATTTTATATCTATAAATAAGTATAAATTTTATTATTCTTCAAATAAAGTCTTACAGAAAGAGCATTGAATGTTTTAAAATTTTATAAATAACTCTTTTACAAAAAAAAATTTAAATTTCTCAAAATTACAAATTGGTTCTTTGAAAACTTGCAAATAGTCCCCTTGAATTTCATGATTGTGTGAAGTAATACAATCATATCAATACATCCAGATCAATTCAAATATCATAATCACATCCATGTCTAACCAAATCACAACCAAGAAGATCACAACTACTTCTGATTACATCATCTTCCAAAATTTTTAAATGAGGATTAAGCTCATCCTCAAATCAAATTTCCAACAGAAAAAATGATATTCACAATCCTATAAAAACCCTCTAAACCTACAAAACAAAGAGAAGGGGGATCAGAACACAACAATTCGAAATGAATAGTAGAAAACTAAAGGAGTTGTAGAAAAAAAAATAGTAAGTTTTCTTTATGTGAATCTGATCTTAATTTTGCTCCTTGCTCTCATGCTTCTCTTTCTTTTCCTCTCTCTTCCCCTTGCAAGGTTACCCTGCACATTGCCACAGTCGTGCATCGCCACCCTAACCTCCACTGCTTGCTCGCTGGAGCTCCCAGCTGGCCTTGACTTACTGTTGTGCTGCTCCCACCGAGCAGCTCCCACTCCTACACCTGCACAGATCGTGGAGCCACTGCACCCAAGTTGGTAGTCATTTGGTTAAGCTTTTGCTGGAACCTACATCACCGCATGAGCCGCTGCCATCGGCAGCCACCGAGGGAGGCTGGATCTGACCGGATTTGGCCAAACGTAGCCTGGACTTCAAGAAGACAAAGCATGGAGGCCACTGATGTGGGTGAATGGGAAAACAAAAAAAATAAGAATACAAGAGAAGGATTATAAAAGAGGAATCAAAAAAATTTTAAAAAGTTGTAGAAAAAAAGATGAATTATAGAAAAATGAGAAAGAAAGAAAAAGAATTGCTAAAAAATATATAATATATATTTTTTATTTACTCACTCATGTGCTTCGGTTACTAATCTAATGCCAACTTATGGATTCACTAAAAATCAATTCAGACCTAGAGCCAGCTAGTTGACTCTCACAAAAGTTAATTTAGATCTAGAGTTAGTCCATGTATTTGTGGATTTGTCTAAAAGTCAAATTGATGCAAGGCCAACTCACGGGCTTGGTTGAAAGTCAAATGGACTCATGGCCTACTTGTCGGTTGGCTTGAAAGTGAAATCAATCCCAGGCTGACCCGTGGGCTTGCCTAAAAATCCAATTGACTTGAGGCCAGTTCACGAGTTTGCCTAAAAGTCAAATCAACTCAAGTCTAACTTGTGGGCTCACTAAAATTCAAATCGACTCATGGCCAGCTTTGAGTCTCGCTTAAAAGTTAATTGACTAAAGGCTAACTTGTAAGCTCGCTTAAAAGTCAAATTAACTTAACCAAACTTGTAATTTTAACTAAAAGTCAAATTGACTAAAGACCAGCTTATAACCATTCCTAAGAGTCGAATTGACTCAAGGCTATCTTGCAGGCTCATCTGAAAGCCAAATTGACTCAAGGTTAGTGCTTGAGTACACCCAAAGTCATTTAGATCAATAGACAGTATCAGGGCTCTCTAATTAACTAAATTAATTAAAATAATTGACTTAATCAAATTAACACTAATCCAATTCAGCTAAATTTGGTAAGCTAATTAAGCTAAACCAATTTGACTTGAGTGGACTACCAAATAAACCTAAATAGATCAAATAAATGGACTAAGACTCAAATTGAATGGACCCAAATCCAACTCAAATCAAATCAAATTGGATCCATTTTAACAAACCCAAATCCAACCTGAATCAATTCAGATCAGACCCAACCTCAATCGGGTCAATCCAAAATCAAACCAAGTTTGAACCATACCCAAATTGGGTCAAATCAAGTTCAAACCAAACCCTAATCAGATTAAATCAAGTTTAAACCAGAACCTGGACCAGAATCAGTTCAAATTAGAGCTAGAACCAAGTCAAACTTGAGCTATAATTAGGTCAAACCAAAACTAAAACCAAAACCATGGGAAACCTAGCCCAATACAAGGTCGAACCTGAATCAGAACTAGGCCAAACCTAAACTAGCACTAGATCAAACCAAAATTAGAACCAATCTGAAACTAAATCAAAACCATCTTGAACTTGGACCCATACTGAGTAAAGGTCCAACATGGTTAGAACTCAAATCTAACAAGGAATTGAACTTGAACTCGAACCAAGTCAAAATCTAAAACAAAACTAAAATCAGGTTAAATCTGAACCAAAAACTAGGTCAAAACCAAACCCAATATAGGTCTAGCTTGGTTTGAACCCAAACCTAATAATGGTCTAACATGGTTCGAAATCAAATCCATTAAGGTTTGAACCCAAACCCAATAAGGGTTCGACAAGATATGAACTTGAATCCATTAAGGGAACAAGACTAAACTCAATAAGGGTCAATATCGATCAAACCTGAGTTCATTAAAGGATCAAACCTAAATCTATTAAGGGATAGAACCCAAACTCAACAAGGAATTAGTCCCAAACCCCACCAAGATCCATTAAGAATCAAATAAGAACCCAACATGTGTTGGATTTGAGATCCAATAAAGATATAATGAGAAACCAAAAACGGTTGGATCCAAGATCCATTAATGATCCAATAAGAATCGAACAATGGTTATATCTAAAATCTACTAAATGATCCAATAAGAACCCAATTAGGGTTGGATCCAAGATCCACCAAAAGATACAATAGTAACCCGACAAGTGTTGGGTCAAAGATCTATTAAGGATCCAATAAGAACCCAATTAGGGTTAGATCCTTAATCTATTTAAATATTCAATAAGAACCCAATAAGGGTTGGGCCCAAGATCCATTAAGGTCAAACCCATACTCAATAAGGGTCCAACATAGGTTAAGTCCAAATCCAACATTTGTAGAGTGCCAAATCCATCAAGGGATATAACTTGAATCCATTACGGGATCGAACCTAGACCCAATAATGAATTGGACTCAAACCCAATCAAAAGCTATTAAGGATCCAATAAGAACCCAACATGAGTGGAATCCGAGATCCAATAAGGATGTAATAAGAACCCAATAATAGTTGGATCCAAGATCTATTAAGGATCAAATAAGAACTCAATCAGTGTTGGATCCAAGATCCATTAAGGATCCAATAAAAACGTATCAAGAGTTGGATCCAAAATCCATTAAGGACCCAATAAGGATCTATTCAGAGATACATCCAAGATTCAATATGAATCTAATAAGAATTTATTAGGTATCCAATAAGGATCTATTAAGAGTTGAATCCAAGATCCATTAAGGATCAATCGAGAACCTAATAAGGGTCAAACATAAGTTGAAACCAACCTGAATTGAATCAAATCAGGCTTGATCAAAATCAAGTTTTGAACATTAAACTCAATCAAATCAGACTTGATTGAAATCATGTTTTGAACAATGAATTGAAGCAAATCAGACTTGATCGAAATCAAGTGCTAAACATCAAACTAAATTAAATTAGACTTGAGCCAAAAATCAAGTTCTGAACATCGAATTGAGTCAAATTAGACTTGATCAAAACCAAATTTTGAAAATTAAATTAAATCAAATTAGACTTTAATCAAAATCAAGTTCTAGATATCGAATTCAACCAAGTCAAACTTGAGTGAAAATCAAGTTTTAAATATCGAATTGAACCAAATCAGACTAAAATCAAATCAACTTTGAACTTGAAACCAAACCAAATTAGGCTCAAACTAAAAACCAAGTTTGGGTTTAGTTAAATTTAAATCAATTAGGTTTAGTCAACAATAAGCTCAAAGCCTTTGACAACACTCCAAAATTTAATCGACACAAGCTGGGAAAGGCTATCAATTGTCAAAATTGAGGACAATTAGCATAAGACTAGGTTGCTAATTATTTTTTCAAATCAAACTGAACTAAGGTAGGCTTCAACTTGCTTAGTCAATCAGTGAAATATTCAAAGGAAGTTAACTGATAATAAGCATAAAGTCATCTATAACACTTCAAGCTTAGCGAACACAAGTTCAAAACCCATTGGAGATGCTTTAAACTCAATCAACAATAAGCTAAAGAGGTTTTTAATAATCAAGTTAGAAATGGTTATCATAAGCCAAGGCTCCTAACCCTTTCAAACTAAACTAAGGGAGGCTTGAACTCAACATTCGAAGAAAGTCAACCAACAACAAGTATAAAGCTATTTATAACACTTCAAACTCAGCCAAGACAATCTCAAAAGCCATTGGTGTTGCTTCAAACTTAATCAATAATAAGTCAACGAAGTCATCATTATCAAGTTAAAATAACATAAGCCAAGGTTGCTAACTATTTCAAGCCAGACTAAGGTTGGCTTGAACTTGCTTAGTTAGTTAGGCAAGTGCCATGTTCAAATGAAATTAATAGACAAAAATCTAGGAGGACATTGATTCTCAAATCAGAAATGGTTAGCACAAGCCACAGTCAATAACCAATTTAAACTGAATAAAAAGTAGGATTGAACTTACTTAGTCAGTCAGCCAAGTGCCATATTCGATGGATATTAATCAACATAAGCACAAAGTCATTAGTAACATTTCAAATCTAATGGACAATAAGGCAGGAAAGGTTATCGATTATCAAATCAAGAATGATTAGTATAAGCTAAAGTCACTAATCATTCTTTCAAATCAAAGACTAAAAGTAGTCCACTGACAACAAGTAAAAAGCTATTGATGATAGTTTAAGTCCTAAAGAGGTCAATTGACATAAGGCAAGATAGTCAACCACACCTTGAAATCAGGCAAAGTTATTAGCATCCATCAAGGATCAAATCAATTTATATTAAATTCCCCTCGATCAATTGCATAGGAGTGGGGCAGCAATGAGCATCAAGCCTTTCCCACTCCCTTCCCCATTTCATGTTCTCTTTTGACTATGAATTTAAATTCTGTAATTTGCAAAGTAAGGGTATTTTCCTTACTTAAGCCATGCAACAGCACTTCTTCAATCAATTAGGTATGCTTTCTCTTCTTCGTTTCCCCATTTTTATTAGCTAGATTTCTTACTTTAGGAAACTTTTGATAATTGTTAGGGTAATTAACAATAGAGCCTTGTGCCTATTGGAAATTGTATTCCCACAATTCCTAATTATGCACTCTAACACATCCTAGACTTCATTTGTTATTTCAAAATTGCTTCTTGGGCTTTTTAGCTATCTCGAGTGTTTAGTCCCAACTCCACAAATTTTGGCATGCATTGTAGGACCTGACTTCTCTCCTCCAAGTGTAGAAACCTAGTTAATGTAGAGACACATTAAAAAAAGAAAAGTTAGAGACTAATGATTAATTCATTATTTTCCATTCCATCAAATGATCCTTCTGCCCCAACTTACAATATCATCTTTTTCTCAAGGGTCTATGGTACACTTTTCTCAAGTAGCAATCACTACGAGGGCAACTAGAGTTGATATAAGTTATGGGGTTGTGTCCTATTCTATCTAATTCATGCATGGTGCTTCTACTTTCATCAATGGTATTACTGCTCCTAGCATTGTTGATGTTGCTATGGCTATCATAGATCTGGTGCTACTATACCTACTCAAGATGAATCAACTCCTTGCCTCCCATCCATAGGCCAAAAACTGAGCCCACCAAGGGTGCAAATGCCAAGTTCATCCAAGAGGCAAAGGCCAAATGTCATTGTGTCAAATCTTGATGATGACATAGAGGGCCTATTGGCATAAACTAGGGTTTTAATCTTACAAAAATGAGGTAATAGGCAAAGATTAGCTTTTGGCCACCTATAATCCTCTCTAGAAGTTATGGAAGCTAATACAAGTAATGCAAGTAAAGGAAGGATTGGTAGGCTATTGAGCCAACTTCGAATGTCAGATTATAACCGAAGCTTGATGTTACAATCCCTACCTCCAACTCCTTGATAATATTACAAGAGCCAAAGAAAAATAAGGGAAGAAAATGTGTTCAATCTTCTTTAGTTGAAAAAGGAGCAATGTCATCTTCTAATGGCAGATTGATTTATGGATGAGTAACTATACCAATGAAAATGGATACTCATCCCAAATTTGTAGCATGGAAGAGTCAAATAAGTTCATAATCTTCAAACAAAGGAACAAAATAAAAAACATAAAATACAAAAAAATGTTTGGCCTATGACAGAACATCTAGTCAAACCAAAATAGACTAATCAAGTATATGTTCCATACTTCATGAGGCAAAATATATATAAAAAATCCACTAAAAAATAATATGAAAAAAACTCTCAATATTCAAGTAAACTACTTTCTGTCTTAGAGATAAGGTTTCTGGAAAAGAAATAAATATATTTGAAAACAAGGATAGTCAATGATGGAATATTGTAGAGATGGAATTCTACTCTTGCCCCACCCACCAATGCCCTATATTAACATTAGGAATGCAAGCATGAAAATATGGTGACTAATCTACAAATAACTAGAAGCCTATTAGGAAAACTACTTCAAAGACAAAAGTACAATATTCGAAAGATAACCTCTCAGGAATCTTCTCCTAGAGGTAATAGATCACTCCCAAATAAATAATAAAAAATAAAGTTGTAAATGAAAAAAATCTCATATGCAAAACAAAGTCAAGAAAGACAAACTCAAAGAATAAGAATTTGTTAAAATCTATAAGCTGACAAAGCTTGGATTCTTAAAAGGGAATGAGATTGCTAAAAGAAACGAAGAAAAGAAAGAAAAATAATAAAAAAAAGAAGAAAGTGGGGGGGGGGGGTGAAAATTGGATTGCATGCTAGAATTAAGAGGCCTAACCCAACCTCATCTCAGTGTACTATCAACTAAGAAAGATTACCCAAAGAGCAATACTAGATCGCATCTACAGATGTGTAAATCTTGAAAATTGAGGTTAAGAGGCATCTAGAGATCAAAGTCAAAACCAAAGAAGAAACTAACCAATAGGAATATAATGAAAGTGGTGGAGTCATAAAAAAAAAAGCTTCTAAAGAAAATATTGTATTTGGAAAAAATTGTAAGGGGAGACCAATTGGTGACCTTTCATATCCTAAGACAAAATCATCCTTAAACTTCAATAGGGCAAATCAAGTAGGTGGCCTTACTCTCAAAGATGGAAGGATTTACTAAAACGTTTAGAAAAATTTTAAAAAATCTCTTTGAATTTCCTAGAAAGAAATAAAAAAATTGAAAAAATAAAAGAAAAAGGCTAAGCTAATAAAAAATATTTTGATAAAATAAAAAAATAAATACCAAATGCATATGTTTTGCATTATTTGCTTCTTCCAATATCACAACCAATATATAGTGAATAAAAAATACATCATTTCATAAATTACTTCTTTCGAAGCTCATAAAAAAACCAAAAATGAACCATCAGCCTAAGTTACTACAATTTGACAAGTATCGATCAAGATGCTTGCTCATTGATCTAGCATATTGGTATAGTCTGTCCTACTCCAACATGTTAATGTGGTATTCTAGTAGACGAGCCCCACAAAACTAACTTCTTGCTTCATTCTTTACTCTACCTTTTTTTATATGAGAAAAGACACCAAGGCATGGTATGGACGACAAGGTGAAGAAGCTTTAGGGTTTCCCTGAAGATAACCCTCCAAGCAATCAATATCAAATCACCGAATCGACTAGTCAAGTCATCAACTACTATATAAAGGGATCAAGACTGGGGGCATATCTCTCCCTTTGGCCCCTAATTCAAAGACCACTCCAGTACACCATAGGATCTCTTTCCTCAGTCATTACAAAACAATAATCTTCCCCATTGTCGATATAGAGCTCTAACCTTCTAAAACGAAAAGGTGTAACTACTTTTAATCAAAATGAGATGTTTCCCTAAAAAAATAAACACTATACTCCTTGTTTTCCATGCAAGAATGAAATGAGTAATACTCACATCTAGTATATGAGCATATGCAACAGTTCTCCCCTAAAAAACACATGATGAGGATAGGGGGCATATTGCCAAGCATCCTTTGTGAATAATCAATCAAATATTAAATCTACTCACTCAAATAAAGTAGATGGAAGAAATAAAATATAGTATTCTCTTTTATTCAAAATCTTAAGAAAAAGTCGAGTGCTGAAGCATTTGGAGTGGACAACCGATCTATTGGCCTAACACTAAGTGAGATCTTCATTTTTCCACCATCAAAAAAAGATTGCAAGCAAGAAAATCAAGATTCCACTATCAAATTCTCACAAAGGGGGAATATAACCAAGAGATCAAAAATACAAAAAGATGATCAAGAGTTCTTCCCTCACCTAAAAATGTTGGGGCCAAGTAAAGTTTTCTCTCCTAAATTTTAGGAGATGTCTATCATCATGACATTGAGAGAAAACTAATATATATATATTGTTTCCTATTGCTTCCATAATTAGTAAACCAAGTCCACTTTCATGTGGAAAACTAAGTACATTTTGCTTAGTGATCAAGCCCACATTTGCATGGTAAATCAAGCCACTTCAATATAGCAAATTAAGTCTACTCTCATGTGACAGATCAAGTCCAGTTCTACATAGCAAACTAAGTCCATTTTTATAGTGATTAGGAGTGTATTTACATAGTAAATAAAGTTTACTTTCATGTAGCAATTCCAAATCCACTATAATGTGGCCAACTAAATCCACTTCCATGTAGCAAATAAAGTCCATTTTATGTGGCAATCAAGCTTGTATTTAAATAAAAAATTAAGTCCACTATCACATAGTAAATTAAGTCAACCTCTAGGTGAAAAATTAACTTCACTTCCATATGCAAATTAAAGCCCATTTTACGAGGTGACCAAGCTCACATTTGCATAGCAAGTTAAGTCCACTTCCATATGGTAGATCAAAACTACTTTCATGTGACAAATAAAGTTCATCTTGCATGGTAATTAAGCCTGCATCTGCATGGCAAATGAAGTCCACTCTTATGTGGTAATTCAAGCCCACTCTCCTGTGGTAAACTAAAAAATCACTCTAACATGGTAAATTATGTCTACTCTCACATAGTAAACTAAATCCACATTCACTAGCAATTCAAGTCCACTTTGACGTGGCAAACAAACTCCACTTCCACGTGGGAAACAAAGTCTATCTTGCATGGTGATCAAATTTGCATTTACGTGGCAAACCAAGTCCACTTCCATGTAACAAACAAAGTTCATCTTGAGTAGCAATCAAGTCGGTATTTATATCACAAACCAAGTATATTTTTATGTGGTGATCAAGCCCATATCTAAATGGCAAAAAAGGTCCACTTATATATGATAATTTAGTGTCCATTTTACCTAGCAATCAAGCCCACATCTTCATGGTGAACCAAATCCACTCTCACAAAGTGAATTAAGTACATTCTCATGTGGTATATCAAGTCCATTTTTACGTGGCCAACTAAGACCATTTTGCATAGCAATCAAGTCCATCTCCACATGACAAATTAATTCCACTTTCACTTGGTGAATTAAAGTCCATTTTGAGTAACAATCAAGCCCACATTGACAGGCATTTCCAAGTCCATTTTTTGAGACAATCAAGCCTGTATTTATATTATAAATTAAGTTGACTTCCATGTAGTTCATTTTGCTTAGTGATCAACCCCACATTTACATGGTGAATGAAGTCCATTTTCACATGCCAAATCAAGTCTACTTCTATGTTACAAACTAAGTCCATCTTGCAAATCAATCAAGCATATATTTATATGATAAACCAAATTCACTTTCACAAGGCAAACCAAGTTTACTTTCACATGATAAATTAAGTCTATTTTCACATGGTAAACCAAATCCATTTTCATGTGGCAAATCAAGTTTATTTTCACATGGCAAATTAAGTCCACTTTCATATAGTAATTTAAGTTCACTTTCACGTGCCAAATCATATCTACTTTCATATGATAGGTTAAGTCCACTTACATGTGGCAGACTAAATCCACTCTCAGGTGGCAAAACATATCCCAATGTTGGTGCAGAGGCGAGTAACTAAAATTTATTCACACACTTTTCTCTTGTCAGAACTCAAGGAGAGAGTACCTTGTTTAGGTTGATTTTGGCTAAAACTAAGTTTAATCAAAATTTAGCCATAATAGTGTCTTCAATGCCACAAAATTATGGCTCAAATGTCGATCTCAATTGGAGCTAAATCGCAGTAGAGTTTGACCAAACATTAATCTTAATTCAGACATAAATTGCTGGAAAATTTGAGCTCAAATTAAATTTAGCCCATGTAAGTTGAGTGGGTTAGATATTTGGTCTAAAATTGAGCCCCAAATTCATCAAATTTCTATGCCAAAACAAAAAAAAAACTTTTATAAATAGGTCCCTGGACCAAATAACTCTTTGTAAATGAGTCCCTGGTCAGATTTTTTCTCATAAATAGGTTTTGGGATGAAAATTTTAGTAAACAGATCCATAAAAGTCTTAAAATTACTAATCAGTCCACGCAAAAACTAAAATTTACAAATGAATCTTTCAAATATTTTTATTTATGAATAAATTTAAATTTTATTATTCTTGCAAATAAAGCCTTACAAAAAGAAATTTGAAACTTTTAAAACTTTACAAATAAGTTTTTTAACGAAAATTTTTAAATTTCTAAAAATTACAAATTGGTCCTTTGGAAATTTTCCAAATAATCCCCTTGAAGTTCAAAATTCCGTCAAGCAATACAATCATATCCATACATCCAGATAAATTCCAACATCGCAATCTCATCCATATCTAACCAAATCACAACCAAGAAAGTCACAACAACTTTTGATTATATGATCCTTCAAAATTTTCAAATGATGATTAAGCCCATTCTCAAATCAAATACTAAATAGAAAAACTCCATATTCAAGACCCTTTGAAAACCCTCTAAATAAACGAAACAAAGAGAAGGGGGGCAGGGAGGGGGGATTAGAACACGAGAATCAGAAATGAATAGCAAAAAGCTCAAGAAGTTGTAGAAAAAAAGAAATAGTAAGTTTTTTTTTTCATTTGAAATTAATCTCAAATTTTCACTTTCCTCTCGTGCTCCTCTTTCTTCTTCTCTCTCCTCTCCTTGTGAGTTTCCCCTACACATTGTCATAGGCATGCATTGCCACCTGAACCTCCATCACTTGCTCATCAGAGCTCCTAACCGACATTGCTTTATATTATGCCGCTCCCATTTAGCTGCTCCAACTCCCGCACTTGCATGCATCCATGGAGACGCTGAACCTAAGTAAGCAGCCATTTGCCTGAGCCTATGCAGGAATTTGCATCACCTCCCAGTCGTGCCCGAACCCCTTTGTACCAATCCATTACCTATGGCCATCTCCTTCTCTGAGCAGCACTGCTACCCAACACCGAGGTAACCACCCACGCACCTTGCCACTAGAGCTCTCCATCGCCAATCTCACTGCTTACGTTGAGGTAGCCATACCGCTAGCCTGTCCTAGACTAGCCGAACAGCTACCTTGCACTAAGAAAGCCGCCCACATGCCTCATTGCCAAAGCTTTCCATCGCTGATCTCACTACTCGCATCGAGGTGCCTGCACCGTTGCCTTGTCCCAGTGGAGCTGCACTGCAGCCTTATCCTGAGAAAGCTGCACATGCCCCTAGTTTCCTAGAGCTTTACATTGCTCGGATCATCACTGCGTTGATCTCGGTCCTAGCTGACCGGCTCTCTCCAACTGAGCATGACTAGTTCACCACTCAAGTCACACCTGTTGGCTTTATGGTGTCTCGAATTCGGATTTTCCGGATAGTCTTAATTATATTAGGAAATTATTTAGTGGGCCTAATCTTTATCTAGATTTATCTTCTACTAGAAGACTTAAATTAGTAGAAGTCTTATTTGAGTCAGTCTTCTACTTTGACTCAAACATCATTAGACCACATCTATAAATACACCATTGATGTAAGAGTTGCAATATACAGTGAGAGAGAGAGATATAGATTAATACTCTCAATACATCTTGTGATGGTTAGACTACTTAGTCTTTTGTAAGAGTTGGGGATATTGGAGTTTCGTCTCCATCGCTATAATCTTCTCTTTCTCTTCTCATCAATACAATATCCTCTGGATCATCTTCCCCACATATATCTCTTGTGTGCTATCTTTTCCTCTTCTCTATTCTTCCTCTATATCGTGAATTGTGGTGGACATCGATATTTTCCACAACAAGTGGTATCAGAGCTTGGTTCAATATGTCTACTATGAAGTTCGATATAGAGAAATTCAATGGAAAGCAAGGATTCCCTATTTGGCAAGTAAGAGTTCGTGCAATTCTTACTCAACAAGGATTGAGAAAAACATTGGAGGACGTCAAGCCTGAAGATGTCGCTGAAAGTGTCTGGGAAAACCAGAAGGCTAGTACACATAGCACAATCATCCTCAGTCTCACCAATGAGGTACTCTATCCCTTTCTTGATGAAACATCACCTTCAGAGTTATGGAAAAAATTGGAGAAATAGTATATGAGTAAGTCTATCTCAAATCAAGTTTATTTAAAGCAGAAGCTCTTCAATTTTCGAATGACAGAAGGTACGAATATAGTTGATCATCTTAATGCTTTCAATAAACTTGTCTCTCAATTATTAAGCATTGATGTTAAAATTGAAGATGAAGACAAGGTAATTATTTTATTATCGTCTTTACCTCCTTCTCTTGAGAATCTTAAAACTACTCTCATGTATGGGAAGGATTTAAAATTTGACGATATTTCTGCTGCCCCTCTATCTAATGAATATTTGAAAAAGATTGGAGGGGATGTGTCATACTCAGAAGCATTAATTGTCAGAGGTCGTACTGAAGAAAGATCAAGGATAGGTCGTTCTAGATCCAAATCCAAAGAAATAAATTACAGGTATTGTAAGAAGATGGGACATGCAATTAAAGATTGTTGGAAGCTCAAAGCAAAGAAAGAAAGAGAATCTCAATTAAAGAGCAAGCCAAAGAACAAGTGTCAGTTGTTGAAGGAAGTTCTGATGATAATTTGGGTAACGTTTCTCTATTAGTTCTTAATTTGATCGTTACCATGATATTTGGATTCTTGATTCTGGTTGTTCTTACCACATGTGTCCTAATTAGGATTGGTTTGAAGACTACAAGTCCTATGATGGTGGTTTGGTTTTGATGGGTAATAACAATCCATGCAAAACTGTTGGAATTGGAACAATCAAAATTAAAATGTTTGATAATATTATTAGAACTCTTACTGATGTTAGACATATTCCTGATTTGAAAAAGAATTTGATCTCTTTTGGGTGCTTTGGATTCTGCTGATTATAAGTATTCTGCTGAAGGTGGAGTTTTTAAGGTTGCTAAAGGCTCATTGATAGTGATGAAGGGCCTAAAGCATGGAAATTTGTATGAGTTAGTAGGAAAAACCATTGCAAGTGGAGCAGCAATTTCTCAGGCCTCTTCTTTTGATATGACCCACTTATGGCATATGCGTCTCGGTCATATGAGTGAGCAAGGTTTAAGTGAGCTCAACAAAAGAAAATTACTGAAAGGCCTCAACTCATGCAAATTGGATTTCTGCGAGTATTGTCTCCATGGTAAATAGTCTAAGGTAAAGTTTAACACCGATATTCGTTGCGCTAAAGGCTTAATTGATTATATTCATTCTGATGTGTGGTGCTCTCCTATTCCATCAAAATCTGGTGCTCGTTATTTTCTCAGTTTTATTGATGACTTTTCTAGAAAAGTGTGGATTTATTTTTTGCATCACAAAGCCGAAGTGTTTTCTATTTTCAAATGGTGGAAAACTTCAGTTGAAAAAAGGACTAATAGAAAAATCAAATACCTCAGAAGTGATAATGGCGGAGAGTACAAATCAACCAAATTTCTTAAATTCTGTGTAGATGAAGGCATCAAATGCCACTTTACCATCCCAGGAAAATCTCAACAAAATGGTGTGGCTGAAAGGATGAACAAAACCTTGTTGGAGAAAGCACGTAGTATGCTCAGTACAGCTAATCTTGATAAAGATTTTTGGGCCGAAGCAATCAATACAGCATGCTTCATTGTGAATCACTCTCCTCAAACAGCCATTAATTGCAAGACACCTGAAGAGGTATGGACTGGTCATCCTGCAAATTATTCTTCTTTAAAGATTTTTGGTTGCCCTGCTTATGTGCATGTTGTCAAGGATAAGTTAGATGCACGTTCCAAAAAGTGTATTTTCCTGGGTTATGCCAAAGGCGTCAAAGACTATCGTTTGTGGGATCCTACTATTTCAAATGTAATTATTGATAGAGACATAGTATTTAATGAAAGTGTTATGCTAAAATCTCTCAAGAAAGATCCTAATGATATAATGCAAGTGGAGGTGGAACATGTAGTTTCTTCAGAAGAAGATATTCAGGATATGCCCAACTCTCAAGAAAATTCTAAGAATCAAGTTTCTGAAAAGTCTCCACTTCGAAGATCTCAAAGAAAAATAAAGCTACCTGAGAGGTATGGTTTTGAAGATATGGTAGCTTTTGCTTTAGTTACTGACAATGATGATCCTTCTTCCTATAAAGAAGCAGTGCAGAATAAGAATTCTTCTCAGTGGCAAGCTGCTATAAATGAAGAAATGGATTCCCTTCAAAATAACCATACTTGGGATCTGGTGAAATTATCAGAAGGTAAAAGAGCAATTGGTTGCAAGTGGGTATTTCGAAAGAAAGAGGATTTCTCTGAAATAGATGGTGTTAAATTCAAGGCTCGTTTAGTTGCAAAAGGGTATTCACAAAAGGAGGGTGTTGACTTTAATGAAATTTTCTCTCCTGTGGTTAAACACACATCTATTCATTTTCTACTTGCTTTAGTTGCTTTTCATAATCTTGAGTTAGAACAGCTTGATGTCAAAACTGCCTTTCTGCATGGAGAATTAGAAGAACTAAATTTTTATGCAACAGCCTGAAGGGTTCATCCAAGAAGGCAAGAAAAATTTTGTCTGCAAGTTGAACAAATCACTTTATGGTTTGAAACAGTCTCCAAGGCAATGGTATAAAAGGTTTGACAGTTTTATGCTGGGACAAGATTTCATCCACTGCAAACATGATTGCTGTGTTTATTTTAAGATGCATGCCAATAACTCGTTTATTATATTACTTCTTTATGTTGATGATATGCTTATCGCTACTCAAGACATATCTCTACTGAATGATTTAAAATTTAAAATGAAAAAGGAATTTGAGATGAAAGATTTAGGTGTTACAAGGAAGATTCTCGGTACGGAGATTGATCGAGATCGAAAGCATGGAAAATTATGGCTCAAACAGAGCAAGTATCTCGAGAAGATTATTTCTCATTTTCACATGCAGAATTCAAAACTCGTCAGTACTCCTTGGGCATCTCACTTCAAGCTTTTAGCTCAATAATGTCCTTCTATAGATGAAGAGCATGCATACATGGAGAACATCCCATTTTCAAGTGCTGTTGGAAGTCTAATGTATGCTATGGTATGCACAAGACCTGATATTGCACAAGCAATCAGCGTTGTTAGTCGTTACATGACAAATCCAGGAAAAGAGCATTGGCAGGCCATGAAATGGCTATTAAGATATATCAAAGGTACTCTTAATATTAGTTTATGTTTCGACAGAAACACAGTGCAAGAGGCCAAAATTATTGGTTACGTCGATTCAGACTATGCTGGAGACCTTGATCGACGCCAATCCCTCACTGGTTATCTTTTCACTCTTTGTGGAGGACCTATTAGTTGGAGGTGTACCTTATAGTCAACTGTAGCATTATCTACAACAGAGTCTGAGTATATGGCAGCTACAGAAGCCGTCAAAGAAGCTCTATGGCTAAAAGGTTTGGCAAGTGAAATTGGTTTTTCTCAACATGTTCTTCCTATTTTTTGCGACAGTTAGAGCGCCATACACCTTGCGAAGAACCAAATGTACCACGCCAGATCAAAGCATATAGATGTCCGATTTTATTTTATTTGGGACATTATTGAAGACGGCGAGATTTCTTTACAAAAGATTCATACTTCAAGAAATCTTACAGATATGTTGACGAAGGTGATTCCGATTGACAAGTTCAAGCTCAGTTTGGACTTGATCAATATTCAAGATCATTGATCCTATTACAGGAGGCAATGGCAAAGACATCTATTGAAGATTCAAGTTCAGAGAATAAGATGATTCGAGCCAAGGTGGAGATTGTTGGCTTTATGGTGTCTCGAATCCAGATTTTTCGGATAGTCTTAATTATATTAGGAAGTTATTTAGTGGGCCTAATCTTTATCTAGATTTATCTTCTACTAGAAGACTTAAATTAGTAGAAGTCTTATTTGAGTCAGTCTTCTACTTTGACTCAAACATCATTAGGCCACATCTATAAATACACCATTGATGTAAGGGTTTCAATATAGAGTGAGAGAGAGAGATATAGATTAATACTCTCAATACATCTTGTGACGGTTAGGTTACTTAGTCTTTTGTGAGAGTTGGTGATATTGGAGTTTCGTCTCCATCGTTGTAATCTTCTCTTTCTCTTCTCATCAATACAATATCCTCTGGATCGTCTTCCCCACATATATCTCTTGTGTGCTATCTTTTCCTCTTTTCTATTCTTCCTCTATATCGTGAATTGTGGTGGACATCGATATTTTCCGCAACAACACCATCATTGGCCATAGGAGCAGGCGAGATCTAGTTGAATCTCGCCAGATCCAATCCAAAATCAAAGAAGATGGAGCATGGTTACCATTGATGACTATGAAGGGAAGACAAAAAGAAAGGAACATAGAAGAAAGGTAAAGCGTGAAGAAGGAGGAGAAAATAAAAGAGGAATAAAAAAAATATTGAAAAAAGTTAAAGTAAAAAAGAACGGTGAATTGGAGGAAAAAAATAAAAGAAATTGCTGTACAAAAAAAAACACCTTTTTCTCTTGATCATGTGCTCTTGGCTTCAGATCTAAGACTATCTTGTAAGCTCACGCAAAAGTTAATTTAAACTTAGTATCATTATGTGGGCATGCCCTAAAGTTAATTCAAACTTAGGTTAGTTCGTGGACTTATCAGAAGGTCATTTTAGACTTAGGATAAGTCCGTGGACTCGCTTGAAAGCTAATTTTGCTTAGTACCATTCTGCGAACTTACCCAAAATTCAAATCAACTCAAGACTAGCTTGCAGACATGTTTGAAAGTTAAATTAACTCAAGACTAGTCTGTGGGCTTACCTAAAAATCAAATTAACTAAAAACCAACTTGCGGCTTATCTCAAAGTTAAATTGACTTAAGGTTAGTTTTTTGCTTGACTAAAAATCAAATTGACTTAAAGCCAGCTTGTAGGTTCACTTGAAAGTCAATTGACTTAAGACTAGATCGTGGGATTGCGTGAAAATCAAATTGATTGAAGACCAGCTTGCAAGCTAGCCTAAAAGTTAAATTGGCTTCAGGTCAACTTGGGGGCTTTCTTAAAAGTTAGATTGACTCAAGGCAATATGATTTCTCATCTGAAAGTCAAATCGACTCAAGACCAGCTTATACGCTTACCTAAAAGTTAAATCAACGTAAAGTTAGGTTTCACACTTACCCAAAATGATTCTAATTAATAGATAGTTCGTTGGCACTCTAATCAATCAAATCAATTAAAATAAATTGATCAAAAGAATTTACATAATTAGATTAAAAGTAAGCCAATTCGGTTATATTAGATAAACCAATTAAGCTAAACCAATTTGACTCAAATAGACCACCAAATAAACCTAAATTAATCAAATAAATTGAGAAAAATTCAAATTTAATGGACCAAAATCCAATCCAAATCAAATCAAATCAGGTCCAACCCAATTTGGGTTCAAATCAGATCAACAAAAAAATAAACCAAGTTCAAGCCAAATTTTAATTAGCTCAAATCAAATTTGAACCAAATCCTAATTAGGTTATATCACGTCCTAACCTAGACCTAAACTAGAACAAGGTTGAACTTGAACCAAAACCAAGTCAAACCTAGACCATAACTAGGTCGAACTTGAACAAGGACCAAGTTGAACTTGAACCAGAATTGGGTCAAATATGAACTAGAACTAGGTTGAACCTGAAACAGAACCAGGTTGAATGTAAACCACAACTAACTTGAACTTGGATCCAAACCTAGTAGAGGTTCAACATGGTTCAAACTCAAACCTAACAAGGAATCAAACCTAACCTTGAACTCGGTCAAAATCTAAACCAAAACAAAAAATAAAGCTGAACCTAAACTAAAGACCTAGTCAAACCCAAACCTAAAGCATAATGGGTTGAACCCAAACAAACATTGTCCAAACCTAAACCCAATATTTGTCCAACATGCTTCAAACCTAAACCGAATAATGGTTCAACATGGTTCGAACTTGAATTCATTAAGGGATCAAATCTGAACTTATTAAGTGTTCAACATTGTTCAAATTTAAACCTATTATGGTTCGAACACAAACCAAATAAGGGTCCAACATGGTTCAAACTTGAATCCATTATGGGATCAAACTCATACTCAATAAGGGTCTAATAAGGGTCAAACCTGAGTCCATTAAGTTATTGAGCTTGAATCCATTAGGGGATCAAACTTGAGCCTAATAAGGAGTTAGACGTGAAACCTACAACGATCCATTAATGATCTAATATAAACCCAACAATGGTTATATCCGAGATCCAATAAGGATCTAATAAGAACACAACAAGTGTTGGATTCAAGATCTATTAAAGGATCCCATAAGAACCCAATCAAGGTTGGATCTAAGATCCATCAAAAGGTCCAATAAGGTCCTAACAAGGGTTAGATCCAAGATCCATTATGGAACAAATAAGAATTGAATCAAGTTTAGATCAATGATCCATTAAAAGATCCAATAAGAACCAACATGGGTTAGGTCCAAGATCTATTAAGGATCCATCAAAGGGTCAAAGCAAGGTTAATTAAGGTCAAACCCAAACTCAATGATGGTCCAATATGGGTTGAGTCTGAATCCAATGTATGTAGAAGCCCAAATCCATTAAGAGATTGAACCTAAAGCCAATAAGGAGTCAAACCCCACCAAGATCCATTAATGATCCAACAAGAATCCAAGAGCGGTTGGATCCGAGATCTAATAAGAACTCAATATGAGTTTGATCCAAAGTCCATTAAGGATCCAATAAGAACCTAATCTAGGTGGATCCAAGATCTATTAAGGATCCAAGATGAACTTATCAAGGGTTGGGTCAAAGATCTATTAAGGACCCAACAAGGATCCAATAAGGGTTGGATCCAATATTGAACAAAGGTCCAGTAAGGATCCAATAAGGATCCATTAAGAGTTGGATCTACAAACCAATAAGGTTACAACATAAGGTTGAACCCAACCTAGATTGAATCAAATCAGACTTGATGAAAATTAAGTTTTGAACATTAAATTGAATTGAATCAAGCTTGATTGAAATCAAGTTTTGAATATCAAATTAAATTAAATCAGAATTGATCGAAATTAACTTTTGAATACCGAACCAAATTAAATCAAACTTGAGTTGAAATCAAGTTCTTAACATCGAATTGAGTCAAATTATACTTGATCAAAATCAAGTTCTGAATATTAAATTGAATCAAATTAGACTTGAATTGATGTCAAGTTCTAAATATCAAATTGAACCAAGTTAGACTTGAATCAAAATCAAGTTTAGAATATCAAATTAAACCAAACCAAGCTTAAATCAAGTCATGTTTGAACTTCAAACTAGGCCAAATCAGACTTAAACCAAAACCAAGTCTAGCTTGAGTCAAGTTTAAACCAATCAAAGCTAGTAGATAACAAGATCAAAGCCATCAGCAACATCCCAAATCTAATCAATACCAGCCAAGGAAGGCTGTCGATTATTAAATTGAGGACAATTATCATAAGCGCATGCCACGAATTATTCTTTAAAATTGAACCAAAATTAAGTAGCCTTGAACTTGCTTAGTTAGTCCACCAAATGGCATATTCAAAGGAAGTCAACTGACAACAACCATAAAGTTATCTATAACACTTCAAGCTCAGCCAACACAAGCTCAAAAGCTATTGGTGATGATTGAAACTTAATTGACAAGAAGCAAAGGAGGTCGTCAATTTTTAAGTCAGAAATGGCAGCATAAGGCAAGGCTACTAACCATTTCAAACCAAACTAAGATAGGCTTCAACTTCTAAGTCAATAAGCTAAACACCATGTTCAGAAAAGTCAATTGACAATAATTATAAAGCCATCAATAACATCTCAAGCTCAAAAGCCATTGGTGACATTTCAAACATAATCGATAATAAGCCAAAGAGGTTATCGATTATCAAGATAGAAATGGTTAGGGTAAGTGAAGGCTACAAACCATTTCAAGCTGAAATAAGGCAAACTTGAACTCACTTACTTAGTCCACCGAGTGCCACATTCAAAGAAAATTAATTGACAACAAGACAAGAGCTCATTGATTATCAAATCAGGAATGGCCAGCATAAATCATGACCATTAACCATTTCAAATTGAATCAAAAGCAGACTTGAACTGGTTTAGTCAATTAGTCAAGTGCCATGTTCAAACGAAATTAACCAACACAAGCACAAAGCCGTCAGTAATATTTTAAATCTAATCAATAACAAGCAAAGAAATGTTGTTGATTATCAAATCCATAATGATTAGCATATGCTAAAGCCATTAATCATTCTTTCAAATCAAAGATCAAAAGGAGTCAACTAACAACAAGTAGAAAACTATTAGTGATACTTTAAGTCCTGAGGGGGTCAACTAACACAAGCTAAGATAGCCAACCATACCCTGAAATAAAGCAAAGTTATTACATCCATCAAAGATCAAAGCAATCTGAGTCAAATTTCCCTTGATCAAGTGAACAAAAGGGGGGTAGCGGCAAGCATCAAGCCATTCACACTCTTTTTCCCATTTCATGTTCTTTCATGATTATGAATCTAAATTCTTTAAATTGCAAAGTAAGGGTATGCCCTTACTTAAGCTATGTAATCCCTTTTTTTCAATCAATCAGTTTTTTTCTTCATGTCTCTATTTTATTAACTAAGTTTTTTATTTTAGGAGATTCCTAATAATTATCAAAGTAAATAATAATAGGAGCTTACGCCTAATGGAAGTCATGTTCCCACAATTATTGATTTGCATTCAAATGCACTCTAGACTTTATAGCTTCGCACCTAGATTAACCCATTTAGGGTTCAGCTTTGAACCAATTTGGTTTTGATTTTGTGTTGAGTTCAGATTTAATTTGAGTCCACTTTTAGTCTAATTTCAATGCATTGTTTGTTTAGCTAAATTTAATTAAACTCGGTCAAACCCAACTTACTTGGTGATCTATTTGAGTTCAACTTGTTTGTTCAATTAATTAAGTAAAGTTAGCCTTATTTAATTCAATGTAATTGATTAATCGATTATCGATGGTTTAGGATTCGAAAAGATTTGCTTATATAGGAGGGTAGTTATAATATGGTTGGAACACAGTAGAATATGACCAAAATATAGCAAAACATGGCTAGGATAGCTAGGACATAGCAGAACATTATTGAGACTTAGTAAAACATAATAAAACATGGTTGGGATGCAGCAAAACAAGGCTGAGATACAGCAAATATAGTATAGCATGGCTGGAATATCGATAAACTCAACAAAACATGGATGGGATATATTAGAACACTATAGAACATGGTCAAGATGTAGTAGAATATAGTAGGACATAGCTATGGTGTTTGAGTCAATTTTGACTCCATACCAAATCTAATCAAAGTTTAGGCTTGTACACCCCGAAATGGGCCAAACTGGTTGACACTTGGTAAACTGATTGTCTAATTTTGATGAACCAATGGAAGCTCTTTGTCAGTCAACCGGTTCCTTAATTGGTTGACTAGTTCTCATGAACTAGGATTGGTAGCTTTGTCGGTCGATCGGTACCCTCAACTGGTCAACAAATTCTAACGAGCCAATAAAGGTAGAACATCTCTATCAGATGACCCGTGCCTTAACTGGTCATTTGATGTGTCTTTGGATCAATGAATCAACATGATTTATTTTTGAATCTCGTTATTAATAAACTAAGAATCCTTATCTAATCTTATCTGTAATCAACAAAATTTTGATCAAGATTATAATCTCAAATCACATCAATCAAGGATAAATTTCAAATCTAAAATTTCATTAAGAATCCAATCAAATCCAATCAAATCTTGATAGATCCTCTTGGCCACTTGTAAAATTCTCAAGATAGAAACAAATCCTTATTCAATCTCATTAGCAATAAACAAGATTTCAATCATGATTACAACATCAAATGTCATCAATCAAGGATAAGATTCAAATCTCAAGTGCCCTTGAGAATCCAATAAAACCTTGAAAGATCCTTGCCCAATCTCATTAGAAATCAACATAATTTTCAATTTAGGGAATTACAATTTCAAAATATATCAATCAATGATATGAAGATCTAAATTTGAATTCTGATTGCAATCCAATAAAATCTCACATTCAAATCAATCAATGGGTCAATTTGATGATCCTTAGCCCTACAAAAAACTTGCAAAAATCAACATGAGGGAGAGGATGAAAATCAACACCAAAATAAGAGAGCAAAAATCAAAGGGAGGAGAGGTATTCAAGATAATCAAAGGAGAAGATTTAGAGGGAGGAGGAATTGGCTTGCCCTCACACTTATGGCCACCCATGGCCTCGCCTGTCTCCACTGTCCTGCACTATCTAGCAGCTTGTAGCGGACTCCATTACTACTATAGCCTTCTATGGCGCCAACATCCTCTCTTGCTGATGCTGCCCCCTGCAAGGTTCTTCTCCATGCTCATGGCCATCCGTGGCCTTGATTGCCTCCACCACATGCACACATACATGATCGTCATCTCCATGCTCGTGGCCCCTGTGGCCTCACTCACCTCCACCTTGTCCAAGCTGAAGTATCTCTACTCATTGTGCTCACGGCCACTCGTGGCTTCACTCATCTCTGCCATGTCCACACTTGCCAAACTATCAAATTCACAAACTTGCATCACCACCTCCAGCTATTTGCCACCATCCATCAGCCTAGGGCTGGCTTGTGGGCTTACTCGAAAGTCATCTCGAGCTTAGGGCCATCCTGTGGGTTTGCTCAAACCAATTTTGACCAAGAACTAGCCTATAGGCTCATAAAAAAGTTGTCTTGACCAAGGGCTAGGTTATGGGTTCACTTGAAATTCAACTAGAATAGGGCTAGCTTGCTGGCTCACCCAAAAACTAATTCTGACCTAGGGTCAACCTATGAGCTCCTCCAAAAGTCAATTCAGCCAAGGGCCAGCCGGCAAGCTCACCCAAAATCCAATTTGAACTAAAGGCTAGCCTATGGGCTCGCCTAAGAGTCCAATAGATTTAAGGCTAGCTTGGAGGCATGCCTAAAAACTAAATATCAACTAAGGGCTAGCCTGCAGGCTAGCGTAAAGGTTAGTCTAAATAAGGACTGGCTTGTAGGCTCATCGAAAAGTCAATTCAACCAAGGCCAGCCTAAGGGCTTACCTTGGACTTAAGACCAGTTTACAGGCTTGCCTAAAAGTCAAAATCACCTAAAGGCCAGCTTGTGGGCTAGGCCTAAAAGTCAAAGATGACTCAAGGTCAATTTGCAGGTTTACTTAAAGTCATTATAAATATAAATTAATTAAATGACTCAATAATATTGAACTCAAGCCATTTTAGCTAAAACAAATAAGATAAAACCAAATAGATTTAAACAAAGCACCAATTGAGCCTGAAATGACAAAAGAAACAAACTAAAACTAGTCAAAAGTTGTGCAAAAAATCTTTTGCCAATTGTCCAATTCCTCAAATTGGTCGATCGATTCCCATTCACTAGGAGCTAGCATGCTCTTTGTTAGTTAGCAGGTACCATCAAATAGGCTGACTGGCTCCAATGAACCAAGATTCTCCTTTATCGGACATCAGTACTTGAATCAATTGTCTGGTTTCGATAAACCTAGAATGAAGCCCTTTTGGCTGACCAATTGATAGCTAAATCAGTAATCCATTTCACTCAAAAACTTGATGACTTAGGTTTAAATTCAACTTTAATAGAGGCAAGCCTTGATCGAGCTAAACCTTGATCTATTCTGGCTCAAGTCGAGTCAATCTAGAATCAAAACAACTTCAAATTAATCTCCAATGGAGTTTAACAACATTCAAACTAAAGCAAAACAAGCTTGAATTGAACTCTAATTGGTTCAAACTCCATTCAAATTAACCACAACAAATTTGGATTGAACTCTAATTAAGTTAAACTGTAACAAGTTTGAATTGAAATCTAATTAAATAGAAACACACTCGAACTAAAGTCAAGTTCAAATCTAACACTAATTGGGCTAAACTCAAATTCAAACCAAAACCTAATTAGGTCAAATTCAAATTCAAATCAAATCCTAATTTGGTTAAATCAAGTTTGAATTAAACCCAAATTAGGTCAAATTAAACTCAAATCTAGAGCCTAATTGGACCTAATCAGGTTAAACTAAGTTCAAACCAAACCCTAATCTGGTTAAACCAAGTTCAAACATAACCCTAATTGGGTCAAATTGAACTCAAATCCAAACCCTAATTGACCTAAATCAAGTTTGAATAAATCCCAATTGGGTCAGCCAAGTTCAAACCAAAGCCTAATCAGGTTAAACCAACTTTAGACAAAATTCTAATTGGGTTAAACCCATTTTGAACTGAATCCTCAATGGGCCAACTTGAACTCAAATTCAAACCAAACCAAATCAAACCTAAACCAAAACCTAGTTACATTTGAATGAAAACCAAGTCAAACCTGAACCAAAACCCAGTTACACCTAAACAAAAACTAGGTTAAACATAAACTAAAACTAGGTTAAATCACAACCAAAATTAGTGCAAACCTAAATTAGAGCTAAGTTGTATCTGAATGAAAATTAGAGTGAACTTGAACTAAAATCAACTCAAATCAAAACCAAATCAGGTTAAAGCCAAACCGGAACCAAATTAAACCAAACCAACTTAAACTTGAACCTAAATCCATTAAGGTCTGAACTCGAACCTAAACCCATTAATTGGATTGAACCTAGATCCAATAAGAACCCATTATGGGTTGGATCCAACATGCATCTAAGATCCAATAAGAACATATTAAGTATTGGATCCTATATCCATTAAGGATCCATTAGGAACTGATTAAGGGTTGGATCCAATATCTATTAATGATTCATCAAGGACCTATTAAGGGTCGGATCCGACATACATTAAGGATCCATCAAAAACCCAATCAAGGTGGGAACTAAGATCCATTGAGGATCCAATAGGAACTAAATTAGGGTAGGATCCAAGATCAATTAAGATTAGTTAGCAACAAGCTCAAAGCTACTGATAACACTTCCAATCTAATTGACAACAAGCGAAGAAAGGCCATTGGTTATCAAATTGAAGATAATTAGCATAAGCTCAAGCTACTAATCACTCTTTCAAATCAAACCAAACTAAGATAGGCTTGAATTCACTTAGATAATCAACCAGATGCCTTGTTCAAATGAAGTCAACCAACAACACACTTAGAGCTGTTGGCCACACTTTAAAGCAAAGCCAACTCAAAAGCCATTAGTGACCCTTAGCCAAGCCAGCCCCAAAAGGTACTAGCAACTTTCAAAATCTAATCAACAGCAAGCCAAGAAAGGCTATTTGTTATCAAATCAAAGATGATTAACAAAAGCTTAGGCCACTAATTACTCCTTCAAATCAAACCAAACTAAGATAGGCTTGAACTCCTTAGTCAGCTAGGCACCTTGTTTAAATGAAGTCAACTAACAACACACTTAGAACCATTGACCATACTTAAAAAATAAGCCAACTCAAAAGCCATTGGAGATGCTTAACCAAGACAACCCAAAAAGTCACTAGTAACTATCCAAATCTAATAAAAAACAAGCCAAGATAGGCCATGAGTTATTAAATCAAAGGTGACTAGCATAAGCTTAGGTAGCTAATCACTCCTTCAAATCAAACCAAACTAAGATAGGCTTGAACTCGCATAATTAGTCAGCCAGATACCTTATTTAAATCAAGTCAACTAACAACATGCTTAAAGATGTTTAGCATAAGCTCAGGCTGCTAATTACTCCTTGAAATCAAACCAAACTAAGGTAGGCTTGAACCCTTAGTCAGTTAGCTAGGCACCTTGTTTAAATGAAGTCAACCAACAACATGCTTAGAGCCATCGACCATACGTCAAAACTAAGCCAACTCAAAAGCCATTAGAGATGCTTAGCTAAGCCAACACAAAAAGTCACTAGTAATGATCCAAATATAATCAACAACAAGCCAAGAGAGGCCATGAGTTATCAAATCAAAGGCAACTAGCATAAGCTCAGGTAGCTAATCACTCCTTCAAATCAAACCGAAGTAAGATAGGCTTAAACTCACTTAATTGTTTAGCCAGACACCTTGTTCAAATAAAGTCAACTAACAGTATGCTTAAAGACGATTAGCATAAGCTCATGCCACTATTCACTCCTTCAAATCAAGCCAAATTAAGGTAGGCTTGAACTCCTTAGTCAATTAACCAGGCACCTTATTTAAATGAAGCCAACCAATAATATGCTTAGAGCCATCAACCATACTACAAAAACTAAGCCAAATCAAAAACCATTGGAGATGCTTAGCCAACCCAACCCAAAAAGTAACTAGTAATAGTCCAAATCTAATCCTCAACAAGCCAAGAAAGGCCATGAGTTATCAAATCAAAGGCAACTAGCATAACCTTAGGTAACTAATTACTCCCTCAAATTAAACCAAAGTAAGATAGTCTTGAACTTGCTTAGTTAGTTAGCTAGACACCTTGTTCAAATAAAGTCAACTAACAACATGCTTAAAGCCATCAGCCACACTTCAAAACTAAGCCAACTCAAAAACCATTGGTGGCACTTGGCCAAGCCAACCCCAAAAGTCATTGGCAATGCTCCAGAACTAATCAACAACAAGCTAACAAGGGCTGTTGGTTATCAAATTGAAGACAATTAGCATAAGCTCTAGTTTCTAAGCATGCCTTCAAATCAAACCGAACAAAGGTAGGCTTGGACTTGTTTAGTCTATCAGCCAAATGCATTTTTTGAATTAATTCAACCAACAACATGCTTAAAGCCATCAGCCATCTTTCAAAGCTAACCAAACCCAAAAGTTGTTAGTGACACTTCCTTCAAAGCTAGTCAACACCAAAAGCTATTAATGATGCTCCCTTTAAAGCCAGGAAACACCAAAGCTATTGATGATGCTCCCTTCAAAGATAAAAAAACCCTTGGTGAGCTTCTTTCAAAGCTAGCCAAACCCAAAAGTTGTTGGTGGCACTCCCTTCAAAGCTAGTTAGCCCTAAAAATTATTGATGATGCTCTCTTTAAATCCAATCAACTCTAAAAGCCATTGATGATGTTCTCTTCAAAGCCAGCAAAACCCAAAAGCCATTGGTGATGCTCCCTCAAAGCTAGTGAGCCCCAAAGCCTTTGATGAGGCTCCCTTCAAAGCTAGTCAATACCAAAAGTTGTTGATAATACTCTCTTCAAAGTTAGCCAAATCTAAAAGCCATTAGTGATGCTCCTTCATATCTAGTAGACCTTAAAAGCCATTGATGACACTCCCTTCAAAGTTAGCCAACTCGAAAAGCTGTTCATGACACTCCCCTCAAAGCTAGCCAACCTTAAAAGTTATTGATGATACTCTCTTCAAAGTTATTCAATATATATTTTTAGGCACAATATATATTTTAATTAAATAATATTAATATTTTTATTGATCTTATTGTAGGAGAGGATTACTTAGCTGATGTAGTCTCAGCCAGAGAACTCTCTTTTGAATATGGTCATTCATAATGTGATCCACGGTTGGGTGTTTGGACCTAAAAGATATGGCTAGGTGTGGATGTTTGGTGTGGGGCTGACTCCAAAGACTATCTCCAAGTGCTCTTGCACATCCTCACAAGGTAAGCAATCTCAATTTACACAGAGTTAGGCGTAAGTGATGATAAAGGCAGAGGTTGATGCAACAATGATGAGGTTTAGGGAGGGCTTATTCAATGAACTTCCTCATACCTTGTCTTGTGATACCCCACAATCCAAGGTACGAATCAAATTTTGTTAATTTGTACTATACAGTAAATCTTTTTTTTGTAATGCTAATACATGCTTCTTATGAGAAATTATTAAGGACATTCCAGGTATAGCATTTTAATAGCAAGCCGATGCTAGTGGTGGCTAGTTTGGTTTAAGGGTGACTCCTTGCACTTCCTAGCGTACTAAGGTACAAATTCATTTGAAAATTTATTACATATGTTGAATATTTTTTATTTATAGACACGAGTAGAGGGAAGGGATATAGGACTTAGGTGAGAGAATGCTGACTTGGGCATGGGAATATGTGATTTGGACATTCTACTTGGACATGGGCACGGATGGATGGGAGGGGATTGTGGGACTTGTTAATGGATATATATTATTGTTTATACAAATTTTTAATTTATGTTTGTATTCTCATAGACTTATTTGAGGAGATCATCCATGAGACAATAACCGAGAGCATGATGGGTAGGCAGGGGCATGGAGTGATATTATTTTTTCTTTTTTGAATGGATTATATTGTACAATAATTTTATCTTGTACAAACTTCTAATTGATAAGAAGTATGAATTACATCTTATGTTCATATTTTAATATTTTTGATAATATATTTTTTCTTATATTTATATCCATTATATTATTTATAATTAAAACTATATTTATAGGAATTGGATATGGGTGATTGGTGAATATTGTACAGGTTATTGGAACATTCTCTAGGAAATCCCATTGGTGGTGCTAAAAGCTAGCACTGCCAATGGGATTACCTTTTGGCGGTGCTAAAAGTTAGTGGCACTAATGGCATTAGCCATTGGCAGTGCTAAATATTAGTGTTGTCAATAAGATTAGCCATTGGTGGCACTAGAAGTTAGCATCACCAATGGGTGCCCCATTGGTAGTGTTAGTGGTAGTGTCGCCAATGGTATCCTCATTGGTAGTGCTAAAGTTAGTGCCGCTAATGACTTTTTTGTGCAAATATGAGTTATACAAGTGTGAAATTAGCACCAGGAAAGCCCCAAAATGTTGTAGTGAAATCTCCCAAAGATATAGGGTGGTTTATGGCCCAATAGCTTAGATGGCCTATAGTATGCTATGAAATAAAGTAGTTGTAGATTCTCTAGGTAATAGCTCAGATGACATTCTCGGGGCTGTAGAGCAATAATGACCTACTTGCTTAGACCACTTGGATGGCCCTCTGTGAATGAATTAGGTAGCTTTCTAGAGACTATGGAATAAAAATATGTACTGAGAAATTTTTGAGAACCAACTTGAATACCCCCGATGCTACACTTTGGCTCTGAGACTTGGTGGACTTTCTTGCAACTTGACTGCTTGATTATTCTACTTAACATTTGTTAGATTCTGGAGGTTGCAAATTTGGCCCATTGACTGATGTGGCCATTGACACCTTAGGAGTGCCTCCAGCAATCATTGTTGGTTCTAAATGATTTGATCAATATTAATCATTTCTACCATGAGTTGGTTGAATTCTAGTGGCTGCTAAGTTTGGTTGAGTCACTTGGGGCTCTAGCGACTAGTGGATGGTCCTGCTTGGTATGGAGGATAAGTTGCCAGCAAGAAGCTTTAACCTAGTTGTTGCCTAGTAGTTGAAGCATGCAGAGCTGTCCTTGCCATGATTTTAACCATTACCCTGCTTTCTTGCTAAGGATTTTGGGTACACTTACTGACCTATCCAATTATCTATTCAAATCAGGCAATCGATTCTAACAATAAAAAATATAGCCATTTACAAACTATTTCTCTATGTTTACCCAACAACTAGACATCTAGACTTCTAACTTTGAATACTTGGTTTGAGAAAAATATATACTTTTTCTATTATTCCTTAGCTTGTATGATTTGTTCTTTAGGACCAAACAACAAATCTGAGTAAGACAAAAACACATTCTGTTATATCTTAAACCTAATAGAAAATTCCTGAAGGCTAACTATCCAGTGTTTCTAGTATTCTTCAGCTTAACATCTGAAACACATGAGAGACTATCATTTAGATATGTGATGACAGAGCTCGATTCATCTACCAATTTTGGTATGAGAGGCTCCTTGAGGTTGATCTATTAGGCTACTCTCCCACTAATCTACCATAAAAGAAAAAGTGAAGAGGATTGTCAAGAACTCTCCAACGGTGATCTCTTCAATGCTTACATCAATGGCATGTACGAAAAATATAGTAGAGAGAATGAAGAGGCATTAGTCTTTATCCTTTTAGAGATGGAGGTACTATAGGGTTTGGAGCACATCTAGGTCTCATGATTTGGGGGCCGTAATCTATCCGTATTACTCATAATAGCCAACTATGGATTCTGGATCTCTCAAGATCTTATTCTGAATAGGAGTCCATAAGGATCTAGATGTCTTGCTCATACTAAGGTATCTGAGCTTAATAATAACTCGGTGTGATCTTCTAACATAACCCTCAGTCAAGGACACTAAACTTCTCATACTCTAGTGTTGAGATGAGTTAGGCAACTCATAGCATGTGTGCCAAGAGCTCTTCACAACTTGGTCTCAAGGTGATTTTTCACCTCGAATGTGCCAACTCACAAGTGGTCATTCACCCTTTAACTCAGCTGATTTATTTTGGTATATCATCAGTGCCCCCAAACTAGGACACCAAGCTTTTAGAACTTAGTGTTAAGGATTGCCATCAAGAGGCGGTTGTTCTCTTAGGGTGCTAAGTGAATCTTTGAGAATCAAACCATTACCTCTATGAAATGTCAACCATTGCCTTGGTTAGGAAAGCAAGCCATCATTCCATCTAATTTTGAGTAATTACTAGGGCTTTGCCCTCTCTTAAGGTGATGATTTAACACCATCCACTCATTTAATGAAATGGCCTTTTGCATTCCTCTCGATTTCTTTTCCCAAGGTTTCTCCTAACCAAATGGAGGGCACGTGTCTCTAGGATTTGAGTGAGGGTTTTAAGATTTATACCCCCTAGACTTTAATGGCCAGGGTCAAGCCACATGGAGGTGATATGGCAATAGGAGGAAACTTATAGAAGGATCCTCCATCACTTTTTCCTAACTTTGGAGAACTTTTCAGCTTTGCTTTTTCTCAATTGGCAAATTAATTTTCAAAATGACTCTCCTTCTACTCCTTCCAACTCTAGAAAATGATCTCCCAATCTGGAGGAAGAAGTGGCCCCTTTGCTAGAGGAGATTAAAACTCCTCCCAAGGTCTCAGGGCTAGTGGTGCCACCCATGAGAAAACTCCATCCCACACCAGCTTGATATTGACTTCCAGGAGTTAAGGGCCATTCAGATCTAGTTTCACACTTGCATTGAAAGAGGGCCAAGAGACTAGTGTTGGCCTATTTATTGGGGAGTCTAATTTGGGCTAGTGGAGGCTCATCCCTCATAGTTGCCTCACTATCCTATCTTCATCATCTAGTGAGCTTTTGCTCTTGTTCTTCATCTTGTTCTCAATGATTTTAGTACGAATTCCTTATTTTGATCCAGTTTAGCCATGGAATGTGACTTTGTAGATATTGCTTAGGTCTCATTCATGAATGAGAATTTGAAACTACAAAGGAGTGTTCCTTGAGTGTCTCTAGCTCCACTTGCTAGGAAGCTCTCCAAATCAAAGATCCTTGCCCATTGCCAACTAGTATCTCTAATCAGGGGAGGAGAAAGAGGGAGGAGGAGGAAGAGAGCCATGGTGCCAACAAGGGGATAGCGAGGAAGAGATAGACGATTCCTCATTCTCCTTCACTATCTTGCCAACCTGAAGTTATTTGGGATGACAACAAGATGCCTATTTATCATATGATAATGAAGAAGGCTGATTGTGGCAAGGGTGCCCCTTCCGCTCCTTTTACTTCTCCTCCGCTCACTAGAGCATGAGGATGGTCTTCTTCGAAACACTAAAGGACTTCAGAGGAGATTGAGGCTAAGGAGTACTTCCTTAGGGACTTTGAGGAAGATGCCAACCCTTCTTTGGCTTAGCTCCCTACTAACCGACTAATTCTAGAAGGAGTTAGATCTTGTACCCTTATGAGTTTTCTCATGTTTGCCTTCGCAAGGACAATTTTCCTCTTTTCCTAATATCTTGGACTGAACTTTGGTTTGATTACAAGCCCTGCAATCCTTTCGATATGCAAGGCATCAATTTTTATGAGCTCAGGGGCTGGGCACAATCAAAAGTGTAAGGCTAAGGAGGAGGTGATGTTGCCTCATTCTCAACTTGAATCTCTTCAACCTAGCATGAAAGAAATGAGGAAGAATATGGAGGAGGAGAAAAATCTCCTTATAGCTAAGTGGGATTCAGCTTTTTCTGGCCTACAAGACCAAGAGTTTTAGCACTAGGCTGCCTTGGACAATGCTATTTAAGGTAATTTTTATCATAATTAAATTTAATCGAAATATGATCAAAATTAAAACTTGTATGCCACTAAATTATGGCTTAAATGTGGGTTTAATTAAATTCAAATCACAGCCAAATTTGACTAAAAATGGAGCTCAATTCCCACCCAAATTATTCAAAAATTTGGGCTCAAGCTAAGTTTAATCCAAATCAGATAAGTGGGGAGTATGTGGACCAAAACTAGATCAAAAACTCATCTTAAATCTCAATTAAAATTAAAAATTGTGAAAAATTTCACAAATAGGTCTTTGAATTAAATAAATTCTTACAAAAAAGTCTTTGGTTGAATTTTTCTTACAAATATATTCTCGAAATGAAATTTTATAGAAAAGTATAATAAAATTCTAAAATGACAAATTAGTCTATGAAAAATTTAAGATTTACAAATAAACATCTAAAATTTCAATTTTTCACAAATTAATCCCTCAAAAGTTTTATTTGTAAATAAGTTCAAATTTTATTCAAAAAGTACCATGAAAGTTTCAAAATTTTATAAATTTTTTTGCCAAAAATGCCCCTAAAATTTATAAAATTATATTTTGGTCCAAATTTGTGGAAAAAAATTTACAAATAACAACCTTATAAATTTAATATCTATGGTGAATACAATTTTTAAATTTTCGTATTTACATCAAACAAACTCATCTATATCCTTACAAAAACTTATCTAGTCTCAAATAAACCACAGTCATGTTCATCCACATCCATATCCTGAAAATCAAAATTTCAAATACAAAAGATTATTTTCAACCCAACTTTATCTCTTCAAGCCCTATATAAACCTATTAACATCAAAAAAAAAGGGAGAAATTAGCAAGCCACGTAGGAAAATCAAGAAGAGATTCGAGCATGAGAACAACAGCATGAAGACAAAAAAAAGAGAGGGTATTTTCTTACCTTTCTCTTTCCTTCCTAACCTTGTTCCTCTTCTCCTGTCTCCCCCGACAAGGTCCCTCATAGGTGCTTTGCTGCCCATGCTACAACTTACGACCACCTCCCGTGCATGACTCCATTTCCACCCATGTGCATCACTGTCTCCACCCATCCACATCTCCATCTCCTCCTATACCATTGCTCAATCTCCTTTGTACGCGCTCAGTTCACTGTGCTCTGCTGCCCACTTCTAGTGCTTGAGATCTACCCCCCCATAACCGAGGGTTGTGCCCTGCTTACTAGCTGCCATAGCCCCCACTGCACTAGCCCAGTCCACCCCTGAACTCCTGGTGCCAATCCACTATGCTGCGTCCAACTTCCCTCTTCTTGCACCAACCAGCTCCGTGATGCCCTGCACAGGCCCTTTGTCGGCCCTCTACTCATTTGTGAACTAGATGTGCATGCCCCATGAGCTTTGCCACTGCTTCTGCTTGAACCCTCTCTCAATAGCCCATTGCACTCACCACTATCTACCACTACTCTGGCCAAAACCCCCTCACCTCCAACTTGCCTCCAGCCCACCTACTGCCTGCACAGTCCATCACACCTACCATTTTAAGCTTCTTACCATTTTATCCCCCTAGCTTCACCCACCAGCGCTCTTCACCACACCAACCTAAGCTCTTCGTACCATCCATTGGAGTTTATGTCCTGATCCAGCCAAGATCTAGCTAGGAAAAATCTCAGGTTGCCATGGCCTAGTGAAGAGAAAGAAAGGTTCCAGTCTAAGAAGGGGAAGAAAAGAAATGAAGTGAAAAATAGAATAGTAAAATAAAAAGAAGAATTGTAGCCTAAAAAAATTATTTTTGGCCTCGATTTGCGCATCTCAACTAGTCTTTAGGCTCGCACTATGCCAGTCTTCAAGCTCACACTTTGGACTACCATTATAGTCTGCCTTTGGACTCGCACTTAGCCAGCCTTTGGGGTTGCATCATAGGTGAGCCTTGAGGCCTACCAAAATCAAGCCAACCTTCAAGTCAACCAAATTAAGCTAACCTTTAGGTCTATCAAAATCAGGTCATCCTTCGAGCCTGTCAAAACTAGGCCATTCTTCAGGTCCACCAAATTAAGTCAGCCCTCAGGTTCACAATCATAGGTTAGGTTTGTGCTAGCCAAATCAAGCCAGCCCTCATGCTCAGAACCATAGGCTAGTCTTCAGGTCTACTGAATCAAGTCAGCCTTTGGGCTCGTAACTTTAGGCCAACCTTCAAGCCCATAGCACCTAAGCCAGCCATCAGGTTTGCACTTAAGCCAACCTTTGAGCTCACACCTAAGCTAGCCTTTGAGTTCACAATCATGTCAGCTTTCAAGCTCACACTTTCAAACTAGTCTTCAAACTCACACTTTTAAGATAAACCTTGGGCTTTCACTTCTAAGACAATCTTTAGATTCACCTACCGAAGGTCAGTCCATAGGCTCGCCTAAAGTTATCATCATGATAGTTTGAGGCCTCTTGAATTAAATTGAACTCAATAAATAGAACTAAATTGACTTAAGTGGACCACCAAATGAATCAAAATTGATAAGCTAGATGGACTGAAACTCAAGTTGAATTGGACCCAAATTCAAGTTAATCCAAACCAAATTGATTCAAACTCAACTTAATCAGGTTCAAATCAAGTCAATTTGAAAGCAAATCAATTTCAAATCAAACCCTTATTAGGTCAAACCAAATTCAAACTAAACCCTAATTAGGTAAACTAAATTCAAATAAAACCATAATTGGATTAAATTAAGTTCAAATCAAAACTTAGTTGGGTCAAATCAAACTCAAATTCAAACTAGAACTAGGATGAGCGTGAACCAAAATTGAGTTGAACCTAAATCGACTTGAACTTGAATCGATGATCATTAAAATTCAAACCCAAATGCAATGAGGGTCCAACATGGGTCAAGCCCAAATCCATTAAAGGATTGAGCTAGATCTAATAAGAACCTATTGAGGGTTAGATCTAACATTTGTTAAGGATCCACCAAGAACCTATCAAGAATCAAATTCAAGATCAATTAAAGATCCAGTAAAAAAACTATCAAGGGTTTGGATTCATGATTTATTAAAGGTCTATTAAGAAACCAATAAGGATGCAACACAAGATTGAGCCTAACCCAAATCAAATTAAATAAGACTCAAATCAAAATCAAGTTCTAAATATTAAACTAAATTAAATTAGGTTCAAATCAAGATCAAGTTTTGAAAATTGAATTGAATCAAATTAGACTTGAGTCTAAATCAAGTTCAAAATATTAAATTAAATCAAATCAAACTTAAAATAAAATTAAGTCTAAACTTCAAAATCAAATTGAATTACACTCAATTAGAATCAAGTTAGGGCTAATCAACAATCGGCTAAGAAAGATAGTCGATTATCAAGTCAAAGGCAATTAATAAAAGCAAAGGCCGCTAGTCATTCTCTCATATTAAATCGAATTAAAGGTAGGCTTGAACCTGCTTCGTTAGTCAATCAGGTGCCTTGTTCAAAGGAAGTTATCGCCAATACCTTATTAGTTATAAAAATACTTTAAAAGTAAATAAGTTATTGTCTACATCTCATTGGCTATGGAAATACTCCAAAAACCAAAGAGGTTATTGCCTATGCCTCATTGGCTAATGGAAACACTTTAAACTATAAAGTCATCACCAATGCCTTATTGGCTTATGGAAACACTTCAAACTATGAAGTTATTATCAATGCCTCATTGACTAATGAAAATATCTAAAGTCAAAGGAAGTTATCGCCAATGCCACTAGGCTAATAGAAACACTTCAACTAGAAGAGGGTATCACTAGTGCTCAATCTATGAAAGAAACCTCAAACTCCCTATTGTCCTTTCATGTCCCATTAGACAACACTGCCAAATCGATTACCAACATTCATCAAAGATCAAGTCAAGACTTGTCTAAGTCAGACTCCATATAGCCCAACGCATGGGAGCAAGATAGCATTGAGTATCAAGCTTCTTTCCTACTTCTTCTTTCCTTTATTTTATGTGTTCTTTAATTCCATGCTAGAGTTTATTGTAAAGTAAGGGTATGCCCTTGCTTAAGCTATGTATCTCTTTCTTCAAATTAATCAAATGATGCATTCTTCTTTTTTGTGTCTCTATTTTATTTGCTAGGTTTCTCATTTTAAGAGATTCCTAACAATTATTGGGGTAATTAATAATAAGGGCTTATGCTTATTGGATATCATATTCTTACAACACCTAATTATGCATTCAAAATACCCACACTTTTCATTTGTTTTTTCAAAATTTTTCTTCTAGACCTTTTACTATCCTTGATGGTTGATTTTGATCACACAAATTCTGGCATGTTTGATGGGAAATGACCTCTTCCCAAGTATAGAAACCTAGCTAATATAATAGAGATGTTAATGAGATAGAATTATAATTGAAAACTAATCAATTATGTTCCTTCTTATAGAAGAAAGCATCTAATGGTATCAACAAAGAACTTCTCCACCTTAAAGTTTACCATCATCCTAGGAGCAAGAATGGCTATGTGTCTACTTCAATTGATAGTTACCATAGAAGTAGTGAAGTTCAAATCAAGTTCGGAACCATTTTTGAGGTCATTCAGTTTAAAAAAAGGACCTGCTACCACGCTGATTAAAGTTAATGTTATGCAAGACCAGCCCGCTTCTCACCTTCTTTCAAGGGAAAAAAGACCCAATGTCATCATTCCAAATGAGAATGGTCAATCTGATGAAGAGTCAAAAGTCGTACCTAAACTAGAGCCACTATAAGATTACAACCTATCATGAGATTCCAAAAAGGGAGACCATTCATACTATCAAAATTATTTTCCATCATGACTCTATGAGGTACCATGAGCTCATGCCTCAATAGGCCAAAAGCCAAAAGAAGGCTACACGAATAAGGCTTACAGATAAGGAGGTTTAGGAAGAAAGGGTCCTTGTGAGCCAATACTTACTATCACACTAGAGAGAAGGTGTAACTAGTTCCATGAGCAAACTCCTAAATGCAATAACCGAACTGATAGGGGAAGTTAAACTCGACCCAAAACACACCAAGACAAGACATGACTCTCAAGACATGGATCATCATCTTCTAACGGAAGCCTTAATTATAAGCAAAAGGTCTACTGAGGAAATTACTGTAGAAGCACTACAGGAGCAATTGAGACAACAAGGGAAAGAGAAAAATGAAGCTCAAAAGAAGTTCTTGGAGTTGACAGAGATGATACTACAAATGAGACAAAAACTTGATAAGTTGGAGCGATCTTAAAAATCATCTTAGCAAAGTTATAGAGGTAGCACAAGACATACCTCTTACAAATGAGATCCATGAAATTGTAGGCCCTTCACAAGTGTTTCCTCCACCAACAAGAGACAGCCAATCCCCAATTTTAGGAATGCCAAATAAAATGGAGTTGACAATATATATAAAACAAAAAGTGCAACAAATGGTGGTCACACAATTGAGACAAAGAAGTGACAGGGGTATGATAAATATGCAGATAAAGCATATCCTAGTCATCACGATCAAGTATTATATCCTAAAGGCTATATAGTGCCTAAGTTCAAATAATTTAATGGCATTAGTCACCTTGAACAACACATAACTTATTTCATGACTCTATGTGGGGACTCAAGTAATAACCCCTTTTGTTACTCCACTAATTTTTAGCAAGCTTAACTAGGGTAATATTTGAATGGTATGCCAGTTTACAACCAGAATACATACAAATTTGGTCACAAATAAAAAAAGCTTTTCGATTTAGGTTTGGAGGAATTAGCGATAAGGTGACCATTGCAGACCTTGTTTCAACATCAAAAGCCAATAATGAATCAATTTTGGATTATATCACATGATGGAGAAACCTTAGTATTAAGTATGAACAATCTATAAGCCAATTCAAGAAGTTGAAGAGGATTAACCCACTAGCCTTAGCTAGTTCACAAATTTTGAAACTAGAAAAGATAAGGCAGAGTAAGATGAGCCCTCTAAAATTGTAAGGGTATTATTCATAGTGAATGAATAGAAGAAACCTCTATGAATATAGGTAACTCTTAGAAAATACCAACTCTTGTAGGAGATGGGAAAGTAGAACCATCCAATGATTTCCAATAGAAGCTTAGGAAGAAATACACTTTCAAAATAGAAAGAGGGGCAAGTCTTTTAGGATTCTTTAAAGCTTGGCCTCCAATTGCTATAATGCAAAAGGCCAAATGAAGCCAACAAAATGGATCACTCAACCTACTATCCTTACCACAAAATCTTGGGTCATATTATTGAATATTACTATGTGTTTATAGATTTAATTGAAAGGTAATACCGAGAGGGCAAATTGACCCTCTCGAAGTTAGCATTACTTGAAACACCCACCAAACACATCAATCACATCACTATATTTGAGACACATAAACCACTTGCTATACCCCTTTCCAAGGAAGAAGCATAATGTACACCAAAATACGAGCACTTATGGAATATCTATATTTCAAAAAGGCTGAAGAAATCAATGAAGAAGATAGCTAGGAATCCCAAAAAGCCTGAGATGCTAATAAGAAAAGCTTCATCAGAAAAAGCTCCCCCACTTACTCAAAATATCAAAAAGAAAAGGAATAAAAATAAGAAAAAAATTGGTTCAATCAAATGAATACAATATCAAGAAATTAGGAATTCAAGAATACATCGATGTCCTAGAGGAATATCTCTAAGGAGAAAAGAATCAAATTACTCTCGAGGAGTTCCTCCCGGATGAACTTAGAGCATTGCTTGAAGGTTCTGACACTAAGAACACAAAGGTTGAACTCCCAGTAGTGGCATGCACTGCCATTTTTACTATAGAGAATTTCTAATCAAGCTAGTCAATGGAGTCATCCCATCATTTTAGTGATGATGAAATCTAGAATACAAAGAAGGAGAAAGCAAATAGATCCGTGGAGGATGTTGTTAATGAAATGAAAGTTCCCACAAGCCTCCCTGAGGGCTACCCTCGAGATGACAATCTTGGAGAGCAGTTCATCCCCAATGTGATTATGACATGCTCAAACTATAGCTAAATACTATAAAAGAGGTAGCCATAATAAATATGAGATTTTTCAGGGGCATATGCAAGATTGAAGGAACACATGCAGGCTATGGCTGCCCACATGGAGAGCATATCAAGTACAACTACCGCACTCTATGGAGAAATTGAGAGGATGGAAAAGGTGCTAGCAAAAAAGGTAAAGCCACATAGAAGACCCTACAAGGGTGGTGGAAAATCACCTAGCAACCCCAGTATCAAAATGGTCACTTGTGCCACCTACTTTAGAGATGGGTCAAGAAAATCAGACACTATCGAAGATAATTATTTGAGTTTACTACCTCTTGTAACACAATGACACACACATCAAAAGTAAACATTAATGAGTAGCCATCCCAATTTCCATCAAGTGATCAACAACAAATAGTAAACCCATTAGATTTGGTGAAGTTCCAATCCTAGAACCTATGGAAGGATGCATGTGGGATCAAAATTGACTACCCAGGATAGCAAAGACCCTAAGGAATAACCTCAAAATAACAAATCAAAAGTATAGTGATTTGAATGTACAATAAGGTATTGTGGGAACATGACTTTCGATAAGCATAATCCCCTATTGTTAATTACCTTGACAATCATCAAGAACCTCGTAAAGTGAGAAACCTAGCTAATAAAAATATAGACAAAAAAGAAAACTAGAAAGCATAATTTAATTGATATATTAGAAAAAGGTACATGGCTTAAGCAAGGGCATACCCTCACTTTACATTTTTTATGAATTTGAATATGAAATAAAAAAGGGAATGAGAAGAGCTCGCTGCTTGTTGTCGCCTCATTCCCACATGCTAGATCATTTAGAGTCTTGCTCAAATGGGTCTTGACTTGATCATTAGTAGATGTTGATCATTTGATTTAATGGTATCATCCAATGGGACATGGAAGATGATAAGAGGAGTTTGAGAGCCTTGAAATGTGGCTGACAACTTTAAGCATGCTAGTAATTAGCTTCTTTTGATAGTGTCACTGATGGTTTGTCAAATTTAGCTCAAAGTGTTGCCAATAGCTTTGAGCATTGGCAATTGACTCCATGATTTGAATTATTTCCATTAACCAATAAGGCATTGGTGATAACTTTATGATTTGAAGTATTTCCATTAGCCTAGTGACATTGGTGATAACTTCTTCATTTAAAGAATTTCCATAACCAATAAGGTGTGGGTGATAACTTTGTTTGAACAAGGCATCTAGCTGATTGACTAAGTTCAAGCCTACCTTAATTTGGCCTGATTTGATAATTGATGGCCTCTTAGGCATGTTGTCGATTAAATTTAGAGTGTTGCCAATACTTTTGGGTTGGCTTAGCTTGAAAGGTGCATCATCAATGGCTTCTAAAGTTAATTAGCTTCAAAGTTTGACCAACATCTTTGAATGTATTGCCAATTAACTTCTTTGATTTGGTAGTATCGCCAATGTATGGGGTTTGGTATAGCTTTGAAGTGTGACTGACAACTTTGAGCATATTGTCAGTTGAATTTATTTGAATAAGATATTATGACTAACTAACTAAGTGAGTCCAAGCCTACCATAGTTTGAATTGATTTGAAGCATTGCTAATACTTTTAGGTTGGCTTAGCTTTGAGGTGTAGCTGACGGCTTCAAGTTTATTGTCAATTGACTTTAATTGAATAAAGCATTTTGGCAAACTGACTAAGTGAGTTCAAACCTATCAAAATTTGGTTTGATTTGAAGCATTGCCAATGCTTTTGGGTTGGCTTAGCTTGAAAGGTGCATCATCAATGACTTCTGCGGTTGACTAGCTTCGAAGTGTAACTAATGACTATGAGTCTATTGTTGGTTGACTTCGTTTGAACAAGGCATTATGGTTGACTGACTAAGTGAGTTCAAACCTATCATAGTTTGGTTTAATTCTGACCTAATTTAGTTCAAGATTTAGAACTTGATTTTGGCTCAAGTCTGATTTATTCAATTCAATGTTCACAACTTGATCTTGATTTGAATCTAATTTAGTTTAGTTCATTTGATTTGATTCAATGTTAAAAACTCAATTTCAATTTGAGTATGATCTAATTCAGTTTGGGTCAGGCTCAACCTTGTGTTGGACCCCTATCAGTTTCTTAATGGATCCCTAATAGATCTTAGATCCAAATCCTTAATGGGTTCTTATTAGATCTTTAATGAATCATAGATTAGACCCTTAGTGGGTTCTTGATGGATCCTTTATGGACATTGGATCCAACTTAATGGGTTCTTATTGGATCCTTTTTTAACTAGCTAATAGGTTCATGTTCAATCCATATTGTACCCTTATTGGACTTGGGTTTGAACCTTAGTAGATCTAGGTTCAAGTTAAAGTTGATTTAAGTTCAACTTGATTTTAGTTTAGGCTCAACCTCATTTTGGTTCTTGTTTGACATGGTTTTGTTTAGGTATGACCTAATTTTAGTTTTGTTATAACCTATCTTTGGGTTTGAATTGAATTTGAGTTTGATTTACCCAACCAAATTTTAATTTAAACTTGACTTAACCTAATTAGGTTTTGATTCGAACTTAGTTTGACCCAAATTGGAATTGATTTGAACTTGACTTGATTTCAAAATGACTTGATTTGTATCCGATTAGGATCTTGGCTTATTTGGTTTGTATTAACTCAATTTGGATTTTGGGTCCAAATTAATTTGAGTTTTAGTCTATCTATTTGATCAATTTAGATTCTTTTGGTGGTCCATTTAAGTCAATTTAGTTTTGTTCATTGAGTTAATTTTGATCCAAGAGCACCTAGACTATCATGGTAACTTTGGGCAAGCCTATAGGATGGCCTTAGAAGTGTGGGTCTAAAGACTAGCTTGAGAAGTGTGAGCTCAAGTGCTTGCTTAGAAATGTGAGTCTAAAAAATAGTTTGAAATGTGAGTCTAAAGACTAGCTTGAAGTGTGAGCCCAAGGGCTGACTTGATTTGGTGAGCTCGAAGGTTATCCTATAGTTTCAATGGGTCCAAAGGTTGGCCTATAATTTTGATGGGCTTAAAAGCAAGCCTATAATTTTAGTAGACTTGAAGGCTAGTTTGGGTTCGGCGGACCCAATGACTATCCTAGTTTTAGCAGATCCAAAGGCTAGCATATAATTTTGACAAGCTTGAAGGCTAGCCTTATTTCAGTGAGCTTGAAAATTGGCCTAGTTTCGATGGGCTTGAAGGCTAGCCTAGTTTTAGTGGGCCTGAAGGCTTCCCTGATTTCAATAGACCCAAAGACTGGCCTGATTTCAGCAAGGCTGAAGGCCAGCTTGGTCTAATGATCTACCAAAGCACATGGATGCGAATGACATAATATTGATGGAGTTTGCCAATGTGCAAGGGGCCATAGGTAGCCATGATGGTGATGGAATCTACTAGTGCACAAGGGGCTTAGGTGGCCATGGTGGGGATGACAGTCATACGAGCATGGACATGATGGAAACGAGCGAAGCCACGGGTGGTCGTCAGTATGGGGGCAAGCTAGTTTCTCCTCTTAAATCTTCTTCTCCCTTTATTTTCTAATTTTCTTAACAACCTCCTAACCTTCGCATTTTTTTGTTTTTTTGCTTTCTCCAGCTGGCTTACCACTTCCTTTTTTGGGCAGATCTTATATATATATATATATATATACATATACATATATATACTTTTATCTTCTTTCTCCTTCTTTTCTGTGCTTTTGTGTTCTTCTTCTTCCCTTTTTTTAATTCTCACTGTGACATGGTGGCTTGGACTCCTCCTCCCTCTGCCTTGGGACTAGATCCCACCAACTTTGGCTAGATCTGACCTGCCTTGATCATGACCAAGAGTGGCAGCTGGCAACATGACACAAGTTTGACGATCAAGGGCTTTGGGTGACTAGAGCCACTAGAACTTCAGATCATCATGTCAGTGGGGAGCCAGTGAAGCTTAGGTAGATGTGCAAGTAGAGGTCTAGGACCAAGCCAAAATGAGCATAAGAGGTGCCATGTAAATAGGGGTGCAAAGGTAGGTAGCATCTTGCTTGGGTAGGCTGTGTGGTGGTCCGATGGCTTGGTGAGGTGCAAGCCGCATGCTATGGCATGGACAGAGGTGGTGGCTCGACTAGCAGATGGCTCACAGAGGTAGTGGCGAGATGTGGCTATGATAGCATGGTGATAGAGGTGAGTGGTCGAGTGTAAGGTCACCAGAGCAGTGGTGGTGCAAGGTGGAGATGGGTGGAAGCTGGGCGGGAGCTCACGAAGGTGAGCAACAAAGATAGGGTTCTAGCTAGCTTAGATTTTCGATGAGGGTGCAACATAGGTACGCACTAGGCTTAGCCAACCTTGGGAAAAAGATATGCCTAGGTCCCCTTCAAGACTAAAGAAACCAAAGAATGGAATAGGGAAAAGAGGAAAAGAAGCCAAATGTACTAACATCTCCAAGCTTGGCTTTTAGCTTACTCAGACCCTTGTCTCCTTATTTTCATCTCTTCTCATTCTGATCTCTTTATTTTTTTTATGTTAATAGGGCTTATATAGAGTTTGAAAGCTAAAGTTGGGCTAAAGTTGATATCCTTTTGCTCGAATTTTTGAATGATGGATGTGGCTACGGACAGATATGGATGTGATTGGATAAGCCTGTGAATGGATATAGATGTAGTTTGTTTGAGATTGGATAACTCTCTGGATGAGTTTGTTTATTGTAGATAACAAGAATTTGAACCTTGTACTCACCACAGATATTCAATTTATAAAGGGATTATTTGTAAATTTTTCCAAAAAATTTGGACCAAATTGTAATTCTATAAATTTCAAGGGTCTTTTTTTAAAATAAACATTTTTGAGGGCTTATTCAAGAAAAGTCAGGATTTTAGGGGCTTATTTGCAAAAATTTTGTTAAGGGGTTTATTCATGGATCCTAGAATTTACGGTGACCTATTTGTAATTTTTGAACTTTCATGATCTTCTCTGTAAAATTCCAATCCTGAGAACCTATTTGTAAGAGTTTATTCCATCCAGGGACCTATTTCTAAGGTTCTGGCATTTTTCCTCCCAAATTTTGGATGAATTTTGAGCCTAATTTTGATCCAGATATTCAGCCCACTGAGTTTACTTTAGGTTGAGCCTAAATGTTCCACCAATTGGATCCTAATTGAGCTTAATTTTTGGTCAAATTTGACCGTGATTTAGATTCACTTGAGATCCACACTTAAGCTATAATTTAATGGCATGCAAGGTTCAATTTTGATCATATTTCAATCAAATTTGATTGTGATAAAAATTACCTCAAAAAAATTGGTCCTTTCGCATCCTTTTCTTGAGTTCTGATGAGAGAAGAGGATGCGAACAATTTTCAAGTATTTGACCTTGCACCAACATCTCAGGAGTTGACTATATGGGTTTGAATTATCTCGCAAAAGGGAACTTGACTTGCCATGTAGATGCAGGTTTTAATTATTACAAAAATGGACTTAATTTTTCACTTGAAAGTAGGCTTTGTTAACCACATGAAAGTAGATTTGATTTGCCACATGAAAGTGGATTGAGTTTATCACATGAATATAGTTTGGTTCACCATGAAGATGCTAGTTCGATCGTGTCACAAAAAAATGGATTGGATGTACCATGTGGATGCAGATTTGACTGCCATGTGGGGTGGATTGGACTAAATTTGCCATATAAATGTAGACTTATTTCACTATATAGATATGGGCTTAATCACTATGTAATGTTGATATGATTTACTACGTGGAAGTGAACTTGGTTTACCACGTGAAAGTGGACTTAAGTTACTGCATAAAAGTGAACTTGGTTTGTCACATGAAAGTGGACTTAGTTTGCCACATAAAAGTGGACTTCTGTTACCACATGAAAGTAGACTTGGTTTTTCATGTGAAAGTAGACTTAAGCTACAACATAGAAGTAGACTTAAGTTTCTATGTGAAATTAGACTTGGTTTGCTATATAAAAGTGGACTTAATTTTCGATATAAATGCGAGCTTGATCACTGCACAAAACAGACTTGGTTTGTTATCTAAATGCAGGCTTGATCGCCATGCAAAATGGACTTTACTTGGCTAGTTTCCAAAGTTACTACTTTAATTTTGTTATGTTAGAGATAGAATATTTGACTTTATAATCCTCATAAATGAGGTATTTGACTTTGCTATTTTGGAGGTAAGTTTGATTTTATGACTTTGGAGGTGATGAGTTTGGTTACACTATATTGAAGGTGGGAAGCTTGAGTTTACCGAGATGGTGTATTTCTTTTGCTATTTTAGAATCACATATTTAGTTTTACCCCTATATAAGTGGTCTATTTGAAGTCTTTGTCAAGGATTTCATGAATTTGACTTGATCTATTGATTATAGAAGCAATAGAAAGCATCATATATATTAGTTTCCTTTGAATGTCATGATGATAGATGTCTCTTAAACATTAAGGGAGAGAATTTTACTTGCCCTTAGTATTTTGAGATGAGTGAAGAACCCCTTATCACCTTTTTTTCTATTTTTGAAGTCTTGGCTATATGCTTTGTTTGTGAGTATTTGACAATAGAGTCATGATTTTCTTATCCACAATCTCTTGATGGTGGGAAACGAAGATCTCACTTGGTATTAACCGAGTGGATTGATTGTCCACTTTAAATACTTTAGCAATATGCTTTTCTTAAACATTTGAATGAGAGAGGACTTGACTTTACCTTTACCATATTCTTTTATGGGAGGATGGATTTAATGTTCGATTGAGCATTCATAATGTATGCTTAGGCAATATGCCCCTGACATCATTATGTATTTCAGAAAAGAGGTGTTGCATATGCTCATATGCTTTAGAGAGCATTTCTCATTTTCATCCTTGTATAGACTAGCAAAGGAGTGTGGTGCTTATTTTTTAGGAAACCTCCTATTTTAATCAAGAGGAGTTCCACTTTTATTTTTTGAGGATTAGAGCCCTTGCATCCATAATATAAAGACTATCACTTGATAATAGTTGGGAGAAGAGATTCCAACTTGTGCTGGAGGGGCCATAGAATCAAGGTTCCTGGGGAGAGATCTATTGTTAGATTTGATCACTTAGATTATGGTTGATGACTTGACCAATCAGTCTAAGTGATTTGACTTTGATTGCTTGGAAGGTTATCTTGAGGGCCACCTCAAAGCTTCTCCACCTTGTCATTCATAGCACATCTTGGTAGGGCAAAGAATAAAGCAAAGGGTTGCAATTTTCATGAGGCTTATCTTCTATATTGCTATATTGACATGCTGGAATAAGGCATATTGTAGTGGTCAATTAACTTAGTAAGCAAACGCTTTGATCAATGCTTGTCAAACTTTAGTGCTTCAAGCTAATAGTTCAGCTTCAAAAATGTCATATTAGTGCATGAACTTTGAGAGAAGTAATCTTATGAAGTAATGTTCTCTCCTTTTTTTATTATGATGCTGGAAGAAGTAAACAATGCACAACATATATGTTTATACTTATTATATATATTTTTTTGGAAGAAAAATTTCTAGAAACTTATTATTTTGAAAATGTTTTATTAAAAAAGTGATGCATCTTTCCGTCTTCAATTAATACCTCCTACTTGATTCGATATGTTAAAGTCTAAGGATGATTTTGGTCTCAAAAGGTGATAGGTCACCAATAGTCCTCCACTTATATCTTTCCTTAGCATAACATTTTCTTTGAGAATCTATTTTTTTGGTGACTTTATTACTTTCATAATGTTCCTATTGGTTAGTTACTTCTTTTTACTTTGGCTTTGATCTCAGATGCCCCTTAACCTTAATTTCAATGGTTTGCACACCTACAAATGCCAAATTTTCTCCCCCTTTTCAATTTTTCCTTATTTTTTTCTTTTTTCTAGCAATCTCATTCCTCTTTTGAGGATCCAAGGTTTGCAAGTTCATAGATACTAACTGGTTCTTATTCTTTGAGTCTTCCTCTCTTGGCTTGATTTTTCATATGAGATTTATCAATTTAGGACTTTGTTTTGTTTCTTCTTCTTCTTTGTTTTTGTAGAGGGGGGCAAGGGGTGGGGGAAAGGGGAGAGGGGTGACCTATTTCCTCTAGGAGGAGATTTGCAAAACGCTATCTTTTGATCTTAGCACTTTTATCTTTGAAGCAATTTTCCTAACTAGATTGTAGTTACTTGCATATTGGTCATTGTATTTTTAGGCTTGCATTCTTAAAATTAACTTAGGGCATCAGTGGGTGGGGAAGGTGCTGGGATTCCAACTCCATCATATTTCATCATCAACTATCCTTATCTTTGAACATTATTCTTTCACTTTCAGAGACCTTATCTCTAAGACAAAAGGTGGTCCACCTAAATACTAAGGAATTTTTTTTTGTTCTTTTTTTAGTAGATTTTTTAATTTTCTTTTTTAGTAGATTTTTCTTGTTTTATGTTTTGCCTCAAGATGTATGGAATGCATACTTGACTAGCCAATTTTTATGTAATTAGACATTCTATTATAGGCCAAACATTTTTTTTTGTTTTGTTCTTTCAAAGCTTATGCAACCATTTGATTCGCTCATGCCACAAATATAACACGAGTAACCTTCTTTTTGGATTTAATTACTCATCCATTAATCACTTTGATGCTAGAAGATGGCATTGCTCCTTTGTCAGTTGAAGAAGGTTGAGCGCATGTTCTTCTATTATTCTCCTTTAGCCCTTGCAGCATTGGAGGTGAGAATTATAAAATCTAGCTTCAAGTTTGATCTGACATCCCAAAATTGACCAAATATCCTATTGATCCTTCCTCTAATAAGTGGTAGGAAGTTAAAACTAACTTTTGCCTATTACTTAGTTTTTGAAAGACTTATGCCCTATTTTGTGCTAATGGGCCCTCTATTTTTCACTGAGGTTTAGCACAATGAAATTTGGCCTTTGCTTCCTAGATGGACTTGACCTATGCCTCTTAGATGGACTTGATTTTTTCCCATTGGGTGGAAGGAAAGGGGCTAATCTGTACTAGACAAGTGGAGTAGTGACTAGATCAATGGTAGCATTAGCAATGCTAAAAGCAACAATGTTGTTGGTGAAAGCAAAAGCACCATATATGAATTGGATTGAGTTTGGACATAGCCTAATGGATAATATGGACTCCGATCGCCCCACGTTGCTTATTATTTTGTCATCAAGATTTGGCATAATGAAATTTGGTCTTAACCCCTTTGGATGGGTTTTGCCCTTGCTCTCTGGATGGGAGGTCTTTACCCCCTGGATAGGAGGCATTTGCTCCTAAGAGAGAGATCTTTGCCCCCTAAGTGAACTTGATCTTTGCCCATTGGGTGGGAGGTGAGGTTAGTCAATATTGGGCAGTAGAGGAACAACTAGATTAATGGTAGTGCAGGTTATAGATGGTCAAAATGTAGTTTTTTGCTTATTATCAAGTATTTGGAATACCGATACCCTAGTTTGCACCAATAAAGTCTCCATTTCATTGTTAAGATTTGACATAATGATATTTAGCCTTTTGCCCCTTGGCGGACTTGGTCTTTTGCCTCTTAGGTGAACTTAGTCTTTGCTCCTTGGGTGGGAGGTCATTACCCTCTGAATGGGAGGTCCTTGCCCCCTAAATGGAGACAAGGAGTTAATCCATATTTATGTAGACTCTAGTTATCCATAAGATAACTATCAATTGATGAAGCACACTGCTGACTCTTTACTGAGGATGATGGTACAGATTAGGCAAGAAGATCATTTGATGATGTCATTTTCCACTCTCTCAATCAATCATCAGCTTTCTACCTTTGCTTTTATGATATGTACCCACATTAACTAGGTTTCTCTACTTAGAGGAGAAGTCAAGTCCCATCAGGCATGCCAAAATTTGTGGGATCAAAATTGACCACTCGAAATAGCAAAGACCCTGAGGAATAAATTTAAATAGCAAATAAAAAAGTAGGGTAGTTTAAATACGCATTTAGATGCTATGGGAACATGACTTTTAATAGCTACAAGCCCCTGTTCTTAGTTACCTCGACAATCATCAGGAATCTCCTAAAGTGAAAAACCTAGCTAATAAAAATAAAGAAAAAAAAGAAAAGTAGAAAACATAATTTGTTGATATATAAAAAAAAGGTGCATGCCATTAGTAAGGGCATTCCCTCACTTTACACTTTAATGAATTTTAATACAAAATAAGAAAGGAAATTGGAAGAGCTTAATGCTTGTTGTTGCCCACTCCTGTGGGCTAGACCGTGCAGAGTTTGGCTTAGATGGGTCTTAACTTGATCATTGGCAGATGTTCATCATTTGATTTAATGGTGTCATCTGGTGGGATAAGGAAGATGATGAGAGGAGTTTGAAAGTCTCAAATTATGGCCGATAGCTTTGAGTATGTTGGCAATTAACTTCTTTTGATAGCATCACCAACTACATTTTGAGTTTAGCTTGATGTGCTAACAATAGTTTTGAGTGTTGGTAATTAACTACATAATTTGAAGTGTTTCTACTAACCAATAAGGTGTTGGCGATAACTTCATAGTTTGAAATATTTTCGTAGCCAATAAGGCATAGGCAATAACTTTGTCTGAATAAGGTATCTAGCTGACTGACTAAGTTAGTTCAAGCCTATCTCAATTCAGTTTCATTTGATAATCAACGGCCTCATAAGCATGTTGTTGATTAAATTTAGAGCATTGTCAATACGTTTGGGTTGGCTTAACTCGAAAGGTGAAACATCAATGGCTTATGGAGTTGACTATCTTCAAAGTGTGACCAATAGCTTTGAGTGTGTTGTTAATTAACTTCTCTGATTTGGTAGCATCATCAATGTATGGGATTGGGTATAGTTTTAAGTGTGGCTGATAACTTTGAGCATGTTGTTGGTCGACTTCATTTGAACAAGGCATTGTGGTTGGTTGACTAAGCAAGTTTAAACCTACCTTTGTTTGAATTGATTTGAAGTATTGCCAATACTTTTAGGTTGGCTTAGCTTTGAAGTGTGGTCGACCATTTCAAGCGTGTTATTAGTTGACTTCAATTAAATAAGGCACCATGGTGGACTGACTAAGCAAGTTCAAGCCTACCATAATTTAGTTTGATTAGAAGTGCTGCTAATGCTTTAAGGTTAGCTTAGCTTGAAGAGTGTGTCATCAATAATTTCTGAGGTTGACTAGCTTAGAAGTGTAACCAATGAATGTTAGCTTGTTGTTGGTTAACTTCATTTGAGTAAGGCATTGTAGTTGACTAACTAAGCGAGTTCAAGCCTGCTACAGTTTGGCTTGATTTGAAGTTCAGACTTGGTTTGGTTTAATTCTGACTTGATTCAGTTCAATATTCAGAACTTGATTTAGGCTCAAGTTTGATTTGATTCAATTTGATATTCACAAATTGATCTTAATTTGAATCTAATTTAATTCATTTCATTTGATTCGGTTGAATGTTCAAAATTCAATTTCAATTTGAGTATGATCTAATTCAATTCAGGTTGGGCTCAACCTATTGAACCCCTATTAGTTTCTTAATGGACCTTGAATTCAAACCCATAATAGGTTCTCATTAGATCTTTAATGAATCTAGGATCAAACCCTTAATGGATTCTTAATGGATCCTTTATAGATATTGGCTCCAACTCTTAATGGGTTCTTATTGGATCCTTGTTTAACTTGCTAATGGGTTTGGGTTCGACCCATATTAAACCCTTATTAGATTTGGGTTCAAACCTTAGTAGACCTAGGTTCAAGTTCAAGTCGATTTATGTTCAACTTGGTTTTAGTTCAAGCTCAACCTGGTTTTGGTTCAAGTTTGACCTGGTTTTGATTTAGGTATGAATTGATTTTGGTTTAGGTATGGCCTACCTTTGGGTTTGAATTGAATTTTAGTTTGATTTACTCGATTAGCTTTTAGTTTTAACTTAATTTAATCTAATTAGGTTTGATTCAAACTTAGTTTGACCTAAATAGGATTTAATCTGAACTTGACTCGATTTTAAAGTGACTCAATTTAAACCCAATTAGGGTTAGGTCTAAGCTTATTTAGCTTGTATTAACTCAATTTAGATTTTTGGTCTAATTTAATTTGAGTTTTAGTCCATGTATCTAATTAATTTAAGTCTATTTGGTGGTCCATTTGAGTCAATTGAGTTTTGTTCATTGAGTTCATTTGATCCGAGAGCCCTATAACTATCATGATGGCTTTCGGTGAGCCTATGGGTTGGCCTTAGAAGTGTGGGTCTGAAGACTAGCCTGAGAAGCATGAGCTTGAGGGCCTGCTTAGAAGTGAGTCCGAAAATTGGCTTGAAATGCGAGTCTAAAGACTAGCTTGAAGTGCGAGCCCAAGGATTGACTCGATTCAGCGAGCCCAAAGGCTAGCCTATAGTTTTGACAGGACAAAATACTAGCCTATAATTTTGGCCAGTCTAAAGGTTGGCCTATAAGTTTGGCAGGCCCAAAAGGTAGTATATAATTTTAGCAGGACTAAAGGCTAGTCTAATCTTGGTGAGCCCAAAGGCTGGTCTATAACTTCGATAGGCCCGAAGGTTGGCCTAATTTTGATCGGCCCAAATGCTTATCTAGTTTCAATAGTCCCAAAATTTGGCCTAATTTTGGTGGGCCCAAAGGGTGACCTAGTTTCAATAGGCCTGAAGGCTGACCTAATTTTGGCAAGCCCAATGGTTGGCCTGGTTTCAATGGACCTGAAGCCTGGCCTGGTCTAATGATCTACCAATGTGCATGATTATGAATGGCTGCAATGATGATGGAGTCTACCGATGAGTAAGGGTCTGTGGGTGGCCACAATGGTGATGGAGTTTGCCTATGTGCAAGGGGTCAAGGGTGGCCGTTGTGGTGATGACAGTCATTCAGGTGTGGATTTGATGGAAACAACTGAAGCCGTAGGTGGTAGCTAGCATAGGGGTGGGCTAGTTTCTCCTCCTGAATCTTATCCTCTATTTATTTCCTAATTTTTTTAACAACCTCCTCAGTTTTTTTGTATTTATTATTTATTGTTTTTGCTCTCTCTAGTTGGCTCCTAACTTCCCTTTTTTCTGGGCAAAATTTCTTTTTACATATTTTTTTTTCCTTTTATCTTCTTTCTCTTTCTTCTCTATGCTTTCATGTCCTTCTTCTTCCATTTTATTAAATTCTTACCTAGCCATGGAAGCTCAGACTCCTTTTCCCTCTACTTCAAGGCCAAATCAAGCCTACATTGGTTGCAACCAAGAGTGGCAGCCGACAACACAGCATAGGGCCAGTGATCAAGCACTCTAAGCAGCTAGAACTAACAGAACTCGGGATGATTAGGTCAGCAGGAGGCCCACGAAGCTCAGGCAGTTGTGCAAGTAGAAGGCAAGGACCAAGCCAGAATGAGCATTAGAGGTACCGTGTGGGCCAAGGCACAAAGGTGGGTAGTAGCTTGCTCAGGTAAGCTATGCAGAGGTCTGGTGTCTCGGTAGGGTGCAAGCCTCATGCTAGGGCATGAGAGGCGGTGGTGGCTTGGTTGGCAAACTGCTCACAGAGGCAATAGTGAAATGTGGCTACAATAGCATGGTGATAGAGGCAAGCAACCAAGTGTAAGGTCTCCAGAGTGGTGGTGGTGCATGGTGGAGATGGGGGAGGCTGGGAGCTCATAAAGGCAAGCAGCGAGGCTAAGGTTCCGGTGAGAGTGTGGCATAGGTACAGGGTAGGATCAGGCAACCTTTGGCAGAAGAGATGCCTAGGTCCCCTTCAAAATCAAATCAACCAAAGAACACAAGAGGAAAAAGAGGAAAAAGAAGCTAAGTGTACTAACCTCACCTAGCTTGGCTTTTAACTTGGTTAGACCCTTGTCTCCTCATTTTGGTCTCTTCTTATTCTGATCTCTTTCTTTTTTTCCAATGTTAATAGGGTTTATATAGAGTTCGAAGAGATAAAGTTAGGCTAGAAATGATCTCCTTTTGCTGGGATGTTTGAATGATGGATGTGGCTACAGATGGATATGGCTGTGATTGGATAAGCCTATGGATGAATATAGATGTTGTTTATTTGAGATTGGATAACTCTCTGGATGAGTTTGTTTATTATATATAACAAGAATTTAAAACTTGTACTCACCATGGATATTGAACTAAGGGGGTTATTTATAATTTTTTTCAAAAAATTTAGGCCAAATTGTAATTCTACTAATTTTAAAGGTCTTTTGCAAAAAGGACTTGTTCATAAAATTTTAACCTTCCAAGGTCCTTTTTGAATGAAATTTGGACTTATTCTCAAATAAAAATTTTTGAGAGACTTATTTGTGAAAAGTCAAAATTTTAGGGGTTTATTTGCAAAAAAAATTAGGAGTTTATTTAAAAATTCTAGATTTTGCGGGGACCTATTTGTAATTTCAGAACTTTTATGGACTTCTCTATAAAATTTCAATATTGGGAATCTATTTGTAGGTGTTTATTCGGTTTAGGGACTTGTTTGTAAAGTTCTTGTATTTTTTTATTTTACTCAATTTTTGGACGAATTCTGGCCACAATTTTGGTTTAGATATTTAGCCTACTCAGCCTACTTTGGCTTGAGCCCGAATTTCTCAATAATTCAATTATGAGCTCAATTTTTGGTCAAGTTTGATCATGATTTAGATTCAATTGAGACCCATACTTGAGGCATAATTTAGTAGTATACAAGTTTTAATTTTGATCATATTTTAATTAAATTTAATTCTGATAAAAATCACCTGAAACAATGCACTCTACCAACTTTAGAAGAATTACATATACAAGACACAAATGATGAATATGACTCTTATGTCTAAATCAGAACAATTCTATGATTACTATGAGAGGCCCTACATTAGTAAGAGCCAAAAGAAGCAGGCATTTCGAAAAAGGATTAAGCAAGCTAATACCAGAGCCCATTCAACCCCTACATCAAGTCAATCCAAACATCCATGAAAGAAATGTCCTAAATGCAAAGTCCTAAAGAAGGTCATGTCAGCTGATGAAATAGAAGGGTTCATCAAAAAAGTCGTTGAAGTTCTCTCTATAAGGAAGTTCCCATATGCCCAACCTTGATGTTGAATGGGATGACTATCATCTAGTTACATCTTCCAAAAATATCTAAAAACCTACCAACTGGGGGTAAAGATCTACTTCCTCTTATTGTGTGATCAGGCTTGATAGTGATTCTGAAGAAAAGCCTTGTTGGTCTCATGATGCAAGAGTTCAACTGAGGAATGTAAACTAAATACAACTCAAGGTGGTAAAATGCTACCTTCAAAACAAGCTCCAATGCCTAGGGATAAGAATATCCCTAAAGACAAGGACAAAGAAATTTAGATAAATGAGATCATCAAGCCTTCACAAGCTAAACTTGTACCCAAGAATGTGGAATATAACATAGTCAACTCATCTCAAGAAGATCCCTATCATTCTAAGTGTTTTTGATACCCTAATGATATCACAATAACTTAAGGACACATTGACCCAACTGATTATCAAACATATTTCACTAATGAGAAAATAAAGGAGTCTTTGTATGCTCGTAAGACTCCTACCATTACTTTCACAAATGGCAACTTGCTATCAAGTACAATAAACTATAATAGTCTATTTTATGTCACATGAAATAGTGACAGGATCAAAAATCAATTGTGTCCTCACTGATCTATGTTCCTCATTTAATTTGATGACTTTTCGCACATTAAGGGCTCTAGCTTTGGATGTGTGCCGCCTATCATTTGAAATTATAACCATCTAAGGGTTTAATCAAAATAGCCAAAGAGCTCTTGGATTCATAACCATACCTCTAAAAATAGGTCAATTGATGATTGGTGCTAAGTTCTATATCATCAACAATGATACATCATACAAAGTACTATTAGTGCGACCATGGTTACATAAAAGCAAAGTGGTACCATCAACTCCACATTAATGTCTCAAATACTTTTGAGGATGGTGAAGAACATTGAACTGATGGAATATGCATCTTTTTGATGTTCACAAGGTATATTATGATAATGTGAAATACTACTAAAGTTCTTATACTGATAAGAGATCTACTTTTATCAATCAAGTAAAGAAGAAGATTGCTAGTATGATCTTCGCCCCTCCTTAGTTAGGGAGTGACATCAACTCTTTAGATGAAGAAACCTCATAATTCTACCTGACTGGTTATTCTTTTGATGAAGATAACAATGGAGGTCGAACAAAAAGAACTCTCCTTCTTACCAAAGTCATAGAAGCCTTACTTAAGCCATTAGATGAGCTATGTACCAATGTTATAGAGGAATTAATAGCCTTCTATATTCTCCCATGACAAAAGGGAGAAAAAAGAGATATTATTTTATAAGGTGATTCCCTATGTTCCAAACATGTATGAAATCCTAAAAACTGAAGCCAGTGGTCATACTTAAATTTTTTCCAAATACTCTTCATCAAATGATCAAGAAATCTGGCTACAAACTTCAATAAACAAAAAAAGAAAGTCATTTTTTTAAAAACCTATGAGATCTACCTGAAGGGTGTGCTTATTCTCTTGGGAGAGGAAGTAAGAATTCTAAAGGATTAGACTACATCACCCCACATACATGCCTTATGGTTGCCATTGAAGCCCTGTCTGATAATGAGGCCAATCAAACATCCTCCATGAACACACAAACTATGTGCATCAAGGGAACCGTGATTCTCCAAATATCACAAGAAAATAAAGTTCTCAATAAAATTTTATCAAGACTTGAAGAAAGGGGATATGATGTAGCTAAAATGCCATCAAAACCAAGAGAGGAACTCTTGTCAGGTCCCAATCAGCATGATGAATCACTTGGTAGAAATATGATCTTTAAACCACTAGAACTCGAGGATAAGGGGCAACCCACAATTGATGAATTGATGAAAATCAACCTTGGCTCAGAGGAAGATCCCAGACCAATCTTTATTAGCCCACAACTCAAGTAAGTGCTTATTGAATATGTTGACTACTTTGCATGAAGTTATAGGGAGATGCCTAGACTATATCCTAAAGTCATAGTCCACAAGCTAGCTATGAATTCCAAACTTTCACCTATTAAACAGACACCTAGGAAGTGAAACTTGACTAAAATAAAGGGTGATAGAAAAAACAAAGAAACTAATCAAAATAGGCTTCATCAGGGAAGAAAAGTATCCAAATTGGGTTGAAAGTATTGTGTCAGTCAAGAAGAAGAATGGTCAAATTCATAATTAAGTGGACCATAGGGACTTAAATAAAGCATGTCCAAAATATTATTTTTCATTACCTATAATGGAAATCATGATTGGCACTATGGTTGATTTTGAACTATTCTTCTTCATATATGATTTCTCGCAATATAATTAAATCAAAATGGATCCTGATGATGAAAAATATGTGGCCTTTTGAACTCCAATTGCCATCTATGGCTACAAAGTGATGCCCTTTGAACCTAAAAATGTGGGCACCACCTATGAAAGAGCCATAACCCAATTTTTCCACAATCTTATACAACAACTGGTCGAATGCTATGTGGATGACTTGGTAGTCCAAACTCAGTTCAAAGGCAAGAGCATTCAAGATCTAAGAGTGATTTTGACCGCCTTAGAAAATATAATCTAAAGATAAATCCTTTGAAATGTGCCTTTGGGGCATCATCAAGGAAGTTTCTTGGATTTATTGTCAAACATCGAACAATTGAAGTCAATCCTTCTAAAATCAAAGCCATCTTGGATATGCCACCGCTCAACAATTTGAAACAATTGAGGTCATTGGAAGGTCAACTCACATACATGAGAAGATTCATTTCAAATCTCTCTAGAAAATGTAAGTATTTCTCCAAACTGATGAAAAAGGACACTCCATTCATTTGGGATCAAGAATGCCAACAAGTCTTTGAAGAAATTAAACAATATCTCTTAGATCCGTCTTGGCAACACCCATGCTTGGTAGACCCTTAATCCTTGCTGCAATGGAAGGCTCCCTAGAGGCACTTCTCACCCAAAATAATGAAGAAGGAAAGGAAAATGCACTCTATTATTTAAGTAAAATGATAATGGGGGTAGAGAGCAACTACTCTCACAACAAAAAGCATTGTCTGACACTCATATTCATAGTTAGAAAACTCAAACATTATTTACTCTCTCATCATATTATTTTAATATTAAGAATTGATCCCATAAATACTTGATAACCAGGTCCGTACTTGATGGCTAGAAAAATGGGCCTTAATCCTCATGGAGTATGATATAGAATTTACTCCTCAAAAGGTAGTTAAAGGATAAGCTCTTGATGATTTTCTAGCAGCTCACCCAACGTTAGAGACTCTCCACTAAGCTGTGATCTCCTAGATGAGAAAAATTTTTTATTGAGCAATAAACCCTATTAAAAGCTTACTTTGATGGAGCTTCTGCAAATCAAAGTAGGCATCAGATTCATTTTTATTACTCCAAATAGGGGCATTTTATGATACTCTTATTCCCTCTTGAAACCATGTACAAACAATGAGGCAAAATACCCTAATTGTAGAACTAGAAATGGCCTTCAACATGGGAATATCACATGTACATGTTTTTGGTGACTCGCAATCAATCAATCAAGTGGGAGGTGGATATAAAATTCATAAATTTAAGATATTGAAATATCATGAAAAGACTTGAGAACTTATGAGGCAAATCCCATACATTAAAATAATTAAAATTCTCCAGTCCATCAATGTGGAAGCTGATCCTTAGCCAAGTGAGCCAAGACACTAGCTGATCCTAATCAAAAAACAATTCTAATTATAATCCATAGTGGATAGGTGATGAGCTTAGTCTTCAGTATCAAATACAAAAGGACTGAATCTAAATTGATAGAGAAAGCAACATATTAGAGAATACCATTCACTATCTCAAAAATAGAGATCTGTCAGAAAATAAATCATCATAGATACAACTTAGGAAGAGAGTTGCACGCTTTCTACTCATCAATGATACCCTTTATAGGAGGTCTTTTGATCAACTACTTTTATACTACCTTTCAAACAAAAAATCTAAAGAATTTATGTATGAAGTACACTCTAGAATTTATGGGGCTCATCAATCAAGCCTAAAAATAATGATGAAAATTAAGTGCATGAGCTACTATTGCCCCACGATGGTGAGAGGTTACATTGAATATGCAAGAAAATATGACCTATACTAAATTCACAGTGACTTCATTCATCAACACCCAAATCCTTTGAACCCAATTGCATCCTCATGGCTATTTGAGGTATGGGATATAGATATAATTGACTAAATTGAGCCATCCTCTTTCAAAGATCACCACTTTATATTAGCAATGATTGATTGCTTCTCTCAATAGTAGAGGCAATTCCACTAAGAAAAGTAAAAAAAAAAAGGTACCATCATCCATTTCTTTCAAAAAAATATCTTATACTAATTCAGCATTTTTCGAAGGATTATTTCTAACAATGGACCATTCTTCAAAAACTTCAAGTAGAACGATTCGCACATCATCAAAAGATAGACTGGAGATATTATCCATCTACAATAAAAGAGTGAATGGTCTCACTAAGGTATTCAACAGGGCTCTTTCCAAAATATTGAAGAAAGTTGTTGCTAGAAACAAATAAGATTGGCACTAGAAACTTTCTGAGGCATTATGGACATATCATACGATATATCAAACTCCTACCCAATCAATATCATATGCATTGGTGTTTGGAACTAATGTAGTCCTACCCTTAGATGTACAAATTCCCTCTCTAAAGATTTCTTTGCAAAAGAAAATTACAACAGACGATAATATTCATCTTCGCCTAAACGAGCTAGACTCTTTGGATGAAATAAGGCTTGCAACTCAATAAAATTTGGAAATGTATCAAGCATAAATATCCAAGGCTTACAATAAGATGGCCAGACTCAATCTTTCTAGATGAGAAAAAATGGTCTTGGTCTTAAGAAGATCCATAATCCCAAATCGAAGCAAGAAAAGCAAATTTGAGCCTAATTGGGAAGACCCTTATATTGTTGAAAGGATATTTAAGGAAGATCCTACCAATTAATTGACAAGAAAAGAGAAAGACTTATGCCATCAATTAATGCCTAGTTCCGAAAGAGATATTATGCATGAGCCTCTTACGGCAACAACAACAAAATAAAAATGCCCATGTTTGTCTATAATGGAACATCTAATTTTCTTAAAAAGAACACTCGGTCAAACATACATTCCATATTTCTCAAGGAAAAATATGGACACAAAATTCCATCCATTTTGTGTGGTGATCAAATCTATATTCCCATAACACACTAAGTCCACTTCCACGTGGCAACTTAATTCCACTTCTACATGGTGAATCAATTTCACTTCTACATGACAACCTAAGTTCAATTCTATGTGGCAGCTCAAATCCATTATTTGTAATAAAGTAAGTCCATTCCTATGTGATAAACTAATTTTGCTCTCACATGACAAACCAAGTTCACTCTTACATGACAAATCAAGCCCATCATTACATGACAAGGGGCCGTTTGGATAATTCCGGGTTTCGGAATTGAGGGAATTGTCAATTCGATCAATTATGGAGAATTGAGGGAATTGGCCGAATTTGATAATTTCGGTGTTTGGATGTACTTTTTGAGTAAAGAAAAGGAATTGTCAATTCCGTGAATTCAGTTGTTTAGAATGTAAATTGAAATCAACGAATTCCGTCAATTCCCTCAATTCCGGTGTTTGGTTGGATTTGGAATTGAAGATATGATCATCCAATTCTTAATGGGTGAGATTACCCCCATTTTTTAATATTTTCTATATTTATTTTTAAAATAAATATATATATTAAATTAATAAATTAATTAGACATATTTTTGAGGTTTTAAAATTAAATAATATTAGAATTACATATTGATAATATCTAATTTTTTTAAAAAAAGGATAATTGATTTAAACAATATTAAATCAATAAAATATTTTTTTAGATCAGTTCCAAGCAACAGAAAAAGAAATTTTGCCACAATGAAATAATATAAAACTTAATGCCCTATTACAAACCTCAACTTCACATAAACTGCAATATAGAATTAAAACAAACAGTTATACGAACAACAATCAACAATCAAATGTTAAATAACTCATTATATAAAGTTTAAAACACAGATAATATAATGAAACACATGTTCATATAAGGAATAAGCCTAGTTATTATTGCAATCCTCCCACATCTCAGTGGCTATTTGATCCCTTAACTGAATCCACTTTTGGTTCTCTTCTCGTTGCTCCCTGAGAGTGGAATCTGTACACAACGGCTCCTCTTCTTCAGCAAAACTTTCTTCATCTTCATCTTCATCTGACAACGATTCTACCGGTTCCTTGTTCAACAATTCATCATGAGGATCAATTATCAGGGCTCGGGGATGGACCGCGCTCGGGCTCGAGGACGACGGGCGTCGGGGCTCGGGGACAAACCGCGCTCGGGCTCGAGGACGGACCATCGCTCGGGCTCGGGGACGACGACTCGGGCTCAGGGGAGATGCGCTCGGGGCTGACGGCGCTCGGGCTCGGGGGAGACGAGCTCGGGGCAGACGGCGCTCGAGCTCAGGGACGACGGGCTCGGGGATGACAGGCTCGGTGACAGGAAGAATTCGGCAGAATTCCACCGAATTCGGTGGTATATAAACGGGTGAATTGGATTTTCGGGTAGTGGTGGGGCCCACTGAATTCGGATCCGGAATTGCGAATTCCTCTCTTCTAATCCCGAATTCAAATTCGGAATTGGGAATTCACGGAATTTCATATTTTTATTTGGTTACCAAACAGCCGAATTGGGGGAATTGAATCTCCAATTCCCCCAATTCCGCCAATTCCCCCAATTCGGGGTGTAACCAAACAGCCCCCAAGTCAAATCTTCTTTTCCATGAAAATTGTTCGCACCCTTTACCCTAGTTAGACCCAAGAAGAAGATGCGAAGGAGGACAATTTGTTTGAGGTGATTTTTACCACAATAAAAATTTATTGAAATATGATCAAAATTTAAAATTTTAAATTACTAAATTATGTCTCAAATATGAGTCTTGATTAAATTTGAATTATGTTCAAATTCGACCGAAAGTGGAGTTTAATTCTAACCTAAATCATTGAGAAATTCGAGTTTAAGTTAAGTTTAATTCAAGTGAACTAAGTGGGCTGAATATATGGACCAAAATTGGGCCCAAACCTCATCCTAAATCTGAGTTAATATAGAAAAAATGTGAAAGTTTTATAAATAGGCGCTTGGATCAAATAAATTCTTACAAAAAGATTCTTGATTGGATTTTTCTTACAAATAGGTCTCCAAGATGAAATTTTATAAAAAAAAGTCTAATAAAACTCAAATTATATATCAGTCTATGAGAAATCTAGGGTTTGCAAATAAACCCCTCAAAAATTTCATATTTACAAATAAACCCTTAGAATTTTAATTTTTTGTAAATTCATCCCTCAAAAAAAATTTCACAAATAAATTCAAGTTTTATTCAAAAAGAACCTTGAAAGTATAAAAATTTTTTAAAAATATTTTTTGCAAAAAATGCCTTAAAATTTATAAAATTATAATTTGGTCCAAAATTTGTAAATAGCCCAGTAAAAATTCAATATCCATGGTGAATACAATATTCAATTTTTCTAATCATCATCAAACAAACATTTCTGTATTCCTACAGAAACTTATCCAATCTCAAATGGACCACGTTTGCATTCATTCACAACCATATCATAAAATTAAAAATTTCAAACACAAAAGATTATTTCTAACCCAACTTCATTTTTTCAAGTTCTATATAAGCTAGTTAATATCACAAAAAAGGGAGAAGATTAGCGAGTCATTGTAGGAGAATCAAGAAGAGATTAGGGGCACGAGAATAACAACATGAAGACCAAAAAAGAGTTTTTTCTCACCTATCTCTTTCCTTCCTACCCTTGTTCCTCTTCTCCCGTCTCCCCCCTGCAAGGTCCCTCATATGTGCTCTGCTGCCCACATTACAACCTGCAACCACCTCCCTTGCACAATTTCATTTCTACCCGTGCACATCGCTATCTCCACCCATGCATCTCGCTGTTCCTTCCGTACCCTTGCTCCATCTCCTCCCGTGTGCACCCGCTCCGCCACGCCCAATTGCCTGCTTTCCACACCTGAGTTCTACCCTCCATAGTCGAGGGTCGTGCTTCACTTATTGGCCACTATCGCGCACACCGCACTAACCCAGCTTCCCTTTTCCCATGCCGACCAGCTCTGCCTACACCCTGCGCAGGCCCTTTGCTAGTCCTTTACCCACCTGCAAACTCAAGCACGCCAAGACGTGCGTGCCCTGTGAGCTCCGCCGCTGCTCCAACCAAAACCTCCTCACCTCAGCCTACCACATCACTGCTATCTGCCACTGCTCCAGCTAGAACCCCCTTTCCTGCATCTAGCCTCTAGCCTGCCTGCTACCCACACAATCCACCATGCACATTGCTTCGAGCTCCTCACCATTCTGCTGCCCTAGCTTCACCAACCAATGCTTTCCATCACGCTAGCGTGAGCTCTACCTACCATCAACTAGAGTTTGTGGTCAGATTTGGCCGAGATCCAACCAAATCTGATATGAAAAAACCCTCGCCTGCCATGGCCAGGTAAAGAGGAAGAAAGGTTTTGGCTCGAGGTAGAAAGGGAAGAAAAGAAATAACGAAAAAAAAGAAATAATAAAAAGAGAAGAAAATAAATAAAAGGTTTTTGGCTTCAATTTGTGCACTTTAGTTAGCCTTCGAGCTTATACTATGTCACCTTTCGGATTCACATCTCAATTAGCCTTTAAATTCACATTTAAATAGTTTTCGGTCTTATACCATAAGCTAGTCTTTGGACCTACCAAAATTAGGTCATCTTTCCGGCCTACCAAACCAAGTTAGCCTTTGGGTCCTATCAAAATTAGGTCATCTTTCAAGCCTACCAAACCAGATTAGCCTTTTGATCTATTGAAATTAGACTAGTCTTTGGGCCTACCGAAACTAGGCCAACTTTTGAGCTTGCCAAATCAAGCTAATTCTTGGGCTCACATTTATAAGTTAGCCTTTAGGCACACCAAATCAAGTCAACCCTTGGGTTCACAACCATAGTCAACCTTTGGGTTCACCAAATTAAGCTATCCCTCAAGCTCAAAAACATAGGCAAGTTATCAATTCTACCAAATCAAGCCAACCCTTAGGCTTGCAAACATGGGTCAACCTTTGAGCTTGCACTTAAACCAACATTCAGACTTGCACTTAGGCTAGTTTTCGGGCTCACACTCAAGCTAGTTTTTGAGCTCATATTTTCAAGCTAGTCTTCAAACTCACACTTCTAAGCTAATCTTTAGACTTGCAATTTAAGATCAGTCTGTAGGCTCACAAAAAATTATCATGATAGTTCAAGAGCTCTCAAATTAAATTGAACTCAATGAACAGAACTAAATTGACTTAAGTGGACTACCAAATGAATCTAAATTGATCAACTAAATGGACTAAAACTCAAGTTGAACTAGACTCAAATCCAAGTTAATCCAAATCAAATTGGTTTAAACTCAACCAATCGGGTTCAAATTAAGTTAATATAAATGCAAATCAAGTTCAAATCAAACCCTAATTGGGTCAAATCAAATTTAAACTAAACCCTAATTGGGTCGAGCTATATTTGAATAAAACCCTAATTAGGTTAAATTAAGTTCAAATCAAACTTAAATTCAAACTAAAAATAGGATGAGTCTGAATCAAAACTAAGTTGAACCTAAATCATCTTGAACTCGAACCTAGGTTCATTAAAATTCAAGCCCAAATCCAACAAGGGTCCCACATGGGTCAAACCCAAATCCATTAATAAGTTAAGCCTGGATCCAATAAGAACTCATTAAGTATTAGATCTAACATTCATTAAGGATCCATTAAGAATCCATCAAGGGTCAAATCCAAGATCTATTAAAAATCTAATAAGAACTTATCAAAGATTTGGATTCAAGATTTGTTAAAGATCCATTAAGAAATCGACAGGGGTCCAACACAAGGCCAAGCTCAATCCAAATCAAATTAAATTAGACTTAAATCAAAATCAAGTTCTAAATACTGAATTGAATTGAATCAAACCAGGTTGAAATCAAGATCAAGTTTTGAACATCAAATTAAATCAAATTAGACTTGAGTCTAAATTAAGTTTTGAATATTGAACTAAATAAAATCACACTTAAACCAAAATTAAGTCTGAACTTCAAAATCAAATTGAATCAGACTCAATTAGAATCAAGTCAGGGTTAATCAACAACAAGCTAAGAAAGGTAGTCAATTATCAAGTCAAAGATGATTAGTAAAAGCTAAGACCACTAGTCATTCTCCAAGATCAAATCAAATTAAAGACAAGATTGAACTCATTTAATCAATTAGTTAGGTGCCTTATTCAAAGAAAATTATCGTCAATGTCTTATTGACTATGAAAATAATTCAAAACCAAAAAAGTTATTATCTATGCCCCACTGGTAATGAAAATACTTCAAAAACTCAAGAAATTCCCTACACCTCATTGGGTATAGAAATACTTCAAAAACTAGAAAATTCATTACCTACGCCTTATTGGTTAACGAAAATACTTCAAACTATAAAGTTACCACCAATGCATTATTGGCTAATGAAAATACTTCAAACAATGCAAATCAAACTAAAGGCTAGCTTGAACTAGCTTAATCAGTAAGCCAGGCATCTAGTTCAAATGAAGTTATCACCAATACCTTATTGGCTAATGGAACCCATGAAGTTATTGCCAATGTCTTATTTTTGTCCTATATAGTTTTAATAATAAACAAATGCTATTTGATAATTCACTTAACTTATGTTTAGCCAAAATACTTAAAGCTCTCAAGGAAATATTTAAAAGCTTCAAGGAAAAGAAGAAGAAGGGCAATGGTAGATTGGCGAACATGGTTTAATGAGATAAAGAGATGGCTCAAGATAGCTTGGAGGTGACTACAATGACTTGAAGACTCATGAGTGATCCGAACACGGCCAAGGCAACTCAAGAAATCGCCATTGACTAGGCTTAACTTTCTTTTGTTTCTAGTCGAGTCAAAAATTTATTGGAGATAAATCATTTAGTATTCAATATTGCATAAGGTTCTACAAGAAGCTCTTAATAGAGTTTTTTTTACTGAACTAGAGATCGGGTTCTAAATTAGATGCCCAATTGAGTCAAACTAAGAATACCAATCTAAGACAGGACTAGACATCCAGTTTGTAATTAGATATCTAGCTGGTAAATTAGTCTAACAAAATTGATTGTCTGGTAGGCTTTGAGCCAGTTCTAATGAACTGGAGCTAGACATCTAGTTATCTAAAATGATCATCCAGTTTGGGTTTTTATGTGACTAACGGCTAGTTGTTGGACTATTGGAGGGAATCAAGTCATGGGATCTTGCCCCTAACGGCTAGATTCAATCCCAAACATATAAATAGAATTGAAGAGGCTTCCATTAATAAATTTTGCATCCTCTAATCTTTGTAAAAAGAGATCAAAGCCTCCTTCAACTCTCTAGACATTCGTGAGCTCTAAGCCTTTTAATTTTACATTAGTTTTCATTGCCCTTTCTTTAGTCTTGAGAAAACTTTGTATGAGCTTAAATTGTATACATCTTTACAATTTTTTCACTTACAATCCACTCCAAGGTTATTTAGAGTGTTGAGAGATACTAACTTCGGTTTGGAGTTGATCTTGCTAGTTGGAGCAAGAAGATTATATAAGGTTGATTTCACCGAAGAGGCGACACTCTTAGTGGAAAGTTAAAGTCCTTAAGATTAAGGCAAGGGCTGCAAAGTAGGAGTAGTTGGTCTCTAAACCATGTTAAATTTCTGTGCATTCTATCCACTCTCTTATCTAATTACTTATTGCACTTGTGATTATAGATTAAATTGGTTTTGAATTTATTGAAAAAGTTGCATTAGTTTCTCAAAACCTAATCACCCTCCTAGGTGATCTTTGTGCTTTTGATTGGTATCAGAGCTAGGTTGCTCTTATTTTTGGTTTAATCACTTGAGTTTTTTTATCCTTATTTATGGAGAATATTGGTGCTTATTCATCATTATTCAAGAGGGATAATCTACCACTTTTCCACTGCTATTCAATGACACGAACTTTAATTATTAGAGAGCTTGAATTCGAATCTTCATAAAAGCCATTGATTATGATTTATGGTAGTTAGTGGAGGAAGGGTACACTCCACCCACCAAATAATTGATGAGGTAAGGTTACCCAAGCCTAAGGATGGGTGGGATGAGGGTGACAAAAAAATGGATTCACTAAATGTAAAAGCAATGAACATTTTGTATTGTGCTATTTATCCATCAGAGTTTAATCATATTAGTATTTGTGAGATGGCTCATCAAATTTGGTATTATCTTGATGTTACCCATGAGGGTACAAAACAAGTAAGAGAATCTAAAGTGAACATATTGGTAAACCAATATGAGCTCTTTAAGATGAAACTAATTGAGTCTGTCATTGAGATATTTACACAATAATATTATCAATACTTTAAACTCTCTTGGTAAGACTTATACTAATAATGAGATGGTTAAAAAGATTTTGAGATGCTTGCCTAGATCATGGGATCCAAAGGTGGTAGTAATACAAAAAGCTAAAGATCTCAACATCTTATCTTTGGAGGAGCTTCTAGGATCTCTAATCACTCATGAGATGATAATGAAGGACTAGATCCAAAAGGACAATGAAGACAAGAAGAAGAAGAACATTGCTTTCAAAGCCAAAGAATCAAGTGAAGAAGAAGATGAAAAAAGTGATAAAGACATGGTGCGCTAATAAGAAAGTTCAAGAAATTTCTCAAGAAGATGCATGTGCTACGAAAGCCAAGAAAAGGCAAGAGGAGCAATCCAATCATGGAAGAAGAGGAGAATAGACCCACATGCTTCAAGTACAAGAAGTCAAGCCACAGGAAGGCAAATTTCCCTCTCAACATTTAATCCAAGAAGTTCAAGGCTAAGAAGAAAAAAGCAATGGTGCGCAAAATGGGATCACTCCAAAGAGGACAGTGAGGATGCCTCTTCTAATGATGAGATTGTGAACCTATGTCTTATGACAAATGAGGATAAGGTATGTGCCTTATATTTTGAAGAATTACAAGATGCTTTTGACAAATTATTTACAAGGCACGAAAAATTGAGTCTTAAATATGCTTCACTGAGAAAGAGGCTATCTACTCTTGAAAATGATTTTAATGCTTTAAAATATTTTAAAAGTTCTTGCAATTGCAAAGAGAATATTGATGTTCTTCAAATAGAATATGACATGTTAAAATCTTCTAGGACTACTTGTGATTGCCAAAATGATCTTGCCATGCTTAGAGATGAGAATAGTCACTTGAGAAAATCTTTACAAAATTTCTTTCATAGAAATATAACCTTGAATAGTATTCTTAAAAGTCAAAGGAATATTTTGAATAAATCTATACTAGGCTTCATTTTATCCTTTAAGTTCAAGGGTACTAAAACTACTTTTGTAAAAGCTTTGACTACAACTCACTTTTAATTAATGTGTACCTATTATTCTAGAAAGGGCCATACCTCCTCTAGTTTCTTGATTGGGAGAAACTCTTCTCTTAAGGAAATATGTGTACCTAAGGGGATAATCCCAAAAACCAAGAAATCCGAGTTAGTTTGGGTTTCTAAAATATCTCTATCATGATCATGTTTGAAGTATATAGGGATGGCCTATATGTTTCTACTAGTTATATCCATGGTCATCCTCTAGCTAACATAGTAGAGGTAAGTAGCCTCATTTTATATTGCTTGCATAATTATTTGTATTTTTGTCCTCTTGCATATTGCTTTTTTTCTTCTAACCATGAGGACCCATAAATTGAGAATAGGTACCTATCCAATTTTGATTTGTTAGTTGTACCTACACTTCAAGAAGAAAAATAAGAAGTGGTTCCTTGATAGTGGATGTTTAAGACACATGATGGAGAATCCATTCATGTTCAAGGAGTTGGTAAGCAAAGATGGTGGATTCATTACCTTTGGTGATAATAGTAAAGGTAAAATTTTAAGTAAAAGTAATATTTCCATTAGTTTCTCACTTATTAAAGGTGTACTTCTTGTTGAGAAACTTAAGCATAATTTGTTATTAATTAGTCAATTATGTGACAAAGATTTTCATATTTTGTTTAAATCTAACCATTACATAGTAAGACATAATAATAGTAATAATATTACTTTTGTTGATTATCATGATGGAAATGTTTATACCATTAATCAAGATGACCTTAATGTGGAAAAGTATTTTGTATCCCATAAGAATCAAGAATGGCTTTTCCATAGGAGACTTGGACACACATATGTGGATATGATTGCCAAAGTTTACCAGAAGGAGCTTGTGAGAGGATAACCTGAAGGCAAGTTCATCAAGGATAAAGTATGTGATGCATGCCAAATAGGGAAACAAGTGCAGTCCTCACACAAACCCAAGAAGGTGGTGTCAACTACAAGGCTGCTTCAACTCCTATGACTAAACTTGTTTGGACCCATTGGGACTATAAGTATAGGAGGTAAAAACTATGCCATTGTAATTATTGATGACTTTTCAAGGTTTACATTGATTTTATTTCTTGCAAATAAAATTGATATTTTTGATGCATTTGTCAGTTTAGTAAAACATGCATAAAATAAGAAAGGTAATTTGATTTCTAAAATTAGAAGTGATCATGGAGGAGAATTTGAAAATCATCCATTCGAAGATTTTTGCATAGAAAATGGTATCGACCATAGTTTCTTGACTTCTCACACTCCATAACAAAATGAAGTTATTGAGGGGAAGAATAGGTCTCTTCAAGAGATAGAAAGGGTCAGGTTTACCCAAGTATTTTTGGATATTGGCTATTAAAACAGCTTGCTATATCTTGAATAGAGTATCTATTTATTCTATTCTCAACAAAACCCTATTTGAGTTATGAAATGGGAAAAATCCCAACATTGCATACTTTCATATTTTTTGTTGCAAATACTTTATGTTGAATACCAAAGATCATTTATCAAAATTTGACTTCAAAACTCATGAAGGCATATTTTCTTGGGTATTCATCTGGCTCTAGAGCATTTAAAGTCTTCAATAAGACCACTTTGGTGGTTAAAAAATAAATAAATATTGAATTTGATGAATCTAACCCTCAGTTAGAAAAAAAAAGTCTTTTAATAATGATGTAGAGATCTCTAAGAAGAGACATGAGTTGCAAATCTCGGAAAGGAATAAGGGTGACACTGGCAAAGGATCAAATGAGAAGAATGTTGAAGATGGAGACATTAAGCCAAAAGAGCAAAAACATGACAAGGGGCCACTCAAGTAGTAGAGAAGCAAGAAAAATTATCCAATAGATCAAATCATAGGTGATGTTGATCAAGGGGTAAAAACTCATTAATCTATTAAATTTAATGCTAATCATATTGTATTTCTTTCTCATATAGAACCCAAGAACCTTGAGGAAGCCAAAAAAAATAAAAGTTAGATTCTTTCCATGAAAGAAGAACTAAATCAATTGACCATAATCAAGTTTGAAAACTTATTCAAAGATCAAATAACTACCCAATTATTGGTACCAAATGGATCTATAGGAATAAGCTAAATGAAGATGGTGTCATAGTTAGAAACAAGGCTTAATAGTGGCCAAAGGTTTTAACCAAATTGAAGACTTGATTTTGAAAAGTCTTTTGCACCCATTGCTCATTTGGAATCTATTTGAATTTTGCTTGCATTCGCTTGTTATAAAGGTTTCAAAATATTTCAAATAGATGTAAAAAGTGATTTCCTAAATGGGTTTCTATTTGAATAAGCTTATATTGGATAATCTCCTGGATATGAATATTTAAATTTTCCAAACCATTTTTTAAAATTGAAAAATATACTATATGGTCTTTTGTAAGCTCCAAGAGCTTGGTATTAAAGACTTAGTTCCTTTTTAGTATCAAATGATTTTAAAAGATGTTGCATAGACACTAGATTATTCCTTTCTAAAATGCATGATGATTTATTAGTAGTACAAATTTATGTTGATGATATTATATTTAGTGCTACTAATGAAAATCTTTGTGAGATATTTGCAAACACAATGAAGAAGGAGTTCGAAATGAGTATGATGGGAGAATTGCATTTTTTTCCTTAGACTCCAAATACAATAAATGAAAAATGAAATCTTCATCAACTAAGCCAAGTACACCAAGAAGCTACTTAAAAAGTTTAACATGGATGTAGTCAAAGCTATAGGAATGCCAATGAGCCCTTCAACCAAGTTAGACAAGAATGAAGATGGTGAAATGGTTGAGGAAAAGCAGTATAGAGGCATGATTGATAGTTTGCTATATCTTACCGTAAGCAGACCCAACATCATGTTTAATATTTACTTATATGCTAGATTTCAAGAATTTCCTAGAAAATCACATCTAGTTGTAGTAAAATACATATTTAGATACATTAAAAGCACACTAGACTTAGGATTGTGGTATCTAAGAGATAGTTATTTTGATTTGATTAGTTTTTGAAATGTGGACTATGTTAGATGTCATGTGGATAGGAAGATTACTAATGGCACATGTCAATTTCATAGAAAATCTCTTGTCTCATGGAGTTCCGAGAAATAAAACTTAGTGGCTCTTTCTACCACTGAAGTTGAATATGTGGTCACGAGGTGGTGTTGTTCTCAAATCTTATGAATGAGGCAAATACTTTAAGATTTTAGTTATGCTTTTTCAAATGTATCAATCTATTATGATAATACTAGTGCAATTAGTTTGTCCAAAAATTTGGTACTACACTCTCATTCCAAATGCATTGATATTCGCCATCACTTTCTTCAAGATCATATTTTGAAAAAGGATATTTCACTTATATTTATTGAAACGATCGTCGACTCATAGATATTTTCACAAAACACTTAGATGAAATGTGGTTTTGTTTTATTCAAAATGCAATTGGTATTGTAAAGTTTTCATAACTTTTTTCAATATTTTTTACTAGTTGTGCAGTTTTTATCTGAATCAGATGCTCGATTTAGAATTGGATGTCTAATTTTGAATAATTCTATGCTATCAAACTCTCTATTAGACATCCAATATAGTAGTTATAAGCTCATATTTTCTTATTGTCAGATATCGATTTATGAACCAAACATCCAAAATGCAATGGTGGAGCCCAATTTCAAAGATTTAGACCCTAGTCATCTATCTTTTTCCCCTCTCCATCACTCATGATTCTTCTACTTGAGCACTCCTGCATCCCTCTCTGGGGATCCAAGATAGTGTACTTTAATTTGGGTCCATTTCCCTTGATCTCTCATCCTCCCACACCCTAATTTTAAGTTTTCTTCTTCCAATGGTCAAGAGATTCAAGATTCTTGTCTTCAAGAAAAGGAAGGATGAAGGATCTTCTTCTTCCCCTAGTAATGACCCCTTTCCCTCTGAATTTACATCATAAGTCTTTTAATCAATTTCAAGCCAAGTTTGCCAATTGTCATATTGTTGTTCCACGAATCGTTGATTTTGATGTTCTTTATTCTTTAAATCTTAGACCCTATTTGATGCTTATATTGGACATCCCTTTTAGCTAGACATGAAACCTACTATGATTATGATACTTGAGTTTTCTATGTGAATGCCAACTTTGATGAAAATTCTAACAATTTTGATACTTCTTATTGTGATAGACCAATATCCCTTACTCCTGTTATCTTAGGCTCTATCCTTGGTATACCTGCTAAGGTAAAAGATTGATTTTTATTTGTAAATGGTCAGATTGGATTTCCTTTTATCAGTCGGTTATTAAGACCATCTTTGAGAAAAACTGGGGTGATGCCATGCGAAATCTACATCTACCCTCCTCCCACCTAGAGACTATATTCTTGTTTATACTATCCTTCCCAAAGGTGGTTATAGAAATGAAGGCTCATTCACTGAATTATATCTTATCTATAGTTATTTGACTGACTATATGGTATGTCTACCTCACATTATTATCCACCATATGGGCCATTATATCCGATACTCTGATGCCACCCTTGGCTTTCCTAGCATCATCACCTTGATTCTTTAAAACTTTAGTGCTCCCACTCAATGTGATCCCTCTCTATCCCACTCATATATGAATGTTATACCTTCTCTCACTTCACTCTCTTTTAGATGGGCTTTTCCTTGCATGATGGTTCTTGGATTTGGAGAGAGGGCAATAATGAGCAAAATGAGGAGGCTAAGATTGATGTAGCAAAGCATAGCCCAAGAGGAGGTTATCTTCACATTGAACCTTCACATGCCTCATCTATAGAGCCTGAGACTGATTTTGCTATGAGACCTGCACATTAGAGGATCTAGCATAGCAGATAGCCGAGCAAGTGACCCAACCTAGGACTTCAATGGATGAGATGTCGATGATGATGTGCACATCCCTGGACGGACTATCAGAGATGGTTTGCACACTCATGGACCACTTGATTTCACAACTGCCACCAGGACCCAATCCTTAGACTTAGTGTTTATTGCTTTTATGCTTCTGGAGCTTATGGACCTTATTTTTCATGTATGAATTTATGGTTTCAGTGTTTTGGGCCTATGACTTGTGGCGTATGCTTTTGGAGTTTTGTGACATGATGGCTTATGTTTTTGAACTATGGATTCTGTTTTATAATTTGTACTATGTGACATGATGTTTTCAATATTTTATGAATATTGTTAATTTTTCTTTTAGCTCCTAGATTTCATATTCTTATAAAGCACCAAGTTGGGGGGAGCTTAATCTCAAATTATACAGGTTGTGGTGATATTTTCATTTTTTTATATAGCTTGTTGTTTAGCATGCATTCAAGTTATATTTATTGTCGTTATAGGGGAGACTTTGTTTACTTATCCCTATATGGTTCCCTTTTATTGATGTCAAAAGAGGGAGAGCTAGAGCTATGCTGATCTAGTAATCTATATTATTTTGTATCCACATTATCATATGTGTACTTACATGCTTGTTCATGCTTTAGTGATCATATGTGTACTTATATGCTTGTCCATGCCTTAGATTTTAAGTATTTTATTTATGAGTTTGTCATCATCAAAAAAGAGGAGACATATTGGCTAATGAAAATACCTTAAACAAAATAAAGTTATCACCAATGCCACCAGGCTAATGAAAATATTTCAAACTAAATAAAATTATCGCAAATGCCTTATTGACTAACGAAAATACTTCAAACTATGAAGCAATTTCCAACGTCTCATTGGCTAATAAAAACACTTCAAACTATGAAATTATCACCAATGCCTCATTGGATAATAGAAATATTTCAAATTATAAAGTTATCGCTAATGCTCATTGACTAATGAAAATACTTTAAGTCAAAAGAAGTTATCACCAATGCCACTAGGCTAATGAAAACACTTCAACTAGAAAAAAGTATCACTAATGCTCAAACTATCAAAGACACCTCAAATCCCAATTCTCTTTCATGTCTCGCCAAACAACACCACTAAATCAAATTATCAATATCCATCAAAGACCACGTCATGACCCATCTGAGTTAGACTCCATACGGTCCAACTCATGGAAGCAAGGCAACAGGAAGCATCAAGCTTCATCCCCCTTCCTCTTTTTTTGTTATATTTTATTTAATTCCATATTAGAATTCATTATAAAGTGAGGGTATGTCTTTACTTAAGCCATATATCCTTTTCTTCAAATTGATCAAATAATGCTTTCTTTCATTTTGTGTCTCTATTTTTTAACTAGGTTTCTCACTTTATGAGGTTCCAAATAATTATTTGAGTAATTAATAATAAAGGCTTTTTATTAGCTAGGTTTTTTGAATAATATTTTGGTGGGGTTACCGAAGCACTTGGTTGGACCATAGGGCTAGTAGAGTCAGATTTTTTGAGCACAATGACAGAAAAGTTTTTGAAGGAATAAAGATTATATTAAAAATAAAACATTCTAAGATTGTCAATATCTTAGGTTCGAGGAAGCACTTGGCCATCTAGGTGCTCAATTTTGAAGGTTCCTAATCCCATGACTAGAGATCTTGAATGGGCCTATTCAGTTTAGAGATTGCTTCCTCGAGACTCAATTGATAAGTTTAACCTGACAAAGAACCTAATTGCCTGGTCATATTTCTCAATTATGAACTTGGGTATTGTAATATTGAGCTACATGCCACAGGTAGTTGGCTATCCCCATGCGAGCTTTCTCTTGAACTTCCAAGATGAGGTCTTTCTCTATTCATTGAATTGCCTCATTCAGGATCATGAGTTTTGACTCATGGAGATATTAACCCAATCTCCACAGGTATGACCTCCTTGATCCCATGTGCTAGTATAAAAGGCAAATCCCCCATAGTCGTCCGAGGTATGGTTTGGTAGGACCACAAGAAATGCGACAGTTCTTTAACCTAGGCACCCTTTGCCCTCTCAAGGAATTTCTTTATACCTGAGAGAAGTGTTCAATTTGTTACCTCTATCAAGACATTGGATTGGGGGTGCACCACCGAAGTGAATCATTGTTCTATCTGGAGGTTGCTAAGTACTCCTTCTTGTAATGTCGAATTGCTTTTCGTTATCTATGACAAGTGTGCATGATAGTCCAAATTTTTAGATTATGTTCTGTTAAAAGAATTCCTAGATCTTTCTTCTAGTGATCATAGTTAGTGGTTTAGCTTTCATCCACTTGGTAAAGTAGTCAATGGTGACTACTAAAAATTTTCTTTTTTCCGAGGCCAATGGAAAGGGACCTAGGATATCCATTCTCCTTTGGTCGAAGGGTCAAGCTATTTGTGTCTGTTGAAGTTGAACCATAAGGCTATGGTACATTGAGGCATATCTCTAATACTATTTGCATTTGGAAATGACCTTGGATGCCTTGGCAGCCATGTTAAGCCAATAATATTCTTGTCTGAAGGGCTTGTGGGTAAGGGCTTGTCCCTCTCCATGGCTCCACATATCCCTTCATGAGCTTCACGAAGAGAATAATTAGCTTCTTCAAGCCTAAAGCAATGGTGGAGTGGTCGCATAAGTGACCTTTTGTGGAGGACTTCATCTATCAAGACAAAGTTTTGGCCTAGTCTCTTAAACTTCAAAGCTCCCCTCAGATCCTTAAGGAGTCATCCTTCCCTGAGATAAAAGATCATGGGATCGATCCAGTTGGGTTCCATGTCTATGGCATTTATCTTGATAGCCTCAAAGTAGCTTGACTGTTGAAGGTTTTTCCACAATGATTTACCTCACCATTGAATTTAGGCAGGTTGAAGCTATCTTGAGGTACCTGGCAAATCTCTACTTGATCTATTTTTATCATGAGTTTTTTGTGCTTTGACCAAGTACTGAGCCATGACTACAGCCTTGGCTTCATATTCTCTAGTAATCTATAATCACACAAATTGGGAGTCGCTAAATACCTTGAGTTTTCTAGCCCCTGCTATAAGCACCATTCACAATCTAAGGAGAAAAGCATCATATGCAGCAGTGTTATTCAAAGCTTCGAATCCCAATTGAGTTGAGTAGTTAGCTACTCTTCCATCCTAGCTCTAAAGGATGGCTCTGATCCCATAGCCTAACTCACACAATGAGCCATTGACCTAAACCTCCCATGGTTCAGATTCTGATCCTACCAGAGACGATGTAGTTTTCATCTACAAGTTTACTAGAGCTTGGACTTTGATAGTCCTTCGAGGCTCAAAAGTTACATCAAATTGACTTAACTCAATGGACCATTTGAGCAATCTTCCTAAGGTTTTCAGTTTTTACAATGTTTACCAAAGTCAGAGATTGGTAAGGATGATGACTGGATGTGCCTAGAAGTAGTGGTGGAGCTTCCAAGTTGCAAGCACTTTGGCATAAGTCAGTTTCTCTAGCGGGGGATATTGAGTCTCTACCCCTGTGAGTACATGACTCACATAGTATATAGGGTGTTAATTTTTGCACTGATCGCTTATTAACACTGAGCTCCAAGCCTAATTTGAGACTGCTATATAAAGAAAGAGTACCTCGTTTGGTTCGAGCCTTACCAATAAAGGAGGTTCAGCTAGGTATTTCTTGAGATTTTCAAAAGCTTTGTCATGCTCCTCTATCCATTCAAATCATGAACTCTACTTAAGAGCCTTAAAGAAAGGCAAGTATTTCTCACCTGACCTTTATAAGAAATGATTGAGCACTGCCAACCATCCTTTAAGTCTCGGCATTTCTTTAACAAAGTTTGGGGGCATCATTTTCATGATAGCCTCTATTCCCCACTTGGAGATGAGGTAGCTAAGAAATTTTTCCGAGCTTACCCTAAAAGCATACTTTTCTAGATTCAATTTCATTCTAAACTTTCAAAGTATGTTGAAAGTTTCTTCTTAATCTTTCAAGTGCCCTTCAGCTTGAAGACTCTTTACTAGCATATTATTAATATATGCCTCCACATTTCTTCCTAACTGAGATTTGAAAACTTTGTTCTTGGTACATCAATCCTGCATTCTTTAGCCCAAAAAACATCATGCTATAGCAAAACGTGCCTTGATCCATGATAAAAGTAGTTTTCTCCTCATCTTTGGGATAGAATTATAAGGACTCTATATAAGAATAAGAGTCTATATACTATAGAAAAAAAGATTTATTAAATGCAAGTTTCAAAACTATTCATTGCAAAGAATTTAGTTCTTAGAGGTAAATGCTCAATATCCAAGTAAGCATACTAATTTGATCTTTGATCATTATTAATTGCTTTTTGGATTATCTCATGTTTTTTGGTTGGTGTTTATCCTACAACATCTCAATTCTCTTACATACAAAGTATTTACTTGTTACTAATCTAATAAAGTCCAACCTCTATTTTTCTTTAGATCCTTTATTGCACTTCGAGCATTTGAATTTAGTGTTAGCCTGAAAAGGCATCCAGAAAGCTTAAAGGTTGGTGGCCCAAAATAAAGTCCACAAGTTGGTCTATCTTTAGTAAAGGATGCCTATCCTTCGGTCAAACTTTGTTTAAGTCAGTGAAGTCAACACACATTCTCCATTTGCCATGCAACTTCTTCACCATTATCACATTTGCTAGCTATTCAGGGTAATAAACCTCTCTTATGAACCTTGCATTGAGAAGTTTGTTTACCTCTTTTATAAGGGCTTTTTGACACTCGGAGACAAAATGCCTATTTTTCTGCTTGATTGGCTTGTAATTTTCAGCCACCGTGAGCTCATGTTGTACCACAGACCAATGCTTGATCAATGCCAAGTAGATCTTCAAAGGACCAAGTGAAAATATCTTGACTTTTTTGCACAAATTCTCCTAATTATGTAATAGTTCCATGAGGTTTGCCCTAAGCTTTAAAGTTCTTCCAAAGCCTTTGCTGACAATGAGATTGACAAGTTAATCTACAGGTTTGGTGTAGACCCTATTTGGTTCGATGGCAAACGCTTTGATTTCAATGAGCTGCTCCTTAGGTTCGGTGTCGACACTTTTTGGCTTGATGGTGGTCTCATTGACTTTTATTGTCGTTGGGGCTTTGCCCTTTCGATCGGTGTTATGCTAATAAATTACCTTGCACTTTTTAGCTAGGCTTCGGTCACCCCACACCTCACTTATACTAAGTTTAGTTGAAAATCTCATAACTATATGAAAATTAGAGTTTACTGCTCGGAGTTGATGAGCGCTGGTCAGCCTAATATCATATTGTAGGTGGGAGTGTGCCCAAACCACCATAAACTTTAATTGGATTGTGGTGCTTTTGGGATTCTCTCCAACATGAGAAGTAGATCGATCATGCTGATCAGAGTTATTGAATTTCTCATAAATCCAGTGAGGGTCCCAACATAGGGTTCAACCTTTTGCTCAATTTTCATTTAATCATATGCTTGGGTGAATAAAATATTCACCAAGATTCCAATATATATCGTTATTTGCTATGTAATGTAGCCATCCAAAATTGCCAAAATGACCAATGTATCATTGTGCAATGTTAAAATTCCCTCTAAATCCTTTGCTAAAAAAATAATATCTCGATATTCAGGCTCATAATGGTGTCTCTTCATTTCTGCATTTACTTCCTCATGCCCTTCCCACCCCCCCCCCCCCCCCCCCCCCCCCCCCCCCCCCCCCCCCCACCCCAAAGTAATGGTTCAGCATTTGGAGGTTGATGTCAAGGCTTTACTCTTAGTTGGCAGGTTTGTCAAGATCATATGCCTCTCAGAGGTAGATTATGCAACTTTGAGCTAGAGTACCTCTGGGGAGAAGTTCACAAATGATATTTCCATGGGTGAGTTTCTTCAACCCATTCATCTTGGCATACAAACTACCCGAGGTGTCCTTGACAAATGAGTTTTTCTATCTCATCTTTAATATGTCAACACTTTTCAGTGTCATTGCCATGATCTCGGTGGAAATGACAATACTTTGTCTTGTCAAGGTATTGCTAAGTAGTGCAAATTGGGTAAAAACTTTGCAGGAAGTGTTAGTGTTTAATTTGTGCAAGGATCTCAGTCCTTGAGTTATTTAGTGGTATATAAGCCTAAAAGTCAATTTGACGCTCCATCCATCTAATTCTTTACGCTTTTTATTCAAGGAGTTTAGCTTCTCGAGGCTCTTTCTTCAGTCTATTGTTGCCATCAGATTTTTTTTTAGCTAAAATGACTTCTTAGGCGTCGATATGCTTTCTAACTAGCTAGATAAATTCTGCCAAACTTTTATGAGGTCGATGAGCCATCTCATAGGCAACCCAAGGCTGTTGGATTCAGTTAATTACAGCGGCATTGATGATGGGGTTGTTCAGTTTGATAACCTCTAACCAAATTTTATTAACTGAGCTAAATAATCCCTTAGGATTTTTTTCCTCCTTTTGCTTCAATGTTGTAGTGTTGAGGGGTCCTTTCACTGTGGTACTTGTGAAACCAACTATTCTCTGAACCGTTTGCCAAGTCATTGAAATAGGTAACTGAGTTCCTTAGAAGCCCATTGTATCAAACTTGGGCCTTGTGAAATCATGGCATTCCTAAATGTGTTGATGTGATCCATGGGTCCTTTGAGCCATCATATACCTTATAGGGAGGCTGTTGAAACTTCAGTTAAATAGGAGAATATGCAACATCAAGGATTAATGGAGTTTCATACCTCATGTTACTCAGGTGGCCTAGCACCCCAAACCTTTCCCGAATTGTGTAGGTCATAGCTCCTCTCTGGGAATCTTGCACATCTCTAACTGAAGCTTGATTGGTGTATGGGCAATATGTGACTATATCAGCCGGATCATAGGTGGGATTGTATCTATAGTAATCCCTTGAGGCTTGATACCGAAGGAAAAATATTGCCGATGGTTCATGGTGGCTTGGATGTTGCTATGTACCAAAGTGCAGATGGCTTGCAGTTTGATGTTACAACTTATGTGCTTAGTTCGGTGTAGCACCTTGGATTGGAACTTGATCCTAAGGTTGCATTCGCCATTAAGCACCATGAGTTTGGAGATTTTGCATCACTTGAGTTGGATTTTGTGACTGCTATGCTTGCAAGTTATGAACGGCTTGCACTTGAACCTCAACTAGTTGGAGGGCTGCTGGGGTATTTCAAGTACTATTTGGAGGAGAGCTCCACGAGGGTGTGGTGGTGGCCTAGACATTGAATTGGTTTATTGAACTAGTGTGTCTAATCCGCTAGAGGAATTATGAGATTCAACTGGTACCGAAGTCGTCTGCCCCCCGGCGGATTCTTTGATGATGAGGGTCATGCTGCCTTGGGTGGCATAACTAAAAAATTGTTGAAGATCTTTTAGATTAGCTAGAAAGAGAAGTGTAGCAAATCTCTATGAAAATACTAATTTATTGATAGAGCCTAGTTCATCCACTTGCTTTGATTTGAGAGGCTTCTTGAGATCAATTTGCCAGGCCACTCTCCTGCTAATCTTCAACAAAAGAAAAAGTGAAGAGGATTGCTAGAACTCTTTGATGGTAGCCACCCGATGTTCAAGTTAGTGTTGTGCATGTAGTTATAATGAAGAGAAGGAAGAGGTATTAATCCTTACCCTTTTTGAGATGGGTGTACTTATAAGGTGCAGAGCATATCTGGATCCTGTGATTTGAGAGTCGTAATCTCGCCGGATTACTCATAATAAATAGCTATGGATTCTGGATCTCTCAAAATCTTCTTTTAGATAAGAGTCCATAAGGATCCAGACTCTACCTTGCCACATTGAGGTATTCAAGCTTAATGATAATTCGGTATGATCTTCTTACATAACCCTCAGTCGAGGACATTAAACTTCTCATACTTCAATGTTAAGATGAGTCAAGCTACTCACAGTCCGTGTGCCAAGAGCTTTCCACAGCTCGGTCTCAAGGTGATTTTTCATCTTAGATGTATAGACTCGCAAATGGTTTAGAGTTTGGCTCTTATTGACCATTTGATCCGAGTAGTTTACTTTGGTGTATCATCAATATGAGCAGTTTACCAATGAAGATCATAATCTTGAAGTTTTACGCACTAAATTAATATGGTCCATTCTAAAAAATCAAAATTAAAGCTCAATTGTTTTACAACCGCTCAACAATCCTATAAACTAGTGGAAGATGGTTGAAGTTGATCCTTGAGCTCTACTTGATTTCGAGTCATTCCTCAACCTTGAAATAGTGTCATCAGCCTCTGTAAGAGTTGAAAGGTGGATATTTAAAATTCAGTGGGCCAAATTCCTTTTATGTGGCTGAATAGAGAATAGAAGAGACTGAAATGCCTAGCAGTACTAGGGGTCCTCACCTCGCCATCCAGACGAGCAACCTTCTTGGCAAATTTGGTTGGCAACTTCCTTTATTGTCTAAGGTGTTCTTGGCTAGGATAGCATGCATAGGATCACATTGGCAAACAAAGGAGAACTTCTCATAATGAGCACTTCCTAAAGAGGAAAACTTGGGTGAGTGGCAAGCGTATTTGCAAAGGCTCTCCAACTTCAATAGTTGCAGGCTATTAGACCTGTTGGGAAAGTCGAAAGAATGTCGAATTGGATTAATATAGTGGGCCAGACACCAAACCATTCCAAAAGATTAAGCTCATGGGATATGAGTCTTTTTCACGATATATATGGGACTCTATCTATTCAATATCTAATGTGGGACTAATTTATTACACCTGATATTATAACAATCTCTCCCTTCAGGTGCAATTTGACCACATCAATTTTAATACTCTTAATTAAGAACTTTTTTACTTGACTACTTCCACCGTATAACCCTTACTAACAGATTTTGATCTCATTTTTTGATTTTTTTTTTAAGAGAGACTAACATGCGACTCAATTCAATTGCATCATCACGGTAATTTCGGTCTTAAGAATTTTCATAGCTTCGAACCTGAAGCTTTGATACCACTTGTTGGAAGAGTTGAAAGAGAGTCAAACCGGAATAATATAGTGGATCAGACACCAAACCATCCTAAAAACCTAAGCTCATGGGATATAAGTCTTTTGCACTATATATATTGGACTCTATCTATCCAATATCCGATGTAGAACTAATTTATCACACTTGACATTATAACAGAGACCACCATCAATTAAAGAAGTGGGCGTTGCAGCTTTGCAATGTCAACTTGCTCCCTCTCTTTTTTGAAGTAAGCAATGTAACGTTGTTTTACAACGATGTTATCAAACTCTTTTTTGAAGCAAGCAATGTAACTTTGTTTCAACGGGCTCCCTAGAACCAGCCTAAGTTTGAGAAATTCTTGTCCCCAGTGAGTATGTAAGGGGATAGGGCCCCTCCTCTAGTGCCAATCTCATGTTATTATGAAGTCTTGGCCCTACACCTCGTCACTTGTCTCAATGTGTAAGCCTAAAAATTCTTGGTGGCAATCAGTTGATATGTGGTTAAGACAACATTTGCTATCAAGGATTAATGGTGAAAACCACCCCATTAGTAATCTTATATATAAGATTTTGTAAGTAGAAAATCAATTATGTTTTCTTTAACTTATTATTTAAATTAATACTAATGACAAATTTAGATAATTTTTAAATAAAAATCCTAATTCTATTTTGTAGAGGACTAAGATTTTTACGAATTCATCCTCAAAGTTATACTCCAACTTAAACTAATCTAATGTCTAAATTAATGGAAGTAATAAATATAAAAATCTTAGGACATGATCTTGTTAGCCCAGATTGATAATCTTTGATGGGGTAAAAAGGCTTTTCGATATAATTAAATAAGTTTTCATTAAAACCATAAAGAACCTAATAAGCCCTTCAAGCCAAGTAGATGATCAAATCTCGAATAGAATTACCAAGACAACTAAAATATAAGAGAATGACCAATTTACAATCAAATATAAGATAATTTTCAATCAATATCAAATCAAATGCATAAGGTAAAAAGAAAGTAAAAAAAGAGTGAACCGATATGCATGATTCGTAAACTAATCGCTCCTACTCTATAGTTCTTATCTCAATCTTGAGTACTTAAACTCATCACTAGAGTTGTCATTTTATCAGGTTTAAGTCACGCCCTTACAAACTCTACACCGAAGTGCCACCCCTATCAGAGCTAATTGGCCACTTCTCACAACATGAAGAATGAACACCCTCACCACTCTCCTAAAATAAAGAAGAGCATTCCTCTTCTAACAACCTAGGAGAATTATAATGATAAAAAATAAAAAGAAAGAAAAATAAAAGTACTCAACAAGAGTCTCCAAACATTTGAGTATAAGGGCATTTGAGGATTTGAAAATTAATGCCTATTTAAACTCTTGTTGATGACTAGAAGGCTTTGGGAGGGAAATCTCGCTCTCAAAATATGAAAACCTAAGTCTCTCATTGAGTAAAGAAGCCCCAAACCATTATATAATCGTTGGAGCAAGAACCACTCATTTGGAAATCACCCTTAGTTGTCTCAGTTAAGTTTAGCATTCAAACTATAAAGGTTCAAGAGTCCAAAGCATCCCAACGGTCAAAAATGAACAGCCGTAATAAATGATATCACAAATTCAGATGCCCTCATCAAGTTCGAATGCTCAATCTCTACAGTATCGATTGTCCGAACTAATACTGAACATCCGAATCCTAAACATGAAAATATCAAAAATTATAGTTTCTAAATCTTCGGGCATCTGATCCTAAGGTTCAAGAGTCTGAAAATGTTAGTATTTTTTAGTTATTTGTGCCAAAGTCGGGCTTCTGAATCCTAAAATTTGGGCATCTGAAGTTAACAAAAAAAAATCTACTGATTCACTACAACTTCAGTCCCTATTTGACATCAACTCATAACTAATCTTAGATAGAAATAATAGACCAGTGAAGGATTCCAAAATATGCTTGAGTGCTCATCAAAAACTCAAATAAACTAACTATTAAATCCTCAACTCAATACAAATAAATAAAACCTCTAAACCTATGAGTCTTGAGTTGAACTTTCACTTTAAGCTCTTTGAGCTTTCACCTTAATATTCAAGCTTCATCTCTAAAATATCATCCTCTTTATCTTCAAGTTATCATCTTCAAGTTTTAATCTTGAGAATCGATCTTTCATGAACTTGAATGATCATTGTGCATCTTGAAACTAATCGCCACTCAAGAAATTTATTAAATACTAATTGAATAATCATCAAGATCCAAAGCATGACAATCTTCTTCTCTTTGATAATGACAAATTATGCATAGAATTAGTAGATAAGCATACTATAAGGTATATGCACATAAAAGTAATTACACAAGCTTTTGCTATAAATTTAACTAATAATATATTTAACAAGTTTCGTAATTATGCATATTGTTCTCCTCATTTGACATCCTCAAAAAATAGAACTCCCCCTAGAAGCATTACAAAGAACATAGGGTAGAGAGAAATAATAGTAAGGATATAAATATGTTTATACTAATATCATGCATCAAATAATATGCAAAATTTTAACAATGAACAAAATATTTATTATCAACTAGTCTCAAAATAATTGTTTAATAAACTCCAATTTAATTACATTTGAGGTAATAAGAAGCTCCCCCTTGATATATGCATAGATAGGATAAAAATATTTAAAAATTACTTACATGCTCTCCCTATCTATGATATATAAAGCAATAAGAGTAGAAGAGTTTAATATTATCCCATATAATTATACAATCTTGAAGCACATTGAAATATCATTCAAATAAATCACCTTTTCATTTACTAAAAATACAATATGGTTATCTTTATACAAAAGACTAGCAAAAATAAATACTCAAGTAGAAAAATCAAGAAAAGCTTCAAAAAAGATCAACATAAAAATTTTAAAATTTCATTAAAAAAATATCAAAAGTTATAAAAAAATAAATACTCACATATGTTAGCCAAAAAGCATGAGCACGAGACTCTAATACCAACCGAAAACAAATATAACAATCTAAAAGTGGGGTAAATTAAGTTTAATAAAAATAATAATAATTGTTTATAATCAAAATCAATTCATAATCCAATTGGCAAAACCATTAGTCCACAAGAAATAAATCAATCACAAATATAATAAAGTAAATAAAGAAAAAGAAGAATGACATCATAATTTTTATGTGCTAGAGTCTATTGTTCGAATCCTAAAGATCAGGCTTTCGAAGATAATAGAAAACTTGCTAGTTCACTACAACTTCAGTTCCCATTTAATATTAACTCATAATTGATCTTAGATAGAAATAATAAGCCGATGAAGTTATTCCAAGATAAGTTTCAATACTAACTCAAAACTCAAATAAACTAACCACTAAATTCTTGATTCAACACAAATAAATAAAAATTCTAAACCCATGAGTCTTGAGTTGATCTTCCACTGAGTATTTTAAGTTTTCACCTTAATCTTCGAGGTTCATCTCTAAAATATCATTCTCTTTATTTTTGAATTATCATCTTCAAGTTCTAACCTTGAAACTCAGTCTTTCACGAACTTGGATGATCATTGTTAATTCTAAAACTTATTACAACTTAAAAAACTTGTTAAACTTTATTTTAACTATCATCAAAATCCAAAGGGTAACAATCTCCTCTTTTTTATGATAATAAACTATACATAGAATAAGTAAATAAGCATACTATAACATACATGTACATAAAGGTAATTAAATATATCTTTTGCTATAAAATTCAACTAATAACATATTTAACAAGTTTCACAATTATGTATATTGTTCTTCCCTTTAATATCATCAAAAAATAGAACTACTCCTAAATAGGTGCATTACAAAGAAGATGGGGTAGAGAGAAACAATAGTAACAATATAAATATATTTATACTAATATCATGCATCAAGTGATATAAAAAATTGTGTAAGATATTTTCTATTAATTAGGCTCAAAATAATTGTTTAACATAATCCAATTTAATTACATTTGAGACAATAAGAAGCTCCCCCCTAATATATGCATAGATGGATTTAAAATATTTAAAAATTACATACACGCTCTCACTATTTATGATACATAAAATCAATAAGAGCAGAAGAGTTTAAGATTACTCCATATAATTACATAACCTTGAAGCACATTGGAATGTCATCCATATAAATCTTCTCTTCATTTCCTATAAACACAATATGCCTATCTTTGTACAAAAGACTAGTTAAAATAAATACTCAAATAGAAAAATCAAGAAAGGCTTCAAGAAAGATCAACACAAAAATTTTAAAAAATTCATTAAAAATATTAAAAGTTACTAGAAAGATCGATGTTCGTAGATGTTAAGTCCAAAGTATGAGCACAAGTCTCTGATACCAATTATTAGTCCGAATTGACAACTTTTGAGGGAGAAAAAAGATTTTACAATATAATAAAATAAGTTTTCATTAAAACCATAAAGACAATAAGCCCTTCAAACCAAGTAGATTATCAAATCTCAAATAAAATTACTAAAGCAATTTAAGACATAAGAGAATAATCAATCTACAATCAAATATAAGATACTTTTCAATCAATATTAAATCAAGTGCATAAGGTAAAAAAAAAAGTAAAAAGTATGTGAGCCAATATACATGATTTGAAGACCAACCACTTCTACTACACTACCCTTATCTCAATTTTTGAAAATTTAAAGTCATCATGACAGTTATCACTTCATTAGGATTAAACCATTTCAAATCATAAAGACAATAAAGACAATAAGCCCTTCAAGCCAAGTAGATTATCAAATTTCAAATGAAATTACTAAAGCAATTTAAGACATAAGAGAATAATCAATCTACAATCAAATATAAGATACTTTTCAATTAATATTAAATCAAGTGCATAAGGTAAAAAAAACAGTAAAAAGTATGTGAGACAATGTACATGATTTGGAGACTAACCGCTTCTACTACACGGCCTTTATCTCATTTTTTGAAAATTTAAAGTCATCACTACATTTATCACTTCATTAGGATGAAACCATTTCTCCATACCATGTCGCTCTCCATCAAAGCCTATTGGCCACTCCTCACAATTTGAGGAGTGAGCATTCTCACTACTCTCTTAAAACCTATAAGAGTACTCCACTCCTAACAACCGATGAGAGTTACAATAATAAAAAATAAAAAAAGAAAGATAAAAACACGCAACAAGAATCTCTTAATATTTGAGTAAAAAGGCATTTGAGGATTTGAAAATTAATGTCTATTAGAACTGTTATTATAGCTAGAAGGCGTTGGGAGAGAGTCTTACTCAAAAAATATATAACCTAAGTGTTTCACTGAGTAAAAAAATCCTAAATTTTTATATAATCATTGGAGCAAGAAATAACCATTTCGGAATCTCTCATGGTTATCTCTACTAAGTTCAAGTGTCCAAACTATAAAGATTCAAACGTCCAAAACATCCCAACAATTAAATCTAAACAACCATTATAAATGATGTCATAGATTTAGATGTCCACTAGTAAGATTTAGATGTCCGAACTCTACAATGTCAATAGTCCAAAATACCAAACATCCAAACTCGAAACATGGAAAAACCAAAAGTAATAGTTTCTAAATTTTCAGACGTCCGATCCCGAACTTCAAATGTTCGAAGATGTCAGTAATTTCAGAATTATTTCCACTAGAGTCGGGCATCAGAATCCTAAAATTCAAGCATCCAAATTAATAAAAAAACCTACTAATTCACTGCAATTTCAGTTTCCATTAGATATTAACTCATAACTAATCTTAGATAGAAATAACAGGCTGATGAAGACATTCCAAAATGAATTTGAGTGCTTACCAAAAATTCAAATAAATTAACTATCAAATCCTCAATTCAACACAAATAAATAAAAATTTTAAATTTATGAATCGTGAGTTGATCTTCCACTTTAAGCACCTTGAGTTTTGACCTTAATTTTCAAACTTCATCTCCAAAATATTATCTTCTTTATCTTCGAGTCATTATTTTCAAATTTTAATTTTGAAACTCAAGTCTTTCACAAACTTGGATGACCATTATTAATACTAAAACTTATCATAACTTAAGAACCTTATTAAAACTTAATTTGATCATCATAAAAATACAAAGAGTAATAGATCTTAGTTTTTTAACATGATCTCTAGAATGCAACGATATCAAACATGATAAATCCAAATTAGAGTTGAAATTTTATTTTACCTTTACTTTGCATTTTTTTCTTAAAAAAAGATGTAGTTATCAAACATCGCTTGTTCTTCAAATTTAATATCACAAAAGTAATTTTTGCTGTACCCCTCTCTCCATTTTTATTTTGAAGCCATTAAATATAAATAAGACCAATAATTCAAAGAAAAAAAATTACCAAATGGACATCTCCGTCATTCAGCAACTACAACATCAGCAACATCACAATAAATTATGTCCAACTATCTAAAAAAACATGCAAATCTAACAAAATCTGAATCCTGGTCAAAGTCATCACAATCCATTCACCAAGAAACCCAAATGCTCAATTTCTAATGTTTATGACATGGTAAAATTAAAGTTTTTTATGAAAATAGTACAGAAGAATATGAGTCATTTGACCGCAACAGTGAGAGTTAACCATGGCTTCAGCCATCACTGTATCTTCCACAGATCCTGTAAAATTCAATATGAACAATTCATTGTGATTATTCATGGACTTTTTTTTTGTAATCTATTTAACAGGGAAAGATCTACAAATGATGAGAAAATGTTTGGAAAGAGAAATTCATATAGAACCTTTGTAGTGAAGTTCTGAAAGGAAAGATCTTAATAGTGAAGTTCTGAAAGGAAAGATCTTGTAGTAAAGTTGAAATCTCCAGAAAAAAGACCGTATGATGGCAAATGGATTGCAATCAATCATAACTGGATTTTTTTAAAAAACTTAATTGATTGATATCAGTCTAAACATATACAAATAGCAAGTTTTGACAATGATGTCATCCTTTAAGCAGCTGTATAGTGAAGCACTTGACTTTCAAAGAAAGCATATAGCATAAAACTTAACTATACAGCTGAAAATTTAGTTACATTAAATAGAAACAAACAATACATATTTACCTAGTTGACTATTAAGACGAAGGAAATAGAACTTCAGGCATATTGCCAGATAATTTTACTATTATACATTTTCCATGCCTATCTACAGTGTATGCTTTTTTTATTTTTCCGTGTCAGTACTTGTACAGTTTGAGACTTCAAGATACTTTCTGCTACTTCATGCTAATTTGAAGTATCAATTTGAATGATCTTTCCTTTGGCACCTAATGATGATTTATTCAACAGATTTAATTATTTGAATGTATGAAAATAAGATTTTGAGTTTAGGCCAAATATCTGAAGTTGTAATTTTTCTTATATTGTAGACAGAATACAAATATGTATAAATATGAACACAAACATATTCCGGTATCTAAGTTTTTATTGAATCAAATAAATAAAAAAAATTGGCAACTAGCAATCGTGCTTCAAAATGTCAGGTTCTGTTTGAGGGCTAATGTCTGCAATTCGCCTACTACTTAATCCTAAACAAGCAATTCATGAAAGCCAAATAACTCAAATAAAACTGTCCTATCAGTAGATGACTTCTCACTATACTACAAAAAATCCATATCGATTATGTACGTGACTTTATTGAACAGGAATTGACAAGTAAAACAAGGATGCCAAATTATCTAATACCAAAGAATCACAAAATAGCAGCTCATCATACCATAATACAAAATCCATATTACTCGTGCATCTGAATACAGATCAGAAAGGATATGAACAAGTATAACAGAGATGTCAATCTGAGAATTACCAATTACAACATAGATTGTGATATTAAGGGGATCCAATGTGTTCGTGTTCTTCACTTGTAGGTTTGCACCTATTTAAACCAAATATAACAATGTCACAACCTCTTATGACAATAATACCATGAAAATTTAGACAAAATAACAAGAAACATGCTTTAATTATGCACAAAAGCATATAGTATATTATGGAGACTGGGTAAAAAGCCTATTGCTTCATTGTTTTTTGAAATAGAGCAATCTGCTTCAATGATGCTTCGTCCAGTTGCAGGCCAGTTTAACCAGTAGATTAATAAAATACGTAATAAGAGCATTTGGACACATACTCATCGCCATGAGGACTACTCTGCTCCACAAGAGGTGATTTAGCCTGATCAGATTTTTCAGATCCGCTTCGTTCATGAATTTTCCTTGGTGAACTGCATGTAGCATCAGTACAAAAGGACAACCCATCAATAATAATTCAAGTAACATATCTAAATTCTTTCAATTCTGAAACAGCTTTTGTATAACAATATTATGAAGAGAAATTTGTGAAGACAGCAAGAAAAAGGTCTAGTTATATACAACCAAGTTGAACTGCCAAGTCCAATGATGCTTCATCTTCTAGTATATGGTCGCCAGACCAATTCTTAACAATACATTGAGAGATAAGAGGCATGTTATGGAGATTCTTCATAAAATGCCTATTATTTCATTTATTACACTAAGTCAAGCAATTTTTTTCAACAATGCTCATCCAGTAGACAAAACACATTAGGCAAATTGGTTTTGACCAGTATGCTAATCAAAATAAGTAACAAAGGCATTTGGTCACATACTGATATGCATGAGGGCTCTTTTGCTCTGCAAGAGGAGATTTGCTCTGGTCAGATTTTTCAGATCCGCTTTGTTCATGGATTTTTCTCGGTGAACTGCATCCATTAACAGTGCAAAAGGATAACCCATTGACAATAATTCGACTAAAATTGCAAAATTTGTTCAATATTTAGAATAGCATTCATATAACAATATTATGAACTGAAATTTGGGAAAACAGGAGCAACATGCTTGATTTATATATAGTCAAGTTGCATGATTAGGTGCAGCAATGCTTCCTCTGCTGCCAGAAGTTTGCCAGACAAATTTTTAGCAACCTACTGAGCCATGCTTCATGAGGACTATCCACTTAGTTCACAGACTTTTCTCAGTGGACTGCATCCGTAATTAAAACAGAAGGATTTCTTATCAAATAAAATTTGAGTGATGTGTCAAAACTTATTTTCTGCTCACAATGAATGAATTCTAATTTTAGTCACAACCATTTTATCAAATTGGAGTTCAAACTGATTTAGAAGTTCCCAACAGTAGTTACCATCAAAAGGTTACCACAAGATTCCATGTACCACACGTATTGTCACCATATTGAATGGCTGGGTTTAAAACTGAACTTAAAAATTTCACACAGGAGCTACTCATCTTAGGATTTTCATCGGGATTCCATTTACCAGATATTGTTACCATGCAAAACAATCATACAACAACAAATATGGACCAAAAGTGTAGCCCATCTAAATTAAAAAACATATTCACCAATTGGTGAAACCATGTCCCTGAAAGTTGATTGCAAATTAGTTGGAAGAAATGGCTAATGGCATTGTTTTTGTTTTGCTGAAAATTTGCAGTATGAGGGGCTGTGTAAGAAAGCTTTTGGTCATGTTCTCAGGATGACTATTTTACCTAACTACTTACAACAGAGTAAGATGCTAAAAGAAATTTGACACAATACTGACATTATATTTTAGAGACAAATGCCAATAGACAACCAAAATAGAGAATCACTACCCACAAAATCAAACAAAAAAGCTGTTGATTCAAATGCTGTAACTAGAAAAGCAACAGATGCAAGAGATTAACACAAAAGGTGCCGTAAAGAACTCCTTTTCATAAGGCTTCAAGAGAGATACGATATGGGAAATTGACTGAGAGCATCCAGTCCTGTTCCAAGCCAGTTGAAACTTCGAGCTAAAATAAAGATAGAAGTCCCAACGACAATAAGCCATTAAGAGAGAAGTTCATAGACAAATGTCAATGAATTATGCACCAAAGTCTACTCTGCTAGCAGTAAAATGAAAAGTGTATAACTAAAACTGCACTCATCAAGCTGAGCCTAGTCACACGTGCCTATAACCTGAGTGGAGGCAAATAGGCAGCTTGGATGGTTTGGATAGACCCTACTGGCTGGGCACCAGCTGGGAGTTCGAATAAGAACCTTGCCTGGTCCATGTTGACAGTCGGACTGTGGAGTTTGGGTGACAACCTGGGATCCTTGGCTTATAAAGTACAGGGAAATAGGTCAAGCTAGCTACATAGAGCAGTGAGTTGCTCAAAAAATTTAAAACTATGAGTATATCACATAAAGTAACTTTCCGTGCAAAATTTGCAAGTTACATTTTCCCATGATAAAATAACAGAAAAGGAAAACTCAGTTACATATGTTTTCCCATGATAAAATAACAAAAACGGAAAACTCAGTCACAGTACCTGTCTCTGTATTTATTCTGACACAGCGGGGATCTTCTACGACTGCGCTTTCTTGAAGGGCTATGCCTGCTGATTAATATCCATTTAGAACCTCACTCAACCAATATAAAAAAAAAATAGTCTTCTAGAGCAGAAAACCATTTTTGAACAATAAACATTGCATATACCTCTGGCTTAGTGTTCTTGAGTGAGGACTTGAACTCCGCCTATAAGAATCTTTTGAACCCTTAGATCGACAATCCCTTGTCCAATGCCCACTTGAGCCACAATCACTGCATCTGGTTTCACTACTGTACCCATGGGTGCGACTCCCAGCTGATTTCCGAGACATCTCTACACGCCATCCATGTTTTCCTGTTATTTGAAGTTCATTCAGTGCTTGAGTGCTTCATAGAAAAAGGAAATAGAGTTTAAAAAATCTCCGAATAGATAGGAAACATATGAATTAGCAATATGATTCTTTCAGACCGATCATTGATTCTATTATTTTAAAAAAATGAAACCAATTGACATCAAAAACCGCAATACATGTAGCTAACATACTCTTGGACCGTGATCAACAGTTAGTTTACTACTACAATTTTTACATGCAAAGCAACTAGAATAGAAGAAAATAGAACATGTAAAAAATATATACGAAAAAGCTCTCTAAATAGCTACTGCAATCATTCAAGCAAACGATAAAATGCTTCTAACACAGCATGACATCACGACCCGTATAACATAACTAAATAGTTAACCAAATATTTTCCAGATAAGAATAAATTTCTTGGGCAAGCATATTGGTTACATACATCTAGCACAACATACATAATAGTTTCCACATCAAGGACTATATATATAGCGCTAAATATTGATGTTCATCTCAATTCACGATATAGAAGAAAAAAAAAATACCACATAAGAGATTTATATAGTGAAAACGATCCAGAGGATATTTTATTGATGAAAAAAAAAAAGAAATTACAATGATGAAGGCGAAATTCCGATATCACCAACTCCCACAAGAGATCAAATAGTTTAGCCGTAACAAGACGTTTTGAGAGTATTGATTTATGTCTCTCTCTCACTTTATATAAAACTCTTACATGAATATGTTATTTACAGATGTGGCATAACTGTATTTGAGTCAAACTAGAATACTGATTCAAATAATATTTCTACTAATTTAAGTCTTCTACTAGAAGATAAATTCAGATAAAAATTTACCCCACTAAATTACTTCTTAATATAATTAAGACTATCTGGAAAATCCGAATTCGAAACACGATTAAGCTGATAATTTTCACCTTGAATCAAATCATCTTTTTCTTTGAATTTAAATCTTCAATAGATGTCTTTGTCATTACCTCATGGAACAGAATCAACGACCTTAAACATTGATCAAGTCCAAATAAAGTTTGAACTTATCAATCGAAATCATCTTTATTAACATATCTACAAGATTTCTTGAAATATAAATCTTTTGTAAAGAAATCTCACCGTCTTTAATAATATCACAAATAAAATAAAATCGAAAATCTATATACTTTGATCTACTATGATACATTTGATTTTTCGTAAAGTGTATGGCGTTTTTTACTGTCACAAAAATACGAAGAACATTTTCAGAAAAACTAACTTCACTTAGTAGTCTTTTTAGCCATAGAGTTTTTTGACGGCCTCTGTACCTGTCATATACTCAGGCTCTATTGTAAATAATACCACAGTTTCTTATAAGATACACTTCCAACTAATAGACCCTCTACAAAGAGTAAAAAGATAATCAATGAGTAATCGTCGTCGATCAAAACCTTCAGTATAGTCTAAATGGACGTAGCCTACAATTTTGACTTCTTAAACTGTATTCCTGTCAAAATATAAGTCAATATTAAGAGTACCTTTAATATATTTTAACAGTCATTTCACAACCTGCCAATGCTCTTTTCCTGAATTTGCCATGTACCGACTAACGCTGACTGCTTATGCAATATCAGGTCTTATATATAGCATAGTATACATTAGACTTCCAACAGCACTTGAGAATAAGATACTCTCCATGTATACATACTTCTCATATGTAGAAGAATATAATTAAACTAAAAGCTTGAAGTGAGATGCCAGAAAAGTACAGACGAGTTTTGAATTCTGCATGTGAAAACGAGAAATAATCTTATCGAGATACTTACTCTTTTTGAACCATAATTTGTCATGCTTTTAATATCGATCAATCCCCATACCGAGAATCTTTCTTACAGCACCTAAATCTTTCACCTCAAATTTTTTTTTTATTTTAAACTTTAAATCATTAAGTAAAGATATGTCTTGAGTAGCGATAAGTATATCATCAACATAAATAAGCAATATAATAAATGAGTTATTGACATGCATTTTAAAATAGACAGCAATCATATTTACAATAGATAAAATCTTGTCCCAATATAAAACTGTCAAACCTTTTATACCATTGCCTTGAAAACTATTTCAAATCATAAACTGATTTGTTCAACTTGCAGACCAAATTTTCTTGTCTTCTTGGATGAACTCTTCAGGTTGTTGTATAAAAATTTGCTCTTCTAATTCTCCATACAAAAAGACAGTTTTGATATCAAACTGTTCTACCTCAAATTTATAAAAAAAAACTAAAATAAGTAGAAAACGAATAGATGTATGTTTAATCATAGGAGAGAAAATTTCATTAAAGTCAATACCTTACTTTTATGAATGTTATTTTACAACTAAACGAGTCTTGAATTTAACACCATCTATCTCAGAGGAATCCTCTTTCTTTCGAAATACCCACTTACAACTAATTGCTCTTTTACCTTATGGTAATTTCACCAGATCCCAAGTATAATTCTTTTAAAGGGAATCCATATCTTCATTCATAACAACTTGCCACTTAAAAAAATTCTTATCCTACACTACTTCTTTATAGGAAGAAAGATCATCATTATTAGTAACTAAAGTAAAATCTATTATATCTTCAACATTATTCCTTTCAGGTGGCTTTATATTTTTTTGGGATATTCGAAATAGACTCTTTTCAGAAATTTGATTTTTAGAATTTTCTTGAGAGTTTAGCATACTCTGAGCATCTTCTTCTAAAAGAATTATATGCTCCACCTCCACTTGCATTATATCATAGGAACTTTCTTGAGATATTTTTAACATAACACTTTCATCAAACACTACATCCCTTTCAATAATTATATTAGACATAATAGCATCTCACAAACGATATTCCTTAATACCTTTGACATAACTAAAAAAAGTACACTTTTTGGAACGTACATCTAACTTATCCTTGACGGCATGCACATAAATAGGGTAAAAAAAATCTTTAAAAAAGAATAATTTGCAGTTTCACCAATCCATACCTCTTCATGAGTTTTGTAATTAATGACTGTCTGAGAAGAGCGATTTATAATGAAACATACTGTATTGACTGCTTCTGCCCAAAAATCCTTCTCAACATTAGCTGTATTGAGCTTATTACATGCTTTCTCCAACAAAGTTCTATTTATCCCTTCAGCCACACCATTTTGTTGAGTTTTTCCTAGGATGATAAAGTAGCGTTGGATGCCTTCATCTTCACAGAATTTGAGAAACTCTTTTAATTTGTACTTTCCGTCATTATCACTTCTGAAGTATTTGATTTTTTTATCCGTCCTTTTTTCAACTTAAGTATTTCACCACTAAAAAATAGAAAACACTTCGGGTTTATGATATAAAAAATAAATTCATATTTTTCTGAAAAATCATCAATAAAATTAATAAAATAACGAGTACCAAATTTTGATAAAATAGAAAAACACCACACATCAGAATGAATATAATCAATTAAGCCTTTAGTGTGATGAGTACTGATATTAAACTTTAACTTGAACTGTTTACCATAAAGACAATGCTCACAGAAATCCAATTTGCATGAGTTGAGCTCTTTCAATAATTTTCTTTTATTGAGCTCAATTAAACCTTACTCATATGACCGAGACGCATATGTCATAAGTGGGTCATATCAGAAGAAACCTAAGAAATTGTTACTCCACCTTCAACAGTTTTTCCTACTAACTCATACAAATTTTCATGCTTTAGGCCATTCATCACTGTCAATGAGCCTTTAGCAATATTAAAAACTCTACTTTTAACAGAATACTTATAAACAGTAGAATGCAAAGTACCCAAAAAGATCAAATTCTTTTTCAAATAAGGAACATATCTAATGTCAATAAGAGTTCTAATAATATTATCAAATATCTTAATTTTTATTATTCCATTTCTAACAGTTTTGTATTGATTGTTATTAACCATCAAAACTAATTCATCATCATAAAACTTGTAGTCTTCAAACCAATTGTTATTGAGACACATGTGATAAGAACAACTAGAATTAAGAATTTAAATATCATGATAACGATCAAAATCAGAACTAATAGAGAGAATATTACCATAATTATCATCAGAACTCTCTACAGCAACTGACACTTGTTCTTTGGTTTGCTCCTTAAACTGAGATTTTCTTTTTTTCTTTGTTTTGAACTTCCAACACTCTTTAATTACATATCTCATTTTCTTACAATATTTATAATTTATTTCTTTGAATTTAGATCTAAAACGACCTGTTTTTTATTTTTTTTAGTACGATCTCTGACAATAAATGATTTTAAGTCTGATACATCCCCCTTAATCTTTTTTTAAATATTTATTAAATAGAAGGACAGAAGAAATATCATCAAATTTTAAATCCTTATCATACATGAAAGTAGTTTTCAGATTCTCAAGAAAAGGTAAAAACGATAACAAAATATTTGTCATGTTTTTATCTCCAATTTTAACATTAATACTTAATAATTGAGAAACTAGTTTATTGAAAATATTAAAATAATTAACTATATTCGTACCTTCTCTTATTCGAAAATTGAACAAATTCTGTTTTAAGTAAACTCGATTTGAGATAAACTTAATCATATATTATTTCTCTAGTTTTTTCATAACTCTTAAGGTAATGTTTCATTAAAAAACGGATAGAGTATTTCATCAGTGAGACTGAACATGATTGTACTATGTGCACTAACCTTCTGATTTTCCCAGACATTTTCGGTGACATCTTCAGGGTTGATATTCTTCAATATATTTCTCAACACTTATCAAGTAAAAATTGCACGAACTCTTCCTTACAAAATAAAAAATTCTTACTATTCATTAAATTTCTCTATATCAAATTTCGTATTAGATATATTGCACCAATATCTGATACCACTTGTTGGTATAGTCGAAAGAGTGTCGAAACAAATCAATACAGTGAGCCGAAAATCAAATCATCGTAAAAGCTTAAATTCATAGGATATAAGCATTTTTCATTATATATATTGGACTCTATCTATATAATTTTCGATATGGAACTAATTTATCACACCTGACATTATAACAATCTCCTACTTCATGTGTGATTTGAGCACATCAATTTTAACACTTTTAATAAAGAACTCTTTTATTCGACCAGTTCCACCGTGTGACTCGTACTAACGGATTTTTGTCTCATTCTTTTGATTTTTTTTTTAACAGAGATTAATATACAACTCAATTCAGTAGTATCATCACAGTAATTTTGGTTTTAAAATTTTACACAGTTTCGAGACTTAATTTCTGATACCACTTATAACGATAAATATTGATATTCATCTCAATTCACAATATAAAAGAAGAATAGAAAAGAAGAAAAATAGCAAACAAGATATTTATATGGCGAAGATGATCCGGAGGATATTATATTAATGAGAAAAGTAAGAGAAAATTACAACTATGGAGGCGAAACTCCAATATCACCAACTCTCACAAGAGACTAAATAGGCTAACCGTCACAAGACATTTTGAGAGTATTAATTTATATCTTTATCTCTCACTCTATATGAAATCCCTACATAAATAGGGTATTTATAGATTCTACTAATTTAAATCTTCTATTAGAAGATAAATTCAGATAAAAATTAGGCCGACTAAATTACTTCCTAATATAATTAAGACTTCCTGAAAAAATCGAATTCGAGACACGATTAAACCAACATATATACTATTGATCAAGGAAGCTCGAAGCCTTTTTACACATTTGAAAAGTGACACATCAAAATTCAAAGGTGAAGACAATGGTTTTTTACATTATCCTCTCCACCATCTATTCTACGATGATCTCTTCCATAACCATGTAAATTCTTTACTATTTCTTGTTTTCTTCTCCATGTCAGTGTCCTAGCTTTGTCTTCCAAAGGATATTGACTAATGGAAATTGAAAATTGCCAACCACAATGGGTGGATTTGACAGCTGGGGATGCACTTTATTTGGAGTGCACCAACAATCTCAGGAGTACTAAGCTGCATCTAATAGGACATCTAAGTGGGGAGTGCATCTTGACAAATATAAAACAATGTGACACTGAACCATGCAAAATTATTTATGTTCAAATATTGCCAGACACTGCATAGCAATATCAAGTATACTAAAGTCAGAAAGAAGCTAAACATGGAAGCCCCTAGAAGATGTCGAGACAGTGATACAGTCACACCTTTTGAATTCAATATCATATGCAAATTATCACAACTAGAATTGATTGGACAATTTTCCATTATATTAAATTGAAACTTTATTGATTCTCTCAAGCTTGTTAGTTGATGCCACTATTGTCTACAAGTTGAATCATAGAAGTGTCCAAAAGTAGTTACTAGATTCCAGAAACTAGGATGCCTGATAGACAAAAATATAAAGTTGAAGTGTCACAATTATAGTCGCAACAAACAATGAGTTATGTGTCTTGACTGAGTCTTAAGATACAAAGCTGATTGTATTTTCTATCTAAGGCCATCAAAAGAATAAATTTATTTTCATTGTATTCATTTAAATTGCTCAAGAACAGATACCCATATTTACGGATCCTAATAAAAATTATTATCCATTGGATTTTTGCAAATACCCCCTGGGATTTCCTTACAGATATACCCCTAAGACTTCAGTTTATTAAAAATAAACCCCCATACTAAATTAATGGAGAATATTTTCTCCATTATGTTATCTTCTGACAACCAACATGCCTGTAAATGCAGCTTTTGAAGCAAATATGCCAAAGATAATGCTCCTACAGCAATCAGATGCTAAAGTTAATGCTTTTCAAGTAATTAGTGGTCAGAATCATGGCACCTGAATTGATAGGAGGTGAGTTAGATTTGAGAGGAAGAAAAGAAACTCTAGATTATTCATTTTCAGGTTATTGAAGAAGTGAGGCCATTTTACCCATTTTCCAAATGTTGTAACCATAATTGAAGGATCAAGGGGGTTATTGTTAATCAAATTTAATGAATTTAACAACACTGAGTACTTTAGTGACTGTGGAAAACCCTCATTTTTCACCCCTTTTTTTTTGCAAATGAAATCCAAGTTTCCTTTTTTTCCTTTTGCAAGAAGAAAAGCTAGGCTAATTTTTTACCAAATGCTATCTAAAGGAGAAGAATACCAGACTATGCTATAATTACTTTTTGAATTTTTGCCATCTAGCTCTTGAAATTTGATTACATTTTTGTCCTAGGGGGCTAAAATCACTATTTGGCTTCATATTGATACCCCATAAAGCAGCTGTTCTCAGCTGTGACAACAATAATTGCTAATTACAGTACAAATCCCCAAACCCGAAACCAACTCAAAGGGAAACTAATTGCAAAATTACTAGTCCTGATTGAGAATTAGGAACCTCAAATGATGGTTGATGAGGAAAAGGAGCCTGTGTTGGCTTGCAAGCTATGTGTTCGTCATCATGATTGGATGGTTGCTCAGAGCAAAGAGAACAACATCAAGGGGAAAGATAGTGGAAGCTTGCATCTGCGCCAATCTTTGTTCCATCACTCCCACAAGATCTCTAAAAGAAACGTTAACTAAAGTATGGACATAGTAGTTCAATAAAGCAATTTATCCCCTAGTACATAGAAGGTCTAAACTAAGGGGTTTAAGTATGTCATTTCACTTTTGAAGCTAACAAACCAACCAGGGTGGTAAAAGCTCGATAGCTGAAATTGATGGATCATCGATTAGAGGGTTTTGTTTTTGGCCAAAAGGAAAAGTAAAGAGAAAAAAAAAACTTGGATGTCATTTGAATAATAACGACATGGGTGTTCTGTTAATCTCTAACATACACATTATTAAGCTCAAACCAGTGGAATATCTATCATAATAAATGACCCAGACATCAATTTAATTCATATCTCAAACTGGTCAGTCCTACAGGTCCTACTTGTAATAAAAAATAAAATAAGTTTCTGGAATTATCTTTTCAAGTTATAATAACTAATTTGGATAAGGTGCCCTACTCAATAGTCAGCATAATATTTTAATATTCAGATCATGTATAATAGAATGACATACCTAGAAAATCTCCATCACATTTATGGAAAGCAACTAAATCACCATGTTAGAAGAACATATCTTCTCTATTTTAACTAAATTTTAGAAAATCAAAGTAGTATTAATTAGAAGAGCATATGTTTTCTTCTTTAACTAACATTTAGAAAATCAAAGTAGTATTAATTAGAAGAACATACGTTTTCTGCTTTAACTAACATTTAGAACATCAAAATAGTATTAGTTACAAGAATATATGTCTTCTACTTTAACTAACATTTAGAAAATCAAAGTAGTATTAATTAAAACAAAGTAATAGTTGATAAAGCCTAGTCATGATAGAAAAAGAGAAAACAAGTCTTCTTTAGTCTTTTCCAAACTTGCTAAACATGTAGTAGTAGTCATAGTTGAAGGATGTTCAACTTATTTTTTTACAAACATGTGCTGAATAAGTAGAGCCTATAAAACAATCCATTATGCAAGCAGGAAGAAAAGCTCTCAACATGCGATACTTGCACACAAAACTGACCTATAGAACTCTTAAAAAATTAATTAGATGAGATAAAATCTGATAGGGTGGGAAAAAATTTCAGTAAGATAGTAAAGAAGAATAACCAATCCTACCATCCAAGGCAGAAATTGCATCATCAGCTTCCCAACGTTTTTCAAACTCAACGAATGCATATCCTGGAGGATTTCTCGCCACCCATACACTGAGATAGCAAAATAGTCGATGAAAACCATTTGTTAGTATTCAGTGCATTACATCAACCACACTGCTTCATATTTAATAGACTTTCAGTGAAAAATGATTTCCCTAAGATAAACATCCATCCATAAGAAATTACAATTAAATTTTCAAGGAGTAACAATTTGCATAGTCTAAAATATTAATACAACCAAATAAACTTAGAAATGATTAAAAGAAATGGGAGACTGCAAGAGAATGCTTACTGGATGGCTAATACAGGAGCCTTCGAAATTATTGTCTTAAAAATGTGGCATGGCAGATGTGTTTAGTCAATTATTTCAAAGAATACTTCATTATTCTTACAATAAACCCATCTCAAATAGTTGGGCAGGATGGATATGGATCACAACTGCCGAGTAGATGAAAGCCCTGATGTAAATACTGTATTGGTATGTCACATGTCATTTCATACTGTTTGGCATCATATACCCACTTTACTTTTAAGAATATTTCATCTGATGGTATGACATGAATATAGATGTTAAGAGCAGCCCTATAGAATACTAGCAAGAAATTAGGCAAAAAGCATGTAGCAACTCCTAGTGGACAAGAAAAATGAATAAAACTACAATGAAACAGCCATACCGGAAAACGAGGATGCAACAAAGAATTATTCAGTGACACAACATGACAGAAGACAGCAGACCGTTTTGGTTACTTTGTTTCCTATTTTTGCTTGCAGTAAAGAGAGGAAGCTCAGCTGTCTCAAATGGAGTCAAATTAAATTTCTTTCTGTAAGCATAAGATCATCTGGTGGTGAAACTTGCTTGAGGCCATTTTCAAGGAAGGACTAAAACTTGTTTAAGCATAGGAATCCCCAGCCACTGATCAAGTATTGACATCCTTAACTTGTCCAGTGCACAACAGACCAGACTTTGCCTTCACAAAATCAATAAAGTCTCGCTCTAAAAATTATAGAAGACACATGTTTTCACATCACACGGCTATCCAAAATGAAGTTACCTAATTTTCCAATATTCTCTTGGTGGATTATAATCTCCAATTAGACTAAGTGTATTCTTTCACTTGTATATAGCAACAAGCACAACAATATTTTGTATCACTGCAGGTCTTAATTCATCTAATTCATGATAGAGATATTGAAACTAAGCTTCCTAAATATAATTAGTAACAACCAAAAAACCATCCCTTACTGAAAAATGGAATCAGCTCCAGAAAAATATGAAAAGGTACATCAAGTAGTGGTCAAACAGACAACCCCTCCCTCCAACTACCAATGTATTTTTCTTTGCAAAGTCAAGATTTTGATCCAGGTTTCAGCTATCTAGCAAACAGAAACAATAGCATACTCCAGAACAATCATCCCCACATCCAGGTACACATGAAAAGATTCCATCTAGGAGACGTTTCCTCAAATCCACCAAAAAGACTTTTTTTTTTCCCCAGAAATGTGCATCATACATATGTGAGACTCAGTGAGGCAAATCATCAAACACGCTGCCCTCACGGAGCGAAAATTCTACATGAAAATAAACGATCAATGTGGGGAAACAGCAGCTGAAATTGCTTAAAGAAATCCACAAAAGAGTGCGAAATTTGGAGATGGAGCTACCTTCTGACAACGCCGTAGGCTCGGAACTCGTCGGCGAGCTCGATTTCCCGGATGCGAGAGCGGAGATTCCCGACGTACACCTTCCACATCTCCCGATCACCCGAGGAACGATTTCAAATTGTATTGCAATTTGCAGGTTGGGAATGCCAAAGACGAACGAGCAGCACTGGGAATAGGAAACTAGTAGCGCTGGTTTTTAATCCGGTTCTGTTTGGGTTTTTTGCGTGTGCAACCCTGAAAACTTCGCTATTTGAATCGACGTCTTTAAAGCAGGTCGGGTTCGGATCGGGTCGGTGAAACCCATAGCCGTGCCTCTCTATACCCAAATTCATGCCTACTATACTGGTAACACGCATGTGCATTGTGCGATGAACGTGCTAGTTCTCTGCTAAAGTTTTAGAATGTTTGTTGTGTAACTTTATTGTTTTAATTTGAATAAATAGTTTAAAAAAAATTGAGTTTTTAATAAATAATCACATCGCTTATTACAAATTTATAAGAAATCACCTATTTTATCATTATTACAAAAAAAATACTCATCTTATAATATAAATTCATAAAAAATTACCTTGATTAAAATATTTTATATTAATTTAATTTTACTAATTAAAATTAATTTTGATGATACATCAAGTTACAAGTGGCGATTCGGAAAAATTGGATAAATGTGAGCCAAAGCCAAAATAACCAGCTAAGATATAACTCAAGGGTGATCTCCAAATTAAACCCCCCGAGTTAAAAAGAAACCAAGCCTAAAGGTCAAGTTGTGAACAAATACAACCAAAGTATAGATTTACTTATACACTGAACTATTATGAACTCGGCAACTTCAATTATAGATAGCCCAACTATAACCAAACTCACGATGCTTGATCTATTAGCATTGATATATTAGCCAATTAATCCACAAGCAATTTTGGTGTCAATCCCGATGGATCTGAGATTGATTCATCCGTTATGAAAAATTTGGTAAAATGGTTACCCGAAATTATGGGATCTTGAAATGCTAAATCTTCGGAGGCACTACAAATAGCACCACAACCAGAGAGCTAACAGACTAATGCCTAATTTCTCATTCTACATTCATCATTGAGTACTATACTAATTTAAGCGTCAAAGTGGCTATAGGTAGAGAGTTTCCGATAGTCTTTTTTACAGTTCTTCTTTGTATAGATTAACGAAAGTGTAACCTAACATATCAAGATCTTAAGAAGTTTCTTAGACCAAAATCAATAATAAGCCATACTCCATCAACAATGGTGATTTCATTGAGATCTGCTCTACCACTTTTTTTCTCCAACCCAAGTGGTCTCCAATGATCCTACCATGCATCCTAGAATAGTATGACCATCATTATCAAAAACTCCCCCTTAGGTGCAAACAGCTTCAGCATTGGTAGAATCGAATAATTCATCCAATAGATTGGGCAAACCGACCTAGGGGTCAACTCAATGATTCAAATGTAGCAGCAGCCTCAGGCACCTCCTTTATAGATGGTACCGAGGTACCACTAGGACCCTATAACTTGGTAAGTAGGAACAAGTTTTAGACTCTAACCATTGTCATCTAACAAATGACCGAGTTACTTGAAATTCAAGAACAAGCCATAAAAAAATTAAAAATCTAACAACTGTAGAATCAAGCTCAAATGATGCATAATCTCTAGACTTATTATGCTTAGCATGCACCTTCACCAAAGTCAATGTAAGCCCCACAACCATGGCTCCTCTATGATACTAAGCCTCAAGGGAATACAAGGGATACAACCCTATGTATGATCTAGTTGACAAAGCCACATACTGTATACATATCAACTGAGCTTTGGGTGTACCCGCACGACACATATGGAGAGAGATCATTTCATATGCAAGTTGGGAATTGTCAGGGGTACAAGTTTATCTGAACTAAGTGAGGTATGATACTCCATTAATCCTCAAGGTAGCATATTCTTGGTACAACTAAAGTTCTCATAACCTCCTTACAAGGTATATGATAGCTTGAAGGATCTGGTTTATCACTTCAGTACTTTTTGCAATGCCATGATTTTCCAAGGAGCATGAAATTCCACCACATGTGAGGCATTTTCCATGACATTGTAAGGTTTGGCCCGAATTTGGTACTCTAAACTTCCAAGGTACTCCATTACATATTTTCATAATTTAGTAGACCGGTTCATATAACAGTTTATCTCACTCGTACCTTGACTTAAGGATTCCTCAACTTTACTTATGCTAAAGCAAAAAGAAGATGAAAGCTTAAGGGAGTATTTGGCTCAATTCAACAAAGCTCAGCTTGAGGTTACTGAGGTGGATAGCTTAATCATCCTAGCAGTTGCAATCAACGGGATTCAACAAGCTCAAGTTTCCTATGAAATAACCCACCGACTACCCAAGAGCCTCACAAAGTTTATATAATTAGTAAGCGAGCACATTGATGTCAAAGAATCCATTCAACCAAAAGAGAATCCAAAGGTTCAAACAAACTAAAGAAAGCAACTCAAGAAGCCAAGGTTCCTAAGTCAAAGAAACAAAGAATCGAGCGAAGAGAATGTAGGCTCGAGGCACGCATACCAGAGTTCCAAGCCTATACCCCACTAAATCATTCCAAATCTGAGGTTCTCGATCAAATTGAGCATCGAGACTTTCTATGGAGGCCTCTGTCAATTCGCACGACTAGGCAACATCTTGACAAATTAAAATACTAGTATTTTCACCAAAAACATGGTCATGATACTGACAAATACAGGCATCTTAAAGATGAAATAGGCTCATTAGAGAAGGGTATCTCAGATAGTTTGTTTAATGAGGTGAGCAAGTTGAAGAGGCTTGTACATGAGAGCCTCATCCTCAGGATTCTCCAAAAAGAAATTTCACTACGGAATTGCACAACCCCCTAGTAAGGGGACACCTCAATATGATTTTGATAAGTCTACCAACATAAAGTAAAGCCTTGGTGTTAGCATACAAATGTTGAACCATCATTGGGGCGTAAGAGGAATTGGAGGAGCCAACGAAGAGACAACATTCTGAGCTTGAATATTGAGATATAGTCTTCTCCACAAAATATTAGGAGGAAATTTGAATGCCCCACAATGACGCATTGGTGATCTTGGCAGTCTTGGACAACTAATTATGCAAATATCATGGTATATACTACAAGCTTGGTGAATATTTTGTTTACTGGGGCCTATAACCAGATGAAGACCAAGCAGAAGATGGAGCCATATATTAGAGAAAACCCTAGGAGCACAACCATTAGGTCAAAGTTTATGGTGGTTCAGCCACGTTCTGCACACAATGTAATATTGGGTCATCTAGTGCTTAATCAATTTGAAGTAGTAATTTTAACCTTTCATTTAGTCATGAGGTTTTCAACTAAGCTTGGCACAGTGAAGCATGAGGCGATTAGAGCCTTGCTAATAAGAAATGCAAAGCAACGTATTGGCAAACTAACTCTAATAAGAAAGGCAAGAGTTCGATGGTTGCCAAGGTCAATGAGTCTACTGTCAACCTAAGAAGATGCACACTAAGCCTATGGAGCAGCTCATCAATCTCACCATTCATGAAGACTCAAGGGGGATGTTGAAGCTCGATGTGAACCTTATAGAGCCTTTGTGCACTAAAATAGGAGAGTTCTTATGGAAGAGTCAAGACATCTTCGCATGATCCATGGAAGACTTATCTAATATTGACCCCTCGATAGTCCAACATAAGCTCCAATAGCAGAAAATCATAAACCAATCAAATAGAAAAGGGGTACTTTATCCTAGGGCATTAAAAGGCCATCGCCAAAGAGGTAAATAAACATCTTAATGCAAGATTCATCAGAGAGGTTCATTACTCTGAGTGGTTGGTAAATGTGGTAATGGTGGAAAAATCCAATGGCAAATGGAGAATTTGTGTTGGCTTCACCAACCTAAACAAAACTATTCAAAGGACAATCATCTTCTTTCTAAGATAGATCAACTCATAGATTCTACCTCGGGTCACAACTCTTGGCTTTTTGGATGCATTCTCGGGCTATCATCAAATCTGAATTCACCCCAAGGACAATGAGAAGACTACTTTCATCACAGATCAAGGTATATTTTGCTATGTCGCAATACCTTTTGGGCTGAAAAATACAAGGGCAACATACTAGAGGATGGTGAATAAGTTCTTTGAGATTCAGTTTGGGAGGAATATAGAAGAATATGTCAATGATATATTGGTGAAAACACCAATGGCGAAGGCACTTGAAAGAATTAGAAGAAACTTTTGGCACACTACAAAAATTCAAAATAAAGTTAAACTTGGAGAAGTATGTTGTTATAGTATGCTTGGGAAGGTTTCTTAGCTATCTTATCTCAGAGAAAGGGATAGAGGCCAACCCAAAAAAAAATCCATGCCATCATGAAAAATGAACCCACCAAGCTCTATCAAGGAGATGCAGAGACACACTGGTCGATTAGCAACATTCAATTGTTTCTTATCCACGTTGAGTGAGAAGTGTTCATTTTTCTTCAAAGCACTCAGCCAGAGTTGTGGGTTTGAATAAACAAAGGACTATAATTGAGGATTTGAAGATCTAAAGAGATACCTAGCCGAACCTCCTCTACTCGTGAGACCCGAGCCCAACAGGGTGCTCTTCCTCTATGTTGTACCTCGAACCAAGCAGTGAGCTCGATGTTAATAAGTGACAAAGATGGGAAGCAACACTCCATATATTATATAAGTCATGTGTTTATGGGGGTAAAGGTTTAGTATCCTCCTTTGGAGAAGCTAGCATATGCAATGGTGTTGGCAACTCAAAAGCTCTGCCTATACTTCTAGATGCATCTAATCAAAATGCTCACCAATCTCCCACTTCAGCAAATACTACAAAAGCCAAATCCCTCCAAAAAATTTCTTAAATGGCCAATAGAAGTAAGGCAATTTGAAGTGACCTTTGAAGCTCAGAAGACTATCAAAGCACAAGCTCTAGCAAACATTATGGTGGAGACCACTTCCTACTCGATTGGAGCGGAGTCCAAACCATGGGAGGTGTAGGTAGATGGTTTATCCTGTGAATCAAGTTCCAACAATGGAGCTATTCTTCAATGTATAGATGGGAGGGTAGCTGAGTACTTAGTTCATTTGGAATTTGAGGCTTTAAATAATGCCATGGAGCGCGAAGCTTTTCTCCTCGGGTTGCATCTAGCATTGGCAGTAGGAGATAGAAAGCTTAAGATATTCAGTGACTCTCAACTTGTGTGCTCACAGGTTATAGGAGAGTATGAAGGTAAAGACAACTATGGCACAATACTTAGCCAAGGTACAAAAGCTCATTGCAAAAATGGACCGGGTAGTAATCTACCACGTACCTCAATATAATAATACCAAGGTAGATGCTCTAGCATGATTAGCTTCAACATCTTCAAGTTCAATATTAAGATAAATTTTTGTGGAGAATCTTCAACAACCGAGCTATTTTGAAGTTACTGAGGTGAATGCAGTAAATTCAGAACTCAGTTGGATGGACCCTATTATCACATATCTTAAGAAGGGCAACTTCCAAAGGAACCAAAAGAGGCTCAGAGGATCTAGAAACTAGCCCCAAACTTCATCTTAGTATATAGAATGTTACATAAAAGATCGCTTATGAGGCCACTCCTTTATTGACTAAGGCCTAAAGAAGCTGATTATGCCCTTCGTGAAGTCCATGAAGGGATATATGGTAGCCATGGTGGAGGACGAGCTCTCATGCACAAGCTTCTCAAACATGAATATTACTAGCTTAATATGATGGCTGAGGAATTTGAGTTAATTTTCAAATACGAACAGTACCAAAGACATGTCTCGGTACAACACAACCCTATAATTCAATTCTAGCAAAATAGTGTTGCTCTTTGACCAGTGGGGTATGGACATTTTTGGCTCTTTCCCAATAGCCTCGAGATACATAACGTTTTTGATAGCTGCTATTAACTACTTCACCAAGTGGGTGAAAGCTGAGCCACACACTACAATCACTGAGAAGAAGATTCAAAAGTTTCTCTAGCACAGGGTGATCTATAGGTTTGTACTATCATGTGTGCTAGTCACATATAATAGAAATCAATTTGATAGCTCAAGGTTTAGGGAGTATTGCACCAGCCTTTGTATAGAACAAAGATTCCCCTCAATGGTAACAAACCAAACCTTACTCAAAGGGATAAAGAAGTGTCTTGAAAGGGCAAAAGGCACATGGGTTGAAGATCTGTCACATGTTTTGTGGTCTTACTAAACTACTCCTCAGATGACAACTGAGGAGTCACCCTATATGCTCGCTTATAGGATTGAGGTAGTTATCTCCATGAAAATTGGACTTACATCCCCATGAGTCTAAAGTTATAATCTCGAGGTAAATGAGGCAAACATCCTAGTTGAGCAGGATCTACTCTTGGAGGGTTGAGGAAAGGCCACACTAGGATCACTAAATATTAGCGGTGAATAGCATAGTACTACAATTCCTGAGTTTGAATCGAGAATTGCCACTAGGTGACTAGGTATTTTGAAGAGCCAAACTTGTCGATTGAACTTTGGGGAAACTCTCTTCGAATTGGATTAGTCCATTCAAAATCTCCCGAGCTATAGGACCAAGAACTTTCAAGATTGAGTGCCCAAATGACCAAGCACTTCCGAATACATGATACATCGATAACCTTAGAAGATTCTATCTTTAAAATCATGTCTCATTTATTTTCCAATAAAGTTTATGCTTTGCAAAGTAAGTCTTCGTTTAGGAAATTACATAAAAACCTTGTATTAGATGAGGCACAAGACTTTGGCCCAACACTAGGCACAATGACCTCGGATTAAATGAGGCATAAGACCTCTGCCTAATGCTGGGCACAAAGACCTCAGACAAAAGGAGGCATAAGACCTCAGCCCAATGCCGAACACAAAGACTTTATATCAGACGAGACATATGACCTCTACCCAATGCTATGCATAAAGACATCAGATCAAATGAGACTAAAGACCACAACCCAATTCCAAGTGTTTAAGTAGAATTTTAAGCCCTATTCCAATTTTAAGTTAGACTTATGATGAGCCAAATTTAAACATGAATCTAGGCCCAAATTTGGATCAAAAGCTAAAATAAGATTTGGACTAAATTGAGATTTGCAACTAAATCTTCCAAGATTTTTATTTGTGGATAAGTCTGAGATTTTATTTAAAAAGAACCCTAAAAGTTTTAGAATTTTACAAATTTGTTCTTTTTGCAAAAAGCCTCCCGAAATTTACAAAATCGCATTTTGGTCTAATTTTTCTAGAAAATTTGTAAATAAATCTCCAAAAAATTTTATTTATAAATAAGTCCAAATTTCATTCAAAAATGACTTGAAAAGTTTAAAATTTTTACAAATATATTATTTTTATAAAAAGCCCCTCAAACTTATGAAATTATATTTTAGTCCTGATTTTTTTGGAAAAAATTTGCAAATAACCCCTGTGAAAATCCAACAACAAAAAATAGTACATATTTTGAAATTTTCATTAGGGAAACAAATCCCAATCAAAGGAATTACATGCCCAAAGAAATTTGGAGATCTAATCCAATCACAAAAGCACAATTTTGAACATTCCAAAATCAATTGATCAAAGATTTGATTTCAAATTTCCTTGAGGCCTATAAATTGATGAGAAATCTACAAGACAACAACAATAAGAAACAAAGAATGGGAGAGGATCAGTGAAGAAGCTACAAATTAGATGCACAAAGGAATACAAAAGGTAGAGAAAGGTAAGCAAGTTGAATTCTTATCTTCCCTCTTCAATTTTTGTGCCTTCCTTTGTGCCTTGCAAGGTTTTCCTTGAGCTTATTGTTGCCCTCTCCCATCTCCGGCTGAAGTACCTACTGTCTTGCTCTTTCATGCCAAGATGACTAGGGTCCAAGGTGAAGATCTGCGTAGCCCTCTCCATCTATCGCGTCAACCAAGGCCCAACCACACTTTGCCCTAGTAAGCCCCACCTTGCACTATGGCCGCATCGTGTTGGAGTTCCCCCTGATTGAGCTTGTCACTACCCAGCTCCAAGGCCACTACCCCTTCCCACCGTTGATAACCCTCTCTCCCCTATAGCCTGGACCACCCACTACTATCTATGCCTTGCCAAAGATGCGTACGTAGCCCACTCCAATATGCCTCTCACCCCTACATTGGCCTAGCTCAACTCTGGCGTGTTTAGCCTCAAAGTCTTGGCCACCACCACTAGCGCTTGCTCCACCTTGACCCACTGTCACTGGTCTCTACCTCACACCCGGGCTACTCGCTTGTTGCCACTCTCCACCTCACAGCTGACCTACATGCCTATTGCCACTATCTGCCTCATGCAGCCAGGCCACTTGCTTGTCCCACTAAAAAGAAGAAAAGGATAAGGGGGCCAAGATCCAACCATGTCCAGCTGGATCTAGTCAAATAAGAAGGATGCAAAAGGCCGTTTGCCATAAGAGAAGGTCAGATCTGGCCAGACCTGGCTAGATTGAGTCAAGGTGGAGCCCAAGCTACCAAGGCCTAGTAGAACTTGGGAGCACAAGCTTGAAGGAGAAGAAATAAGGCATGGGTGAGAAGGGAGAAAGGAGAATAAAAGAAAAAACATAAATAAAAAAAGAAGTTGCTACCCTAAAAAAAGGAGAAGCTTTTTATCTTGACTTCTGTGCCACCATCACCATGGCCACTCATGATCGTTGATGTATCGATGAGCTTTATCAATACCGCAGCCATCTGTGGTCCCCAATATATTAATGGAACTTTACCAACACCACGGCCACCTATAGCCTCTTGAAAAAGGTGAACCCTAAACACTGCTGCAATCACCTATATTCCTTCCCTCGAAGATAATGAATCCTTATCGCACCAAGCAGCCTTTATACTCACACCTCAGCGAGCCTTTGGGCTCGCACCTTAGCCAGCCTTTAGGTTCACACTCAACTAGCCTTGGACTTGTATACAAGCCAGCCTTCAGGCTTACACTTTACCAACCTTCAGGCTCACATTTCAACTAGCCTTTAGGCTCACACTTAATTAGCCTTTAGGCTCGCACTCAATTAGCCTTCAGACTTGCATTCAAGCTAGCCTTCAAGCTTTCACTTAGCTAGCCTTTAGGCTAACAATTAGCCAGCCTTTGAGCTTGCACTTAGCTAGCCTTTGGGCTTATACTTAGTCAACCTTTGGGCTAGCACTTAACTAGTCTTCAGGCTTGCACTTAAGCCAACCTTTAAGCTCACACTTAGTCAGCCTTCAAGCTCACACTCAGTTAGCCTTCAGACTCACTCTCAATCAGCCTTTGGACTCACACACAAGCCAATCTTTGGGCTTTTACATAGCTAGCATTTGGGCTAGCACTCAACCAACCATCAGGCTCACACTTAGCCAGCCTTTGGGCTAGGACTCACTAGCCTTCAGGCTTGCACTTAAGATAGCCTTTAGGCTTACACTTAGCCAGCCTCTAAGCTAGCCTTTGGGCTTCTACTCAGCTAACCCTCAGGCTCACATCCAAGCCAGCCTTCAGGAGTGCACTTAGCCAGCCTTCGGGCTTGCACTCAACCAACCTTCAGGCTCACACTTTAGCCAACCTTCAAGCTCGCACTCAACCAGCCTTCATGTTCGTATCTAGGCTAGTATTTGGATCACACTCAATTAGTCCTCAGGCTTATACTTCTAAGCTAGTTTTTGAGCTCATGAGTTGAGCCTCCTTCGAGCTTGCACATTTAATGCTGAGCTACAAGTCTACCTAAAATTATCATAAATAGCCAAAGATCATCAAATTAAACTGCTTAACATGAAGTAACTCAATCACATTAAAATTAAACTTAGCCAAAACAAATGGACAAAGTCCAAGTTGACTTAAAGAGACCTAAATTGATTAAATAAATAGACTAATTGGACTCCAAAATCAAGTTGAGTTGAAATCAAATCCAATACGGATTAAACTAAGCTCAAGCCAAACCTTGATTGGGTTAAATCAAGTTCAAACTAAAAAGGCAAAATCAAAGTCAAACCAAAACCAAATCAGGTTGAGCGTGAACTAAAACCAAGTTGAGCTAAATGGACTTGAACTTGTACTAAAGTCCATCAAGATGCAAGTCAAAACTTTATAAAGGTCCAACACAAGGTTGAACTCAACCTAAACCAAATGAAATCAAACTTAAACCAAAATTAAATTCTGAACATTGAACTAAATCAAATTGGATTTGAATAAGTACTATTCCGATTAGAGTCAATGATAAGTATTTGATGAATGCTCTTCTGAAAATCAATGTTAAGCTTGGTGGATTGAATTCATTACTGAACATTTAGTGACTTTGATGTCTCACATGGTTCCCCTGGTTATGCTATAAAGTGTCAGTGTGAACCCAATCACCAAGGATTCTAGAAATAGGAAGATTAAAATATATCACTATCTTCTAAGAAGAAGTTAGTGAATCATAATTCAATTGAGTTTTAGATATCAAGTTGAATCAATATCAAACTCAAATTGAAGTTGAGTGTTGCATTGATTCTATACAAAACATGGACCCGAACAATATTAGTCCCAATATAACTAAATAGGATCAAACTAAGTCTCATTCGGTGTACTAAACCTTTGATAATACTTTGAGGTGATATTATCATCTTGACTCGAACCAAAATTAGTTCAAATAGAACTAAATAAGGCCAAACTAAGTATTGTTGGGTGTGCTACAAAAGCCTTTAGTAATACTTCAAAGCTATACTAAACTCCATAAGCTGTTGGTGATGCTACCAAATCAAATAAGTTAATTATTAATATGCTCAAAGCTATCGGCCACACTTCAAAATAATACCCAACCCCCTAAGCCATTGGTGATACTATCAAATTAAAAAAGTTAAATACCAACATGCTCAAAGCCATTTGCTATACTTCAAACTAGTCAACCTAAGAAGCAATTGGCGACATGCCCCTCAAGCTAGTTAACCCCCAAAAGCAATTGATGATGTGCCTTTTCAAGCTAGTCAACCCTAAAAGCAGTTGATGATGCAAAGCAATTGGCAATGCACCCTTCAAGCTAGTCAACTCTTAAAACAATTGATGACACACTCTTCAAGTTAGCCAATCCTAAAAGTAGTTAGTGATACATCCTTCAAGCTAGTGTTGACAATGCTCCTCTCAAGCTAGTCAACCCCAAAAATAGATGATGACATGTCTCTCAAGTTAGTCAATGACAAAAGCAGTTGACAATGCAATTTTAAAAACTATACCCAACCTTATAAGCCATTGGTGATACCACCAAACTAAATAAAGTTACCACCAATGCTTAAGGCTATTAAAAACACTTCAAACTCCTCCCATTCCCTTTCATATCCAATTAGATGATGCCATCAATACTTGCCAGAGATCAAGTCAATTTGAGTTAGATGTCATGTGGTCTAGCATAGGGGAATGAGACAATAGCACATATCAGAGTTTCTTCTCCACTCCTTCTTTCTCTTTCTCTTTCTTCATTTTTTTTATGTTTTCTATAATTTCATGCTGAAATTCATTGTAAAGTGAGGGCATACCTTTATTTAAGCCATATATTTTTTTAAATCAATCAAATATTTTTCTTCTTTTCTTTTTTGTCTCTCTATTTTATTAGTTAGATTTCTCACTTTAGGAGGTTCATGACAATCATTGAGGTAATTAATAATAGGGGCTTGTGCCTATTGGAGGTAAATATTTTCACAACACCTGATAGCGCACTTCAAGTTAAAAGAAATTTTGATTTATGATTTGAGGTTACTCTTGGGGTCTCAGCTATCTCGGTTTGCCAAAATCAATCCCACAAATTCTAGCATGTCTAGTAGGACTTGACTTCTCCTCTAAATATAGAAGTCTAGTTAATATGATAGAGACACTAATAAGGTAGAATTACAATTAGACTGATTAATTATGTTCTCCTTTGTAGAAGAAAGAATCAAATTGCAATAACAAAGAACATCTCTACACCAATATACACCATCATCTTGGGTGCCAGTCAATGGTTACTACACAATCAGCTGAAGTTCAAATCATGTTTGAGACCATCTCTGAGGTGGTCTAGTTCAAGAAGGCACCTGCTATTTGCACTGACTGAGGTTATCATCATGTAAAACTAGCTTATTTCTCACCCTCCATCAAGGGGAAGGAGATCCAATGTCATCATCCCTAATGAGAAGGGCTATTTGGATGAAGAGCTAGAAGTTATACTTCAATCAAAAAGGATATCAGTCTTCTAAAGGTTAGGATCAAAATGAAGCTCAGTTTTTGGCCGCCTTCACCCAAGTCCTCACAAGAGGCAATCAAAAGTAAATTTGAACATAAGCATAGATAAAAAAAAGATATTATCCTAACTGTCACAAGTAAAGGAAAAAATTGCTAAAATCGTTAGCTGACTTGGGAAACCTACCCCTCAAATGAAGTTGGTCAATATCATTCCTATCTCCAACTCCTTCACTCTATTAAATAATTTAGAGAAGGGTAAGAGCAAATCACAGGGAGCATAGCTTTACCTTAAAGCAATGACAAAATGGTGAATCACAAAACAAAACCACAAGAGTCACTATAAAGCTAAACCCAGCATGAGGATTCACTAAAGAAGACTATCAAAACCACATGCCCGCACCCCAACTAGCCAAATGCCAAAAGAAGGCTGTCTGAGTAAGGCTTACCAATGAAGAAATCCAAGAGGAGAGAGCCCTTGTGAACCAATCCTTACTGCCATGCCAAAGAGAAGGTGTGTCAAACAATTACATAAGTAGACTCTTGAATGAGATAGTTTGACTGATGGGAGAAATTAGTCTCAGCACAAACCTTAGACCTAACAGAAGCCTTGTTCATAACTGAAAGCTCTAATCAAGAAGTGACCATAGAAATATTGCAAGAACAATTGAGATAGAAAGACAAAGAAAAAGATGAAACTCAGAAGAAGGTCATGGAGTTGATAGAGATGATGCTACAAATGAGTAAGAAGCTTGATAAGCTGGAATGATCTCAACAGTCATCCCAAGCAACAGAGGTGGCGGAAGGTGCTCTCCTATAAATGGGATCCATGAAAATATAGGACCTTCACAAGCACCTCTTCTAATAAGAGATACCAATCCTTGATTTTAGGGATTCCTAATAACATAAAACTCTCAACATATATACAATAGTAGGTATAATGAATAATAGCTGCATAGTTGAGATAAAGAAGTGAGATGGGTAGGGTAAATGATGCTGAAAAACCATACTTTAGCCATTATGATCAAGTGCCATATCCCAGAGGCTATATAGTGCCCAGTTACAAATAGTTTAATGGTATGGGTAATTTTGAATAACACATTGCTTACTTTGTGACTCTGTATAGAGATTCAAGTAATAGTCCTTCATTGTTACTCCACCAATTTTTAGTAAGCTTGACAGGAGTAGCATTCAAGTGATAGACTAGTTTGTAACTAGAATTTATACAAACTTGGGTACAAATGAAAGAGGTTTTTTGAATTAGGTTCAGAGGAGTCAATACTAAAGTGACTATTGCAAATCTTATCTCAACACTAAAATGCAATAATAAGTCAATTCTAGATTATATCACATAGTGGAAAAATATTAGCATTAAGTATAAACAACCCATAAGCCAATTTGAGGTAGTGGTCTTAGTACTCGGCAATATAAGAGGAGAATAGATGGCACCTTATTTGAGTGTCTCTTCTATCCATACCTTCCATGACCTCATCATGCAAGTCAAGATATTGGAAAAGATTGGCCCACAAACTTATCTAATTCATAAAGTTTCAAGGCAAAAAAAGATAAGGTAAAGCATGGAGAGCCTTCCACAAATGTGAGAGTTGCATTCATAGCAACTGAGTAAACAAAACCTCTGAACCCCACCATGAACAAGGGTAATCCTCATAACGCACCAACTCTTGGAGGAGATAGAGAAGTAGAATGATCCGATATTTTCCAACAAAAGCTCAAAAGTAAATATTCTTTCAAAAGAAAAAGAGTAGGTAAAATCTTTTAAGATGTCCTAAAGTTAGGCCTCTAATTGGTAGAATTCAGAAGGTCAAACGAGGCCAAAAAAAAGATCACCCGAACTATTATCCTTATCATAGGGTTTTGAGGCATACCATTGAAGATTGCTATGTGTTCAAGGATTGGGTCGAGAAGTAATATTGAGAAGGCAGGTTAACTCTCTCAAAGATAGCCCTATTCAAAACAACTATCAAATACATCAATCATATTTCTATGTTTGAGGACCATGAACCACTTGCAAAAAATCCTCTTTGGGGAAGAAGCACAATATATCTCCGAAGAAGGGCACTTATGGAATGTCTATATTTCAAAAAGGCTAAAGAAACTAATGAAAAAATGACTAAAAACCTTGAAGAGCCTGGGAGGATGATGAAAAAAGCCTCATCAAAATAAACTACCTCACCTACTCGAAGCATCAAGAAGAGAAAGAAAAGAAGCAAGAAGAAGAAACTGGTTTAACAAGATGAATACAATATTAAGAAATCAACGGTCTAAGAATACATCGATGCTCTGGATAAATATATTCAAAGAGAAAGAAGCCAAGTAACTCTTGATGAATTCTTTCCTGACAAACTCAAAGCTTTACTAGAGGACCTTGATGTGGGAAATGAAGAAAGTGAACTTCTGGTGGCAATATGCTCTATCATGTTTACCATTGAAGGTTTACAACTAAGCTAATCCCCACCCCGTCGCTTCAATAATGAGAAAATTTAGGGTGCAAGGTGAGAAGAAGTGAATAGATCACTAAGAATGTTATTGATGAAATGAGAGATCCCATGAGTCTCCTTGAGAGTTGTTCTTGAGATTATTATCTTAGAGAGTGGTTTGCTCATAAGTACAACTATGACATGCTCAAACTATAGCCAGATACTATGAAAGAGCTAGCTACAATTAACATGAAGTTTGTTAAGGGGCAAATGCAAATGTTGAATGAGCATATGAAGGCTATGACTGCCTATATGGAAAGTGTGACAAATACGACTACCATGCTTTGTGAGGAAGTTAAGAGGATGGAGAAGGTGCTCGCAGAAAAGATAAAGCCTTACAAACTACTTCATAGGGGTGGTAAGAAATCACTTATGGACCTTGATGATCAAAATGACCACTCATGCCACTTACTCTAGAGATGGGTCAAGAAAGTTAGATATTATTGAAGATAGTTATCTAAGTTTATGACCTCTTATTGCATGGTGACTCATATATCCGAGGTGAACGTCGATGAATTGCTATCCTAGCCTCCATCAAGCAATCCAACAACAAATGCTCAACCCATTAGGTCTGGTGAGGTCTTAATCTTAGAGCCTATGCAAGGATGTGTTTTGTCAACTTTAGAGAAATTATGCATACAAGGCATGCACGGTGAATATAACTCCTTGTTTGAGTTAGAGAAATTTTATGACCACTTTGGAAGACCCTACACCAGTAAGTGCCAAAGGAAGAAGCAAGAATTTTGGGAGAGGATCAAACAAGCTCATGCTAAGGCTTATTTTGCCCCCATATCATGCTAAGGCTTATCCACAGTCAAGCCAATTTGGATATCCATGGAAGAAATATCCTAATTACAAAGTCCTAAAGAAGTTTATGTCAACAAACAAAGTAGAAGGGTTTGTCTAAAGAATTTCTGAAGACTTCTCTATGAGGAAACCTCATGTGCCTAATTTCGATGTTGAATGGGATGATTATTAGGTAGTCACATCCTCTAAGACCATCTAGGAAATTACTAACTAGGGGCAAGGGTTCACTAGCTCTTGTCACATGATTAGCCTCACAAGTAATTTTGAAGATAAACTTATATTGGTCTCATGATGCAAGATTTCAACTAAGGAGAAGAAACCAAATACAACTATGAGGTGGGAAGGTGCTACCTCTGAGACAAGCTCCAATACCTAGGGACAAGAATATCCTTAAGAACATGGAAAAGGAAATTTAGATAAATGAGGGTATTGAGCCCTCACAAGCTGAACATGCACCCAAAAAGATAGAATATAAAATAGTTGTCCACCTCACGAAGATCCCTAGCATGTTGAGTATGTTTGATGCATTGATAATGTCACAAGAACTTAGCGATACACTAGTGCATATCTTATATAATTTGATCAACTACCAAGCATACTTTTCTGAAGAGAAGATGAAGGAGTTTGTTTGTGCACACCAAGCTCCCTCCATCACCTTCACAAATGATGACTTGCTACCTAAAACAATATACCACAATAGACCATTGTATGTTATAGGGAATAGTGATGGGATCAAGATTAATCCATCCTAATTGACCTAGGTTCGCCAGTCAATTTGATGACTCTTCGAACTCTAAGAGCTCTAACTTTGGATGTGTGTCACCTTTCGTCCGAAATTATAACCATACAAGAGTTTAATTAGAACAGCCAAAGAGCTCTGGGAGCCATAAGTATCCCTCTAAAAGTAGGTGAAATAATGATAGATGCCAAGTTTTATGTGATCGATATTGATGCATTATACAAAGCACTATTAGAGAGGCAATGGCTATGTGAAAATAAAGTAGTGCCATCAACCCTATATCAATACCTCAAATACTTCAAGGATGGTGAAGAACACCAAATTGATGGAGATGTACACCCTTTTGATGTTCAAGAGGTATATTATAAATAACATAAAATATTATCAGAGATTTGACATTGATAGCATATTTGCATCCATTAGTCAAGTAAAACAAAAGATTGCTAGCCTAATCTTTGCTCCTCTAATTCTGACTTAGCCTCTTCAGATGAAGAAGCCCTGCAAGTCTACCTAGGTAGTTATACTTTTGATGAAGATAATAACAAAGATCAAACAAAAAATACTTCCTTATTACAAAAGTTTTGAAAAGGCTTATTAAGCCATTAGATGAGCTGAGCATCAATGTGGAAGAATTAGTGACTTTATACATTCCTCCCAGTGCAAAGGAGAAAAGGAAATACTATTTTACAAGGCAATCCCTTTTGCCTCAAGCATACATAAAATCCTGGAGACTGAAGATCTAGTGGATTATGGTGATCATCAACCAGTAGTCATGCCCAAATATTTCTTAGACTAGCTTCATCAGATAATTAACAAATCTAGCTGTAGATAATTCGTTGGACCTCTCTCAGATATTCAAGATGACCAAATTTTATCAATACCCTTGACATGTGAGTTGAGTTGGCCATGACTTTTTGGAAATCACAAGAAGATGACATCCTTGGGTGGAATTTCATCATAACAAAAAAAAATGGGGCATGATGCCGTTGAAATACCTTCAGATGAATCTTTGCCAAATCTTACTCGACATGATGAATTACTTGGTGAAGAAATAATCCTCAAACCAAAAGAAGCTCCACTAGAACTTGAGAATGAGAGGCAAGCCATAGTCAATGAACTGATGGAGATCAACCTAGAGTTAGAGGAAGCTGACTTTCATCAGCACTCAACTTTTAGAGGAAAGCCAAACTCAGTTCAAAACAATATTCCAAGAGTATATTTATGCTTTGCATGCAGCTATAAGGAGATGTCTAGACTAGATCCTAAAGTTGCAGTCCACAAATAGGCCATCAATCCCAAGCTTTTGCCTATCAAACAAGCACTTAGGAAGATAAAACTTGACCTAGAATGAAAGGTGGCAGAAAAAAAAAGAAACTAACTGAAGTAGGATTCATTAGTGAGAAAAAAAAGTACCTAGATTGGGAGGCAAAAATCATGCCAATCAAGAAAAATAATAGCCAAATCCGTATTTGTGTGGACTATAGAGACTTGAATAAAACATATGTAAAAGATAATTTTCCATTGCCAGTAATGGAAATCATGGTTAACAACATAGTCAATTTTTAAATATTCTCTTTCGTGGATGGTTTTTTAGGATATAACCAAATCAAGATGCATCTTGATGATGAGAAACATATGATCTTCAAGGCACCAATTGGCATTTACTGCTATAAGGTGATGCCCTTCAGATTTAAGAATGCAAGTGCCACTTATCGAAGGGCCATAACTCAAATCTTTGTTGACCTCATACACTAGTTAGTGGAATATTTATGGATGACCTGGTGGTTAAAACAAAGTCCAAAGACAGACATATCTGAGAGTTGAGAGTGGTATTGACTGCCTTAGGAAAAATAACTTAAAGATGAATCCTATGAAGTGTATTTTTGGAGTATTATCGAGAAAATTTCTCAGATTTATTGTCAGATATCGAGGGATTGAAATTGATCTATCTAAAATCAAAGCTATCTTTGATATGCCACCACCTAGCAATTTAAGGCAATTAAAGTCATTCTAAGGCTGGCTCGCATACAGAAGTAGATTCATTTCAAACCTCTATGGAAAATACAAGCTTTTTTTAATGTTGATGAAAAAGGACACTTCATTCATTTGGAATCAAGACTGCTAACAGGCCTTTGAAGAGATCAATCAGTATCTCCTAAAGCCACCAGTCCTAGCAACACTCATACCTGATAAACCCTTAATCCTCTACACAGTGGCAATGGAAGGATTCTTGGGCATACTTCTCACTTAAAATAATAAAGAGGGCAAAGAAAATGCACTCTACTATTTGAGTAGAATGCTGGTGGTGCAAAAAAGCAACTACTTGCCCATCAAAAAATATTATTTAGTGCTCATATTTGTGGTCAAGAGGTTGAGGCGTTATTGGCTTTCTTATTAGGTCATTATAGTATCAAAAATTGATCCAATAAAGTATCTAATGACTAAGCCTATACTTACTAGGAGGCTAGCAAAGTGGGCTTTAATCCTCATGGAATATGATATAAAATTTGCTCCCCAAAAGGTGGTCAAAAGGCAACCCCTCACCAATTTTCTTGCAGCTCATCTTGTGCAGGATGATTCTCCTCTGAGTTGTGAGCTCCCTGAAATGAAATTCATTTGGTCAAAGAAGGAAAACCTTAATGGAAGCTATACTTTGATGCAGCATCATTTATCAAACCAATGATCAGACCAAAGCTTTTGCAAATCAAAATAGGTATTGGACTTATTTATGTCACTCTAAATGGGAGTATTTTATGATACTCCTATTCCCTCTCAAAATCATGTAGAAATAATAAAATTGAATATGAGGCCTTAATTGTAAGACTAAAAATGACTCTCAATATGAAAATATCATATCTACATATTTTTGGTGATTCACAATTGGTTATCAACCAAGTCCAAGGCAAATATAAAGTCCACAAATTTGAGCTCCTAAAATACCATGAAAAGGCTCAAGAGTTCATCAGGAAAATCCCACATGTTCAAATAACTAAGGTTCCTCTATCCATTAATATTAATGCTAACTCCTTAGTCAAAATAAGCAAGGCATTGGCTGACCTTGATCAAGAAAAAATTCTAATCACAATCTTTAGTAGACAAGTGATGAGCTCAGTCTTTAGTATTAAGCATGAGAGGATTGAATCTAAACTAGTAGAAGAGGCTACAAATTGGAAAACACGATTCACCAACTATCTCAAAAGTGGAGAACTCCCATAAGATAAATTTGTATAGACACAACTTAGAAAGAGGGCCGTGCGCATTCTACTTATCAATGACACTTTTTATAGAAGGTCCTTCGATCAACTACTTCTACACTATCTCTCAGACAAAGAGGCCAAAGAAGTTATGTATAAAGTGCATTATGGGGTTTGGGCTCATCAATCAAGCCCAAAAATAATGATGAAGATTAAGCATATGGGATACTATTGGCCCACGATGGTTAGAGATTGCATCGAATATGCGAGAGGATATCATCTATGCCTAATTCATGGCGACTTCATCCATCAACACCCAAATTCTCTACATCCAACAATGTCCTCATGGCCATTCGAGGGATGAGGCATAGACATCATCGACCCAATTGAACCATCTTCTTTTAGAGGCCACCATTTCCTATTAGTAGGAACCAATTATTTCTCTTAGTGCACTAAATTGATTCTATTGAAAGAGATAAAAGTAGATACTGTCATATGCTTCTTTCAAGAAATTTCTTGTACTGATTTGGTGTCCCTTGAAGGATCATTTCTGATAATGGACCATCCTTCAAAAGTTTCAAGGTAGGATAATTTGTGCATCATTTCAAGATAGATTGGAGATATTCATCCATCTACAACCGAGCAAACGGGCTTGCTGAGGCATTCAACGAGACCCTTTCCAAGATCGTGAAAAAAGTTGTTACTAGAAATAATAAAGACTAGCACTAAAAGCTTGTTGAGACACTATGGGCCTATGGCACAACATATCAAACCCCTACCCAATCAATGCTATATGCATTGGTATTCGAGACTAAGGCAATCATGCCACTGGAAGTGCAAATCCCCTTTCTAAGGATTGCCTTGCAAGAAAAAAATCACAAGTGAATACAACATTTGTCTTTGCCTTAATGAGCTTGACTCCTTGGAAATGTATTGAGCACAAATATCCAGAGCCTACAATAAGATGGCTCAACTAAGGTTCTTCTAGAAGGGAGAAATGACCTTAGTCCTAAGTAAACCTATGATCCCAAACTGAAATAAGAAAGGCAAGTTTGAGCCTAATTAGGAAGGCCATTATATTGTCTAAAGGATATTTAAAGGAGATCCTACGAACTGATCAATGACAAAGGAAAAGGCTTATGTCACCAATCAATGGCCAATCCCTTAAAAGGTACTATGCCTAAGCCCTGGGAGCAACAACAATAACAACCAAAAGTGTTTATATTTTATCTATGACAAAAAATCTAACTTCCTCAAAAGGGAATGTCTGATCAAATATACACTCTATGTTTCTCAAGGCAAAACGTGGACACAAAAAACCCATCCATTTTGAGGTGGCAAGCCAAGCCCATTTTGCATGGTGATAAAACTTGCATCTTCAGGGTAATTAAGTCAACTTTCATGTGACAAATCAAGTTCACTTCCATATGAAAATATAAGCCTACTTCCATGTGAAAACCTAAGTCCACTTCTATATGGCAATCTAAGTCTACTCCTACGTGATAACTTGAGTCCAATTCTACGAGGTAAACCAAGTCTACTTTCACATAACAAATTAAGTCCACTCCTACCTGGCAAGCTAAGTCCACTTTCACATGGCAAATTGAGTCTATTTCTATGTGATGAATCAAGTCCACTTCCTATGGCAAACCAAGTCCACTGATTATGATTGTGGCAACACAAATATACTCCTTGTGACAAATCAAGTCCATTTGTTGTGGCAACTCAAGCCTATCCTCATGTTGCAAGTCCATCATTACACTCATTAACAAATGGATAAATCAGAACTCATTTCATGTGGACAGCATGCAAAAGAAAAAAAAGGGGGGGATATATGAGGTTGCAAGACCAAATTTAATGCAAAGCAAAGAAATTTCATAAAATAATGATGATATTCATAAATAAAAAAGGCCAAAATAAGCAGAGGTCCTAGGATAAAGAGGATATGAATAATTCTAAGATACATAAAGCCTAAATAGTGCTTTTGATGATCGTGGCAACTCATTGGCCACTCGCTTATGCTTCTCCATCAGCATCTAAAAGAACAAGTCATACATTAGAAGATTGAAGACTTTCAAAAAAGAAGGGAATAGTGGATCATTACCTAATGCTAGTGATGGTGGACAAATTCTCATGGATGTGAACTTCTCTTGACTAAAGCATGACCCAAAAACTAAGTTTGTAATATGGGCAAAATTAGTACATGCATAACTAAAAGTTTTGGTAAAGTTCGGATGTCTCTCACCATCAAAGTCTAGAATATCATCAAAAGGGCCTCCAAAATCCTCATCTAACTAAAAGAAAAGATATTCTCAACCAAAAAAAAAGATAGAAGGAAAGAAAATTACTAGCATTTAGGGATACTCACATCTGATGAATGGCCAGTTGATGCAGGCAATGGGGAAGCTAGTCAGACCACTCTAATCGAACCTATATCAAGAGACTAGCATACTAGTGCTAGTGAATGAAAGGTCACCCTTGTTCGTGCATCCATGTCAATAATGGAGAATAAAGAAATCAAATCCCAAGATGGTATATGCGAATCTGCCCCATGCTCCCCCCTATAGCTGGCCTGCATATGTCACTGGGCACCTTGGAGCATCGGTCATATAGTGGTCATAGATAGGTCAAGGCACCTCCCGCCTTAGGCTCAAACTTAGACTTGCATTACCTCAAAAATGGGCATCATTGACTTTGTAAGAAGGGATGGGTCTCTCTCCACTAGATCTAAGGTTAGCAAATTTACGAGTCAAAGCCTTCTATGCCTATTAAGTCCTCTGCCATTTTGACCCTCTACTGCTCACTACTTGCTTTTTCGTACTGCGTGAACCAAGCTTGTTTTGGAATAGAAACTCAGGATCAATGTGAAAATATTGACCCATATTATCAAACCATAGTATGGCATAGGCATGAAGTACCTTAGCTTCATGCTCAATGTCAGGAATATAATACTCTAAATCATCCTGGATATGAGTGACATGTAGCCAATAGCCTATTAATTGGCTAAGACATGATGGTGGTGAAGGAGTAGGAATGTTCATAGGAAAACCTTAATCATACCAAAATTGTTGATAAAATTGATGTGGATTATAAGACTCTGCAACTAAATGCTCTATGAAACAAAGTGGAACCATGCCATGCCACAAAGAGATAATATACTAAAAAGCCTCTAAAGATAATGGATGATGAGCCACATTTGCTAACATGTTAGAATCATAAAGAGTGAAAGGAAAAGCTTGCCACTCAAAATTTTGGGGATCTCGCACATGTAGCTTAGCCTCTTTGAGGGAGAAAGTAGAGGCAGTTGTATCCATGATCTAAATCATCTCAGGAACAAAGACCGAATGTGAGTGACATACTTTTTTATTTCATCAATAAACTCCAACTTAGTATACTCCTCTTGAAGTGGGCATAAATCCAAGCATAAAGAAAATGAATGGGGAATCAAATTGAAGAATCACCTGGTCCCGTAGGACTATCCACAATTGCTCTAAGACTAGAATATATTGAACCCAGCACTGTAGGGGTCAAGGCAACCCTTTGCCTATGTGCCATCTTACAAGTCATTACAAATGTCTTTGAATGGATATACTGCCCACTGTGTGGCATGATGAAATGGCATAGCCATAAACTAATAAAGGTAGCAAAATAAGTTTGGGGGCCAAATTCTGGAAGGATGTCTCTTGTGTTACACATAATTTGGTCAAATTTGGTTGGCTTACTTTTCAGACTTCTTTCATAAAAAATCTCAATCCAATGGTTGAAATATACCCTCTTCTCATTATTTGTAAAATGTTCCACCAACCATTCATAAACTTTGAGGAGATTGTACAAAGCACAATAAAAGTCATGCCTTGCATGATGGTTAGTAGGAATGTACTCATTATAAAAGTCCCCAAGGATGGAGATCCCGACTAGTTTCTTTATATCCCATAAGGAAACATTGACCTCACCATATAGAGTATGGAAGGTATTAGTGGTATGATTCCACATCTTGATCACGCCATGCAAAGTCCCTGAGTCTCCGATATATTGTCCCTTAGATGCTATGACTCCTCCTAGGATGCCGAGTCCCACAAGTTGGGCTAAGAACTGAGATACTACATTATTGACCCACTCTAAATAATTATGTAGAATTGACATTGTGCCAGTAAGTGGGAATGATCACCCCCAAATAGGTGAGTGACCATTAAGAATGTGAAACCCCAAGGTTTCTGAAGATTTGCATTGTCTAAAATGCCCAATTGGTTTCAACATTAAGAAACCACTTGCCCCATTAGGCTAAAGGATGACAATTATCAAAATGTACCCACTTTTGATATTCCTGGGGCTAGTATGTAATGGCTACTTTATCATTGGTCCCAAAAATTAGGAGGAAATGGCATAAAGCCAAACTACCTTCCTCCATAATCCTCTCGATCATAAAGGATTTCATGGTACCTTCAAAAAAAAATGAGCTGAGAAAATAAAAGAGAAGGGGCAAAGAAAAAAGCCACGTTTGACTGGATTAGCTAGAGAAGGAGGCAAAAGGCCATCCATCATAAGAGAATACTAGATCCAGCCAGGATGAAGCCCAAGCTACCATGGCCAAGTAGAGCTTGAGAGCATAAGCTTGAAGGAGAAGAAATAAGGCATGGGAGAGAAGAAGGGAGAAAGGAGAAGAAAAGGAAAAAAAAATAAATAAACAAAAAGGAAGTTGCTAAGCTACCCCCACCACCCCCCCTCCCAAAAAAAAAATAAATAAAGGGAAAAGCTTTTTACCACCATGACCACCCGAGGTCATTGATGTATCGATGAGCTTCATCAATACCATGGCCACCGGCAACATACCCATATGATGACAAAACTCCACCAATATTGCACCCACTCATGGCCTCTCAAAGATGACAAACCCTTGATACATCTATAGCCGCTCGTGGCCCTTCCCTCGAAGATAGCAAATCCTCATCACATGAAGCCAGCCTTCAGGCTCATGCCCAATGGGCTCACACCTTAGCGAGCCTTCAGGGTCACGCTAAGCCAGCCTTTTGGCTCACGTCCAAACTAGCTTTCAAGCTCTCACTCAGCTAGCCTTCGGGCTCACATCCAAGCTAGCCTTTCGGCTCACACTCAATTAGCCTTTAGGCTCACACCTTAGCCAACCTTCGGGCTTCCATATAAGCTAGCCTTTGGGCTTGCACTTAGCTAGGCTTTAAGCTCATACTCAGCTAGCCTTTCGGCTCACACTCAACCAACCTTTGGGCTTGCACTCAAACCAGCCATGAGGCTCGCACTCAGTCAATCTTCAAGCTCACATCCAAGTTAGCCTTTGGGCCCACACTTAGCCAACCTTCTGGCTCACATCTCAGCCAGCCTTTAGGCTTACATTCAACTAGCTTTCGGGCTTACACTCAGCTAGCCTTCAGGCTAACACTTCAGCTAGCTTTTAGGCACACACTTAGCCAGCCTTCAAGTTCTCATCTAGTTCAATCTTTGGACTCACACTCAATTGGCCCTCAGGCTTATACTTCTAAGACAATTTTCAAGCTCTCGAGTTGATCCTCTATTGGGTTCACACATTTAAGGCTAGACCACAGGTCTACCCAAAATTATCATAAATAGTCAAAGACCCTCAAATCAAATTACTTAATATAAAATAACTCAATTATATTGAAATTGAACTCAACTAAAACAAATGGATAAAGGCTAAGTTGACTCAAATGGACCTAAGTTAATCAAACAAATAGACTAAAACTCAAATTGAGCTTAACCAAGACCAAATAAACTTAGACTCAACCCTAGTTAGAATTAAGATGGGTTAATTTAAAATCAAGTTGAGTTCAAATCAAATCTAATCTGAATTGAACTAAGCTCAAATCAAACCCTAATTAGGTTAAATCAAGTTCAAACTAACAGGGCAAACTCAAAGTCAAACAAAACAAAGTCAGGCTAAGCCTAAATTGAAACCAAGTTGAGCTAAATTGACTTGAACTTAAACTGAAGTCCATCAAGATGTAAAATAAAACTTGATAAAGGTCCAACATAAGGTTGAACTCGACCTGAACCAAATGAAATCAAACTTGAACTAAAATTGAATCCTAAATAATGAACTAAATTAAATCGGATTTGAATCAGTACTATTCCAACTAGATTCAATGATCAGTATTTCAGTAACTTTGATATCTCACATGGTTCCCCTAGTCATACTATAAAGTGTCAGTGTAAGCCTGGTCACCAAGGATTCTAGAGAAAGGAAGACCGAAACATATCGCTATCTTCTAAGAAGAAGTTAGTAAATTGCAATTCAATCAAGTTTTAAATATCAAGTTGAAATTTCAAACTCAAATTGAAGTTGAGTGTTGAACTGATTTTGAGCTAAACTCATACCTGAACTATATTAGTGCCGACAAAACTAAATAGGGTCAAACTAAGTCCCACTGGGTGAGCTGAAGCTTTAGCAATACTCTGAGACTATAAACATAGGGTGATATTATCATCTTGACTTGAACCCAAATAAGTTCAAATAGAACTAAATAAGGCCAAACTAAGTCTTGCTGGGTGTTCTACAAATGCCTTTAGCAACACTTCAAAGCTTTACCCAACCCCATAAGCCGTTGGTGATGCTACCAAACATAAGAAGTTAATCACGAACATGCTTAAAGTTATCGACCACACTTCAAAATAATACCAAACCTAAGTCATTAGGTGATACTACCAAATTAAAGAAGTTAAATACCAATACACTCAAAGCCATTTGCTACACTTCCAGCTAGTCAACCTAAGAAGCAGTTGATGACGTGTTCCTCAAGCTAGTTAACCCACAGAAGTAGTTGATGATGCGCCTTTTCAAACTAGTCAACCCTAAAAGTAGTTAACGATGTAGTCCTCAAGCTAGTTGACCCCAGAAGTAGTTGGCAACACACTCTTCAAGCTAGTTAACCTTTGAAACAATTGATGATATATCCTTTAAGCTAGCCAACCCCAGAAGTAGTTAGCGATGAGCCCTTCAAGCTAGTCAACCCTAGAAACAATGACAATATGCCCCTCAAGCTAGTCTACCCCATAAGTAGTTAATGATGTGCTCCTCAAGCTAGTCAACTCCAAAGCAAATTGTCAATTACTTTTGGTGATAACAGCAAAGAAAATGAAGTTACTACCAATGCTCAAACATATTTGAAATACTTCAAACTCCTCCCATTTCCTTCCACATCCCATTGGACGATGCCATCAACACTTGTCAAAGACCGATTCTATATGAGTCCACATCCCATGTGGTCCAGTGCAGGGGAGTGGGGTAGCAACATATATTAAAGCTTCTTCTCTAGTCTTTCTTTCTCTTTTCCTTTCTTTATTTCATATTTTCTATAATTTCATGTTGAAATTTATTGTAAAGTGAGGGCATACCCTTTCTTAAGTCATGCTTCATTTCTTAAAATTAATCAAATGCTTTCTTTTTTTTGTGTCTCTATTTTATTAGCTAGGTTTCTCACTTTAGGGGGTTCCTGATAATCATTAGATAGTTAACAATAGGGGCTTGCACCTATTGAAAGTCAATGTTTCCATAACACCTGATAGTGCACCTCAAATTAAAATAAATTCTAATTTATGATTCAAGGTTGCTCTTGGAGCCTCCGCTATCCTGGGCCATTGAAATCAATCCCATACTAGACACAAAGATCTCAGACCAAATGAGTCATAAGACCTCAGCTCAATACCAGGCATAAAGACCTTGGATTAGATGAGGCATAGGACCTAGGCCTAATTCTAGGTAGAAAGACCTTAGATCAAATGAGGCATAAGACCTTGGCTCAATGCTAGGCACAAAGACCTCAGATCAGATGAGACATAAGAACTCGGCCCAATGCCAGGCACAAAAGACTTTGGCCTAGATGAGGTAGAAGATTCAACCCTATACCATAAAAAATCCTCAGGTCCAAATGAAGTCTAAGGAAAGCTTCATATTGGATAAATGAAACCTTGATACAAAGCATCCACAAAACCATCAAGGGGTGGAGTCAAGTTTGTAGTTTAGACCAAGTGTACCAGTTGAGATGCTCCTATCTAAAAATACTCCTGAAGAGAATCCTAATTGATTTGTTGAAAATCCCAGCCATAGAAAAGAGTGTAGGCACTTTGAATACCTAGAGAAGAAGTGCTTGCAAGCACTGAGGACTTATCAACTGAGCTAATACTTAAGGAATTTATCTCGAAGAAAGTCATTATGCTGAACCATCTAGACCACTGAAAATACTCAAGTGAGATTGGATGAAGGCAAGAAATCTAAAAGGATAGTTTAGAAAAGATAGAATTTCATTGACTGAAAAACTCATACAAAATTACTTTCACTATAAGAAGAAAGAAAAACTACAACTAATAGGAAATGTTCTAGGGCACTGACTTGTCAGGTCCTGAGATGACTTCAACCTTGGTCTCTACTGCCCCCTTCACCTCATGGGTTTCACTCACCATCTTCATCACAACCTTCTTCTCCCTCTGAAGAAGTGCCTTATATTCCTATGTGAGGCATCAAACCCTTAAGTCATTGTAGAGCTCAACATAGAGATCTTCAAGATCAAAGTCAACATCATGATGGGTTTGCTTCATTATATCTTGGTAGATGAGATAGTCCTCGGTGAAGCCCTTGGCTAAAGCTTGGCATGTTCGCTAAGGTACTTGTAACTAGACTTGAATTTTGAGATAGCCTGCAATCACATCATCTTCAAGGCATTGGTGTGCACTATGCTTCGAAGGTAGGTGATGAACACAGTGGTCTTTGTTCCTTATAGGGTGGATCTATGCTAGGCATTCAGCATCTCCATGTTGGACAAGGCTGAATTGCACTTGGCAATGAGGAGGTTCTTCTCTTCCTCCAACTTCCTCCTCAACTCCTCCATACTGTATTGGAGAGACTCAAGTTGAGAGTGAAGGGGATTTACCTCTTCTTCCCTTTTACTTTTCTTAGAAGTTACCTCCTTTCAAGCTTCATAAAAGCACTACCCTACATATAGGAAAAAAATACAAGACCTATAACTAAGCTAAAAATTATAATATTGAAGGACGAAGAGAATTGAAGGAGTCAAATTTAAATAAACTTACATCATGACAAGTTTTGGCCCCCCTTCAAGAAGAGCTTATCAACAGGGAGCTTGGCAATGGAGGAGTTGGCATTTTGCCCAAAGTCTCCTAGAAAATACTCCTCGGTGTTGATCTCTCCTAAGGCACCTCAGGGTCTAGAAGCAGAGTGTCATTGCACCTCAAAGCAGGGTAGGAGCAGAGGTAGAAATAGTTCCCTTGTCACGATCAACCTTCTTCATTGTATAAGAAGGTAATAGGGTGTGGTTGCTTGAGGTGGTGGTTTAGGAAGGAGAAGAGGAGGAATGAGGTGGTACTTGCCTTTTCCTCGCTCACTCCTCATTGATCCCTTAGCTCTTCTCCTTCTCTTCTTGCTTCTTTCTTCGTCTTCCCTTGGCCTAAAACCATAGTTAAAGGAGGAGTGTGAGCTTCTAGTGTAGTGGGACTCTTTTGAATGGACAATGCCCAAGGGGCCCCTCCTTGCTCCTTTAGGAGCTCATTCATAAAGTTGAGTTTGGTGATCCATGCGATGCAATATCACCTTGTTAAACCAAAGTAAAAATTGTTATAAAAAGAAGGAAGCCCAGGGCATGAGGGCTAGGTTTCATATCGACCGTCCAAGAAATAGATAGGTTATGTTCCTTCAAATAGGCCTCATCAGACCATGCGGAGGTGAACCTAACTTCCTTTACCTCCTCGACCTATGATACTAGGAGTTGGTGGGTTTTGGGAGAGATTTCAGGGTTGGCCCTATGGAGAAAAGGATTGCCCCTACTCATGAAGAAGGCCTGAGTTAACCCTAGAGAAGACCCTCACTGGATGATCCTTCCAAGAATAGATGGATTTAGGGTTGGAGGAAAATATTTTACACCATCTTTTTCAGGAAAATTACCATTGACTCCTAGTATTAGAGCCTCGTTAGCCCTTGAAGGCATCCCTAAACATCTCTATGGTGGATAGATAGCCTTTGGAGGTAGACAAGGCTCGAAAAGCTGAAATGAACTTCATAGCATTAAGAACAATTTGATCTAGGGATAAGTCCTAGTCCTTTAGAACATCCCTAGTCAAGGCATCTATGGGATACCTAAGTCCACTCTCAAACATCTCCCAATAGGTATAAAACTCAAAATCGAACTCCTCTCTAAGGGTTTTACTATCCTCTTCTAACCCCCACATGTCTAAGTCAGTTTTATCCAGGAAACCAAATATGCTAACCAACTACTCAAGATTTTTCTCCTAGAGGGTAGACTCAAAAATTAAACCCTCACTTTGGAAACACCTAGTAAAATACTTGTACCAAGATCATCAAGAGCAAAACAAAGAAAAATTTACATTGAAACTTACTTGAAGGAAATGGAAAGATGGTAACATATTCTAAAGGGTGTACCCTCACAAATCTAGAGGTGTCACATACAACAAAAAGAATGGTGGTACGCATAGTGGTCTTTGAGGTTGATGGGGTAGAGGTTAGATGAGTAGTAGCTTCCCGCACCTCCTTCAGCACCTATATGAAACTTGGGCCCTTGGTAGATTGTGCCTATTGGCCCATATGGCAACCTTTGAGGGGGGTTTTGAAATATATTATACAAATACAAAATATGATTATCAAGAAGATCAAGCCTCAATAGAATTTACCAAGAAAATTACCCTCAATTAATATCACTTAATTTCATATAAACCACAAGTATAATAATGTAAATAAAGTGAGAAACATGCACCATGATTTTTATATGGTTTAGAGACCAATTGCTCCTACTCCATAGCCCATGCCTCTCTTTTAAGGACTTAAATCACTCTATCAGTGATGTCACTTTTTGAGATGAAGCCAAGTTTTTACATCATACTCCAAACTGGAGTGTCACTTTCTTTGAGTGAAGCCAAACTTGTCACTTCATTAGGTGAAGTCACACCCATATAAATTGATCTTTCTCTCACCGAGAAGATCCACTCCATAGTTGAGCATTTGTCCTCTTACACTCCTAATACCTAGGAGTGTTTACAAGTGAAAAGAAAAAAGATAATATATTTTAAGTTCACAAAATCACTCAAAAGTTGAGAACATGGACAATGAAGATTTGCTTTGAGATTGAAAAGTTTAGAGGATTTCTTGGCTAGAATGCATGGGGGCTTGATCTCTTCTCTAAATGAATTAGAAGGTATAAAAACCTTTTTAAGAGAAGCCAAACCATGTCTATTGGTACTTTATGGGTCAAAACAAGTCATTGAGAGCGAGATCCCATAGTTTGGTTCACTCCAACGGTCAAAAAATTAGCGTTAGTCATGCAGATTCTACAAATTGGATGTCTATTTTAGTCAAAGCTGAAATCCCAGCCGGACGTCTATTTACAATTGAACATCCATAATGTAGCACTTATGTAGCTTTACTATAGTGTTACTATAGTGCTAGTGTTCGATTCAAAAATGGGCATTCGATTTAGTCAATAAAGCTCTATTAAAAGCTTCCTAGAGATTTCTATATGATGAATGATCTAAACAAAATAATCTCAAAAATAAATCCTCGACTCAACTAAATAAAATGAAAAATCTAAGCCTAGTTAAGCTGTGCTGATCTCTTGAGCTTTCTGTAAGCCATCTTCAAATCTTCAAGTTTCATTTGTTGATCAACGATCATGCCTCATCTTCAATATGTCCATCCAAGTTTGAGGCTTCTGAATGGGCTTGATCTTTATTTTAAGCTTGGCTTAGCTACAAGCTACACATGCTCAAGAAATTATCAAATACATGATTTGGCCATCATCAAAACTATAAAGGATAATAGTGCTAAGGTAGCATGCGAGGTTGAGGACTTCTTTAGGGCAGGGGCAGCCACCTATATCGGAATGCTCTCCTTCTTGGCACTAGAGAATCTCTTTTCAAGCCTAAGGGAGTAGAAGAGCATGCCGTGGATGAGCAAGCTCTCTAGTAGAGGATGAAGAGGCTAAGGGAGGAGGATGAAGGTTCACAAATTTGCTGAAGTAGAAGAAAGAGAACATAGTATCATTTATATAAGTCTCACTTCATCATTGGATTGCTTCTACATAGCTTGATCAAGGCTGATGCAGGCCAAAAGACTAGGTCATCAAAATCCTCATTGGGATCTGACAAACATGTCCTCTATTTGATTCCAGAAGCTTAAGGGGACATGAATCATGATGCACCCAAAAGATTGCCTCGATGAGCGAGTGGATGACTATGGAGCATTGCCTTGAAAAGAAGCAAAACCCTAAATAATTGTGTAGGACATAACAAGGTAATGACTTGCTTTCCTAAGCATTGTGGTGGTTGACACCTTGTATTTGAGAATATTGAGTTAAATAACACGATACCCCAGGCTTCATGGCAACTGACACTTCACTCCCCCAAAGAATGAACTATAGCTTGGGTCTCCCAAGCTACGATGATTAGAGGCCAAAAGAAAAAAAAAAGAAAGAAGAAGAAAAAGAGAAAGCTTAAAACCTCAAGCCTTCAACCCTATGGTGGGAGACCTAGAGTTGGAGGTATTGATGATGCATCGAGTCATAAGTAGTGGTTTGGAAAAATTGGATGCGTGTGGACCAAAGCCAAAACTACTAACCGAGGTAACTAAAGGGTGATCTCTAAACTAAACCCCCTAAGTTAAAAAGGAGCCAAGCCTAAAGGTCATATTGTGAATAAATGTGACTGAAGTATAGATTTGTCTATACACCAAACCATTATGAGCATGAAAACTTTAGTTATGAATGAACCCACAACAAAGGCCGGCAACATCATAAGGCCCAACCATGACTGAACTCACGAGCCTCAGCCTATTAGTGCTGATATATCAGCCAATTAATTTGCAAGCATTTTCAGTGTTAGTCCTAATGGATCTGAGATTGATCTATCTATTATGAAAAATCTGGCAGAGTGTTTACTCAAAATCATGGGATCTTGATACACCAAATCTCTAGAGGTACTATAAATAGCACCACAACTAGAAAGGTAAGGGATTAATATCTAATTTCTCATTCTACCTTTATTATTGAGTACTGGACTAATTTGAGCATCGAAATGACCATCGCCAAAGAGTCCTCAACGGTCTTCTTCATGGTTCTTCTTTGTACATATTAACAGAAAGATGACCTAGCTGATCAAGATCTCAAGTAGCATCTTGACCAAAACTAGTAGTGAACCATGCTCCATCAACAAATATAAAAAGATCAAATTATCTTTATTTGATTATGGTTTGGATAACTATTAAATTAATATAAAAATATTTTATCTTAGTTCCATTTTTATGAAATACTAGTTGTTCAATATTATTAAATTGAGAATTTAAAATCAAGTTTTGCCTTATTGTTGTCCAATGATTGTGAATTGACTGTATGAAACAAAACCATATGAAGATAATTATGTCCTTTTATATTAATTTAATTGATAAAATTAAATTAAAATAAAATATTTTTAAATATTTTAATTGAGATTTTTTTGTAAATTCATAGTATAAAATGATTGTTTTCTACTAATAATAATAAAATAAGTAGTTTTCGTAAATTCACAATAGACTAAGTGCCTTCTTGCGAAGGACTCTAAAAAATTTAATATTTAGTATGAGTTAATATTGGCTTTCTAATTTATGTAGATAAAGATAAAATTTTCTTAGAAAATCTCTTTGAAAAATGTGAAAATCTTAATTATTGGCAATAAATAAGTCTAAAAATGACTTGGATCTAAAATTGTATTCTTTTAAAAAATAATATATAATTGATTATTATTTTATCCCATATAAGGATTATGTAAAGGACCAAAAATTATGAAAACCATCATTTTAGAGAAGATGTAATCATTTTTTCATATTTACAGTAATAAAGCATTCAACCAACCAAGAAAACTATCATTCTATGAAATATGTCAACTTGAGTAAATTTGTTGAAATAACTAAAAATAAGGTTCAGAATTATTCATATGGGACACAAATTTCAAATGGTTGCATATTAAAATACCATTTTATACTTGATAAACTTGGGTTCTTCATAGCCTAATTAAAAACTCAAATCTAACTTGAACTTCAACTCAAAAAAACTAAGTTTGTGTAAAACATGTCATTAGTAAATCCCAAGAGTCAAACTAGCACACAAGTGTCTCCTATTTAAAGGAGAGATACTAGGAATTTATATTAGATTTAACTTCTCTTGGATTTAACATCCTCGAGAAATCCTAGTTTTCTATTCAGAAATATGAGAAATTCAATATGCTATCAAAACTTTGAGAAAATCATTATTGCTGCCAATAAAGAGAAGAAAGTTCAATTTCCAAAACCATGACAGACTAAATAGAAGTAAAGAATGAACATATCTCTCTTGATGATTGATATGGACTTTAAATGATTTCCATATGACTAGTAGGGTCTAGAAACTACTTCCAGTAGGCTAAATGATGCAACTATTCCTTAGAGTAAAAGTAAAGAGTCGTATATAGAAGGAGAATAGCTTAAGAAGCCAATATAGTGGTTTAGAAAACATGGTCAACTCATGACCTTAGTTTGGAATAATTTAGATCCAAATATGATAAACTGTGACACAACCAAACAAATTTAGGATGAAGCAAGAAGGCTTTAGTAAGTTAAAACAAGTTAAAAACCCTTAAAGGAGCAATTTGGTAAGATAAAAATCTTTGGAGTGAAATGGATATGTATTAACCTTCCATAGCATTGAAAAGTAGAATCAATATAAGAAAGAATGTAGAGTAGTTTTATTTTTATTTACTTGAGATAAAGAAGATGAACTACCTGAGAACTGGTTCATATCATAATAGAAGTGCCCTCAATAAGTAGCATGTATGCAAAACTGTAAATAGTAAACTTACAATCCTCAAGCCATAACACTAACTTTGAAGTAGCAGCTGCTCCCTCAAGCCACAACACTAACTTTCAAGTAGCAATTACTATAACAAACAATAATAGGAACTCTAGAAGAGGAAAATCAAGTACAAGAGGAGGCTATTCAGGAAGAGGAAGAGGAAGAGGTAGAAGTAGCCTCAAGTGTGCCCACTATGGAATAACAAATCACACAGTGGATAGATGTGAAGTCCCAACAACAACCTAAGAGGGGGTGAATTAAGTTTCCCTAAATAATTTAATTTTTTGGCAAATCAATAGCCTAATTCAATCCTCACAAACAAAAGTAAATCAGTTTGCAATCTCTAAAATCACAATCAGCACAATTGCAATAATCAAAATAGGTAAAGAGAGAATGTACCATAATTTATGTGGTTCATTAGCCAACTGCACCTACTCGGTGACCCTTGTCTAGCTTTTGAGGACTTGAATCACTCTATTAGGAATGTCGCTTTGCTAGTGAAGCTAACCTTTTGCAAACATTTCTCCAACAAAGCAAGAAACCACTCCAACACTAGAGCTTGATCTCTCACACACTCCATATCCAATGAGTGTTTACAAATGAAAGTAATGAAAAAGATTCACAAATTTCCTAAATACAAGAATCTCTCAAGTTTGAGCACAAGGGTAAGAGGATTTGAAAGTAAAAAATCAAGTTTATAAATTTGTGTGAGGCTAGAAAACTTGGGAGGCTTGTTTTTTCTCTTAAAAATTACTCGAAGATGTAAAAGTTGTGAAGAGAATGAGTCCCAAGCCTTTTACATACCTTTTGGACCTGAAAATAGACATTGGAGTGAAACCTAGACTATTTCTATAAGATTTGGTTAACCCAACCTTTAACAAAACTGGTTCTAATGGCCAAAAAATTAGCTGTTATACTCCTATCAGCTTGTGTTCAGTCGACCAAATTAATTGTTCGAGTGATTGAACTTGTGGTTTGGTCAGCTGAACTCATTATAATGGAAGTTGAAAAACTTATTTATAATACATTTGACAACCAAATAAGATAGTTCAGCATGACTGAACTCGACAGTGATCGAAACCTAAATTTTTCTGTTAAAATCATGCAACTAAACTTCACAATTTGGGTGAATGAATTTGACATAAATTCAGTATCTTGAATTTCTGCAAGTTCAAGTCAAATTTGACACTTTGTCAGTTTATTTAGGCAAAACTAAGTAAGACCAATGAAGACTTACCCAAATAGAATGAGGTGTCAAAAAAAAGAGCAATAAAAGATTCATTTCAAATCCTCAACTTGATTAAAGAAATATAAAAAACTAAACCCAATAGTCTTTGAGTCATCTTTGAGCTTTGATTTTTCTTGAGAAATCTTCATGCAACCATCTTGAAATCAAATTAAGTTCATTGATCCACCATCATGCATCCATTATGTGTCCATGATTACCTTGAAGCTTTTGAACAGACTTTTGGTTTCCTTTTAAGCTTGGCTACATTACAAGCACTTACAACTCAATAAACTATTAAATATGGTTTATCAAAACTATAAAGGATAACAAGATATTGGGTGTTGCATGGCAAACCTTCCATAACCCACATCTCACAAACACTAAGATCAAGTTATGTATGTCAAGAGAAGCTAATTAATTTAAAATTGATGTTTACACCAAAACCAGTTCATCTGGAGATTAGAAAGGAAGAGTATGATTAGATAGTAAGTGCCAGGAAAGCTTTCTCGGCCTTAGGCAACTTAGGAGTGAGACTATATCTCCATAGATTATTGACTCAATAATTATTGACCATATGTCTAATAATCTGAAAATTTTCACCTCATTATCTAGTATACCATAGACCAAACATGTCCTTATCTGAAAATTTTCACCTCATTATCTAGTATACCATAGACCAAACATGTCCTTATGGCTAATGGTGAATATGCTTTAGGAAAAGACAAAGGGAACATTTAAGAAAGAACCTTAAACCCATCCTCAACCTTCCTTACAAACTAATTTCATTGCAACCTACTTTTTGTGAGTGTTTGAGTGGATTTTGTAACCTGACTCTAACTTCGACTTTAACAAGAATTAGAGTTTGACTTTGAGTCTAATTTGTAATGAGTGGGGTCCAATTTGAAATAAATATGTGCTAAAATCATGGGCCCAAATACTGAATCAGGCCACACCGATCGACCACTTGGTGAAATAGTTAATCGATTCTTATAACCCAGATTTAGTAGCGCATTGCTAGTCAACCTATTTCCCAATCGATTAACCAATTCTAATAAGCTAGGAATGCCACTACTTAGTCAGTCCATGATTCCTCAGCTGGTCATCCGATTTGGGCATGATCTATGGCAATGGAACCAAATCCCCTCTAAATTCATTAGGAATCAATAAGGTTTTTGATCAAGGGGATCGCAATCTCAGAATATATCAATCAAAGATCCAAAATCTGAAAGATCCTCTTGGCCACTTATAGAATCATTAAGATGGAAACAAATCCTTATTTAATCTCATAAAAAATCAATAAGATTTTCAGTAAGGGGACTACATCTCGAAATATATTAACCAAAGCTCCAAATCTGAGATATATGGAAAGACCATATTTCATCAATTCTTAAACTCAAATCAATCAATAATTTGATTTGAGGATTTTCTCAACCCTAAAAAAGCATGCCAAGACCATGAGGAATAGGGAAGAATTTTGATACAAATTTTGAAGGAAATTAGGCAAGAAATTCAGGGGAAAATTGTGCATGAATAAAAAAGAAAGGAGATCTCATCATCAAGGAGGAGAGCAAGAAAGCATCATCAAGAAAGCAAAGAGATAGGGGGAAAGCAAAGAGATATAAGGCCCCTATCTCTTTGTCATCCTTTTTATTTTACTTTTTCTCCCTACATCTTGTGTGAGGTCCCTACTGCCCCATGCTCTTGCTACCCCCCCTCCTAGGCTTGCGGTCACCCACGACTTCATTTTTCTCTAGCTACTATTTGAAGAATACTCGGTTGCCCAAGTTTAGACAATCAAACTTGTGGGTCCGGCCACTGAACCACAATAAAAGCACCTCTTTTGCTCTACCAACATCGTGGTCACCCATGACCTGATGCATCAGTGAATCTCCACCAACACTATAGTCACTCATGGCCTGTGCATCGGCAAATCTACATCACCACTGTGGCCATTCACGGCTTTGTGTATTGGCAAATCTCTATCATCACCATGGCCACCCATGGCCCCCATACATCGGCAAACCTCCATTACCACCACTGCCACCCATGGCTTCGTCTCCACCATGGTGTCATCCTATCATGAGATTCAAATTTTGAGGCCTACCATGAGGATCTTTGAAGACAAAGAAGAGATGTTGACAAGAACTCACTTGAACTAATGATAGAACAAGAACAAAAAGAAAGAGACTAAAAATAATTAAAGCACATTCTCACAACTAGTCTAAGGCTAGCCTACGGGCTCACCTGGAAGTCAATTTGGACTAAGACTAGCCGTAGGATTGTTGAACATCTATTCAGATTAAGGTCATTCTATGGGTACACCAAACATCTATTTGGACTATAGGCCAACCTACAAGCTCACTGAATATCTATTTAGACTAAAGCTAGTCTATGGGCTAGCTGAATATTTATTAAGACAAAGGCCAACCTACAGACTCGTAGAATATCTATTCAAACTATAGGTTAGCTTGTGGGCTCGTTGAATATCTATTCGGACCAAGGCCAGTCTATGGGCCTGCTAAACATCTACTTAGATAAAGGGCCAGTCTACAAGCTTGCTAAATGTCTATTCAAACTATAGGCCAGCTTGCAGGCTCATCGACTATCTATTTAGACTATAGGTTAGCTTGTAGGTTCACCAAATGTCTATTTAGACTATAGACTATCATGCGGACTTATCTAACATCTATTCTAACTAAAGGCTAGCCATGGACTCATCATAATATCAATTTGGACTGCAGGCCAATATGTAGGCTTGCCATAATATTTATTCAGATTAAACATTAGCCCACAAGCTCATTCTAATGTCATTATAACACCCAAGGGCTCTTGAACCAAAGCAAATCCATAAACATGAATTGATCTAACAAAAATGACTGAATCACACTATAACCAAAGCTAACAGGGCTAAAACAAACAAATAGAGCCAAATTGACTCAAAACAAATCATAAAAAAGACTCAGAACAAAAGATCGAAACTAGTCCATACAGGCGAAAAAAATGCTCTACTGGTCGATAGGTACCTAAATTGATCGACCGATTTTGTTAAAACTAGAAAAGCACCCTCATAGCCAATCAATGGTACCTCAACGGGTCATCTATTTTAGTCAAAAAAATGATGAATTGGGTTCAAAAATGAGTCTAAATTGGGGCAACTATCAATCGACTCTAACTTGGGTCAATTCAGGTTCAAACCAAGTTAGCCCGAAAGCAAAATCAAGTTTTGATTAAACTCCAATTGAGTCAAACAACATCTGAACTAAAAGAAAACAAATTTGAAATAGACTCTAATTGAATCAAGTCATGACAAGTTTAAATTGGGGGTTGATTAAGTTAAACAATATTCAAACTAAGCTATAATAAGTTCGAATAGAACTCTAAGGTGAGTCAAACACCATTCGAACTAAATCAAAATAAGTTCAAATTGAAACTACATTGGAATCAAATCAAAATTTTCTAATAAATTTAAATGAAGTCCTAACTAGGTCAAGATAAGTTTGAACTAGACCCAATCAGGTTAGTAATACTATAAAGAGAAGTTATTGCCAACACTCAAAGCTATTAGCAACACTTCAAAGCTAAACTCGATAAGCCGTCAGTACCACAATCAAAGAACTTAATTGCCAATGCTCAAAGCTATTAGAAACTCTTCAAGGCTAAATCCAACTTGATTGGTAATGCCATTAAATCAAAAGAAGTTAATTACCAATGCTCAAACCTATTGGCAACACTTCAAGTTAAACTTGATAAGCCATCCATAACATTATCAAAAAAAGTTAATCATCAATGCTCAAAACTATTAGTAACACTTCAAGCTAAACTCGACAAGTCATAAGCAATGCTATTGAAAGAAGTTAGTCACCAATGCTCAAACCTAGCAGCAACACTTCAAGCTAAACTTGACAAGCCATCAGTAGTGCTATCAAAAGAAATTAATTATCAACACTCAAAGCAATCAGCATCACTTCAAGTTAAACTTGATAAGCCATTGGTAATTTTACCAAAAGAAATTAATTGCCAATGCTAAAAGCTATCGATAGCAATTCAAGCAAAACCTAACAAGCCATTGGTAATACTATTAAAAGAAGTTAATTGCCAACTCTTAAAGATTTCACAATACTTCAAGCTAAATCTAACAAGTTATTGGTAATGTTATTTAAAGAAGCTAATTGCCAACACTCAAAGCTATTAGCAACACTTCAATCTAGACCTTACAAGCTGTCAATAATTCTATCAAACCAAGTTAATCACCAATGCTCAAAGCTATTAGAAACACTTTGAGCTAAACCTAACAATCTGTTGGTAATGCTATCAAAACAAGTTAATTGCCAATGCTCAAAGCTATCAAAAACACTTCAACCAAAACCTAACAAGCTATCGGTAACACTATCAAAAGAAGTTAATTGACAATGCTCAAAGATATCAAAAGCACTTCAAGGTAAACCTGATGAAGTCATTAGGAGCACTATTAAAAAATGTTAATCACCAATGCTTAAGGCTATCAGCTACATTTCAAGCTAAACCCAACAAGTCATTGGTAATGCTATTAAAAGAAGTTAATAGCCAATGCCCAAAGCTATTGGCCACACTTCAAGTTTTTCCAACTTCCTCTCTCATCTTCCTTCATATCCCATCGAGTAGTGTTTCATATCTTAATTGGGCCAATCGATAAAGCATCAACCACACCGTGAAATCAAGCTAAGTTATCAGCATCTACCAAGGATCAACCCAAGCTCCATCCAAGTCAAATTTCATTCAATCTAGCACCTGGGAGTGAGATAGCAGTATGCATCAAGCCTCTCTCACTTCTTCTCTTATCTTCATACTTGTTCATGTCCCATCGAGTGATGTTCACACCTTGGAATCAAGCTAAGTTACTACCATCCACCAAGGATCAACCCAAGCTCCATCTAAGTCAAGTTCAATTCGGTCTAGTGCATGAGAATGGGGCAGTGGTGAGCATCAAGCTTCTTTGTCACTTCCTCTTTCTTATTTTCATACTTCATATGATTACATATTTAAATTCATTGTAAGGGGAGGGTATGCCCTTGTTTAAGCCATGCACCCTTTCTCAAATCAATCAAATCATGCTTTATTCTTTCTTTTATTCCTCTATTTTATTAGCTAGATTTCTCACTTTAGGAGATTTTTGATAATTTTTAGGGTATTTAACAATAAGGGCTTGCATCTTTTGGTAGTCATGTTCCCACAACACCTAATTGTGCACTTAAACCACCACACATTTTAATTTATTATTTTGAGGTTGCTCCCTAGGGTCTCTACTATCCCAAGCTGCCAATTTTGATCCTATAAATTTGGCATCCCCAGTGGAATATGACTTCAGCTTTAAGTGTAGAAACCTAGCTAATACAATAGAGACATTGATAAAATAGAATTACATTTGAAAACTAATGAATCATATTCTCCTTTGCAAAAGAAAGTATCAAATGGCATCAACAAAGAACATCCTTGCCCCAACATACATCATCTTGGGAGAAGGATCAGTCATGCATTTACCTCAGTCAACGATCATCATAGGAATAGTTCAAATTGAGTTCAAAGCCATTTCTGAGGTCATCCACTTCATGAGGATACCTACTAGTTTGCCAACCAATTTTTCAACCACACAAGACAAATCCACTTCTCATCTTCCATCAATGGGAAAGAGACCCAATGTCATCATTCCCAACGAGAAGAATTAATCTAACAAAGAGCCAAAAGCTATGCCTCAAATAGCAAGGGCATCCATCTTCTAGAGGTTAGGCCCAAAGTAAGGCTTAATCTTCGATCTCCTTTGCCTTATTCCAAATAAAGAGCAGCCAAAAGAAAGTTTGAACATATACATGGACAAAGAAGAACTCATCCTGACTATCACAAACAAGGGAAAGGCTACTGGGATCTTTAGTTGACTTGGAAAGTCTGCCACTCAAATGAAGATTGTCATCACCATTCCTACCTCTAACTCTTTCTCTCCATGGAATGGCCTAGAGAAGGGTAAAAGTAAGTCAAAGGAGGCACACTCTTGCCTCAAGACTATAGCTAAGGGGAGAATAGCTAAACTAAACAACAAGAGCCACTATAAGGCTACAGCCTAGCATAATACCTCAAAAGGGGAAATCAACCACACTGTCAAAGTCATTTATTATCATAATTCTGGAAGGGATCATAAGACCACACCCCAACCAGCAAAATGCCAAAAGAAACCTGCATGAATAAGGTTTACAAATGAAGAGATTAAGGAAGAAAGGGCTCTTGTGATCCAATCCTTGTTGCCACATCAAAGAGACGGTGTAGCTACTCACTTTATGAGTAGGCTTTTAAATGAGACAACTTGGCTAATGAAAGAATTCAGCCTCGACCCGAAACATGCTAAACCCATTTCTAATCCTAAAGATGTTATCTATCATATTCTGATAGAAGCATTAGTCATAATTGAAAGCTATAATGAGGAAATGACCATAGAAGCACTGTGAGAACAGTTGAGACAACAAGGGAAAGAGAAAGATGAAGCTTAGAAGAAGGTCATGGAGTTGATAGAGATGATGTTATGAATGAGACAAAAGTTTAATAAGTTAGAGCAATCCCGACAACTATCTCAAGCTACAGAGGTGGTAGGAGATGCATCTCCTATAGATAAAATACATAAAAATATAGGACCCTCCACATGCACCTCCTCCACCAGCAAGAGATACCTAATCACCAATCTCAGGGATTTTTGATAACATAAAACTGCTAGCATACATACAATAGTCAGTGCAATAAATGGTGGCTACATAATTGAGATAAGGAAGTGACACGAGTATGATAAATGATGTAGAAAAATCATATTCCAGTCATCATGACTGAGTGCCATATCTCAGGGTCTATACAGTGCCTAGCTTCAAACAATTTAGTGGCATGGATCACAATTTAGTGGCATGAACATATAGCTCACTTCATGACTTTTTGTGAGGATTCAAGCAATAACTCCTCATTGTTACTCCACCAATTTTTAGCGAGCTTAATTGGAGTAGTATTGGAGTGGGATGCCAATCTATAATTAGAATCTATACAAACTTGGTCATAGATGAAAGAGGCTTTTTGAGTTATGTTTGGAGGAGTTAGCGATAAGGTGACCATTGCAAACCTCACCTCAACACCAAGGCACAGTAATGAATTAGTGTTGGATTATATCATATGATGGAGAAATCATAGTATTAAGTGTGAACAATTCATGAGTTAGTTTGAGGCTATAAATTTGTACCTCAGAAATATAAGGAGGGATTGGATGGCACTCTAATTAAGCACACTTCCATTCACACTTTTCAGGACATTATTATGCAAGTTAAGAAGTCAGATAGGATTGGTCCACTAGCCTTAACTAGTTCACAAAATTTTAAACTAGAGAAAGATAAGACAATGTGAGGGGAGCCTTCTAAAATGTGAAAGTAGCATTCACAATAATTGAACAAAAGAAAGTAACAAACCCCACCATGAATAGACGTAATTCTCAAAAACTACCAAATCTTGGAGGAGATGGGAAAGTAGAATCATCCAATGATTTTCAACAAAAACTTAAGAAGAAATACTCTTCCAAAAGAGAGAGGGTAGGTAAAATATTTCATGATACTCTGAAATTAGGCCTCCAATTGCCAGAATATAGAAGGTTGAATGAGGCCAACAAAAAGGAACACCCAAACTATTATCCTTACCAAAGAATCTTGGGTCATACCATTGAAGACTTCTTTGTGTTTAAAGATTAGGTCAAAAAGTAATACCAAGAGAGCAAGCTGACTCTCTCAAGGTTAGCTTTATTTGCAATACTCATTGAACACATCAATCACATCACTGTGTTTGAGACATATAAGCCACTTGCTAAACTCATTTTTGGGGAAGAAGCACAATGTACACCTGAGCAAGAGCACTTGTGGGAAATCTATATTACTAAAAGGCTGAAGAAATTGATAAAGAACATGACTGAGAATCCTAAAAATCCTAAGATGGTGATGAAGAAGGATTCATCAGGACAAGCCTCTCCACCTGCTCAAAACATCAAGAAGAAAAAAAAATAAGAAGAAGAAACTTGTTCAACCAAATGGATATATGGTTAAGAAATTGGCCATGCTAGAATACATCGATCCCTTGGAAGAGTATATCCAAGGAGAAAGAAATCAAGTAATTCTCGAGGAATTCTTTCCCAACAAACTCAGAGCTTTGCTTGAAGGGTCTAACACTAGAAATAGAGGAGATGAACTTTCAATGGCAATGTGTTTTACCATTTTTACTGTTTGGAGTTTGTAATCAATCTAATCACCAGAGTCATCTTACGACTCTAATAACGATGGACTTCAGAGCATAGGGCAAGAAGAAGTGAATGACTTCATCAAGCATATCACTGATGAAATGGAGATTTCCATACGACTCCTAGTGGGATGTCAACAAGATGACTGCATAAAGAGTGGTTTTCTCGAGAATGCAATTATGGCATTATTAATCTACAACTAGACACTATAAAAGATCTAGCCATAACTAACATGAAGCATGTTAGGGGACAAATGCAAGTGTTGAATGAATGCATGTAGGCTATGCCAGTCCACATGGAATGTATTCAAGTGTAACTACCATGCTTTGTGAAGAAATTGAGAAGATAGAAAAGATGGTAGCTGAAAAGGCAAAAGCATACAAAAGACCTTATACGAGTGGCAGGGAATCACCTACCAACCCTCCTTGAGACTAAGATGACATGCCATTTACCCTAAAAGTGGGTCAAGGAAGACAAACACTCTCAAGGGCAATCATCTAAGTCCATTGCCTCTTGTCGCATGGTAATTTACATAGTTGGGTTAGATACTAATGATCAACTATCTCAATCACCATCAAGTAGCCCGCTAAGTTTGGTGAAGTCCTAGTCCTAGAAACAAGGTGCTATCTACCAACTTTAGAGGAATTATACATACAGGACACAAGCGATGAATATGATTCTATGTTTAAGTCAGAACAACTCTGTAGCCACTTTGGGAGGCCCTACACCAGTAAGAGCCAAAAGAAGAAACAGACATTTTGGGAGAGGATTAAATAAGCTAAATGCTAGAGCTCATTCAACATTTGTATCAAGCCAATCCAAACATCCACAAAAGGGAGGTCCTAAATACAAAGTCCTAAAGAAGGTTATGCTAGCTTATAAAATAGAAGCATTCATTCAAAGAGTCTCTGAAGACCTCTCTACAAGTAAGCTCCACATGCCCAATTTTGATATTGAATGGGATGATTATCAATAAGTTTCATCCTCCAAAGATATCCAAAAAATTACCAATCAGGGCAAGAAAACACTGCCTTCTATTACACAATCAGGATTGGTAGTGACTCTGAAAAGGAGCCTTGTTGGTCTCATGATGCTAGATTTTGATTGAGGAATACAAGCAAAGTACAACTCCGAGGTGATAAATCTTACCCCCAAGATAACTTTTGATACCTAGGGACAAGAACATCTCCATGGACAAAGGAAAAAAGATTGAGATAAACGAGGATATTGAGCCTTCACAAGCTGAACCTGCACTTGCACCCAAGAAGGTGGAATACAACATAGCCAACTATCTCAAGAAAATCCCTATCATGCTAAGTGTGTTTGATACCCTAATGATATCATAAGAACTTAAGGATATATTGGTACATATCTTACAAAATCCAATTGACTATCAAGCATACTTCACTGAGGAGAAAATGAAGGAGTTTCTTTACAGATGTTAGACTCCCACCATCACCTTCACAAATGGTGATCTAGTACCAGGAACTGTAGACTATAATAAGCTATTATATATCATAAGGAAAAATGATGGGATTAAAGTAAATCACTTGAGATTAAAGTTAATCATATCCTTATTGACCCAAGTTCCTCGATCAATTTAATGACTCTCCATACTCTAAGATCTCTAGCTTTGGATGTATGCCACCTATCATCCAAAATTATTACCATCTAAAGGTTTAATTAGAATAGCTAAAGAGCTCTGGGAGTCATAACCATACCTTTGATGATGGATGAGTTAATGACTAACACTAAGTATATGATCGACACTGACATGTCATACAAAGCATTATTAGGGAGGCCATGGTTATATGAAAAATAAAATGGTGCCATCAACCCTACATCAATGCCTCAAATATTTCAAGGATGGTGAAGAATGCTAAATTGATAGAGATGTACATCCTTTGAACATTCACAAAGTACATTATGGTGATGCAAAGTATTATCAAATATCCCATGCTGATAAAGGGTCTACTCCTATCAATTAAGTGAAGAAGAAGATTGCCAGCTTGATCTTCACCCTTCCTCACCTAGCGAGTGACATAGATTTCTTAGAGGAAGAAAATCCACAATTCTACCTGTGTGACTATTCTTTTGATGAAAATGGCAATGGGGGTCAAACAAAAAATACTCTCCTTGTTACTAAGTCCCAAAAGGCTTAAGCCATTGGATGAGCTATACACCAATGTTGTGGAGAAATTAATAACCTTCTATATTCTCCCTAATATAAGGGAGAAAAGGAGATATTATTTTACAAGGCTATCCCCTATACCTTGAGCATGCATGAAATCCTAAAAGTTGAGGATCTAGAGGATGATGGCAACTATTAACCAGTGATTATACCTAAATATTTTTTGGATCAATTTTGTCAAATAATCAAGAAATATGGCTACAAACTTTAGCAAACAAAGGAATAAAGATGTTTCTTCAAGAACATATGGGATCCACCTGAAGAGCATGCTTACATCCTTGGGAGAGGAAATAAGAATTCTAAAGGACTGGGCTACATCACTGCAAGTATCCATATATGCCTTGCAGTCGCCATCGGACCTCTATTCGATAGTAAGGCACATCAAACATTTTCAATTACATTTGAGACACAAGCTATATTCATTCAGTCCGGCACAATTCTTTGGACATCAAAAGAAGGTGAAGTCCTTAACAAAGCTTCATTAAAACCTAAAGAAAGGAGGCATGATGTAGTTAAAATGCCCTCAAAACTAGAAGAAGAACCTTTGCCAAGTCCCATTCAACATGATGAACCACCTGTTGAAGACATGATCCTCAAACCAAAAGAAGCTCCACCAGAACTTGAAGATGGGGAGCAAGCCACGATAGATAAATTGATGAAAATCAACCTAGTCTTAGAGGAAGACCCTAGGCCAACCTTTATGAGTACACAACTCTTAGAGGAAAGCCAAGCCCAACTCAAAGTGGTGCTCAAGGAGTATATCGATTGCTTTGCATGGAGTTATAGAGAGATGCCTAGACTAGATCCCAAACTTGCGCCATATGCTGGCTATCTATCTTGAGCTTTCACCTATCAAACAAGCACCTAAAAAGATGAATTTCAACTTGGAGCAAAAGGTGATAGAATAAATAAAGAAGCTGATTGAAGCAAGCTTCATCATGGAAGAAAAATACTCAGATTGGGTTACAAGTATTATGCTAGTCAAGAAAAAGAATGGTCAAATCCACATCTATGTTGACTATTGAGACTTGAACAAAGCATGCTCCAAGGATGATTTTCCATTACCAATAATGAAAATCATGATTGGCAATATGACTAATTTTTGAATTGTTCTCTTTTATGGATGGTTTCTCAAGATACAACCAAATAAAGATGCATCTTGATGATGAAAGTATATGTTCTTCCAAACTCCAGTTGCCATTTATTGCTACAAGGTGATGATTTTTGAGCTTAATAAGAATGCAGGCGCCACTTATCAAAGAGTCATGACCCAAATTTTTTATGACCTCATATACTAGTTTGTTGAATGCTATTTGGATGCCTTGGTTGTCAAAACTAAATCCAAAGATAAGAACATCCAAAATTTAAGAGTGGTTTTTGACCACCTTAGAAAGCACAACTTGAAGATGAATCTTATGAAATATGCCTTTGAGGTATCATCTAGAAAATTCTTTGGTTTTATTGTTAGACATCAAGGAATTGAAATTGATCCATGTATGATCAAAGCTCTTTTGGATATGCTGCCACCCAACAACATAAAGTAGTTGAGGTCATTCTATGGTCAACTTATATACATAAGAAGATTCATTTCATACCTCTCTAGAAAATATAAGCCCTTCTCCAAATTGATGAAAAGGATGCTCCATTCATTTGGGATCAAGAATGTTAGCAAGTCTTTGAAGAGATTAAGCAATATCTATTAAAACCACTAGTCTTTGTAGCACCCATGCCTGATAGACCCTTGATCCTCTACACAACTATAATGGCATAGTCCCTATAGGAAATTCTCACCCAAAATACTAAAGAAGGCAAAGAAAACACACTCTACTATTATAGTAGAATGCTAGTGGGGGCAAAAAAAAACTACTCTTCCATTGAAAAGTACTATCTAGCACTCATATTCATAGTGAAAAAGCTCAGATATTACTTTCTTTCTCATCAGGTCATTTTAATATCAAAGGCTATTCCCATAAAATATCGAATAATCTGATCCATAATCACTGGAAGGCCACTACTTCATATTAGCAATGATTGACTATTTTCCCTCAATGGATAGAAGCAATCATATTAAAAGAAGTAAAAGTGGATACTATTCTCCATTTTTTTTAGAAAATATGCTATAACAATTTGGTGTTCCTCAAAGAATCATTTTTAACAATGGACCAGCCTTTAAAAGTTTCAAGATAGGATGATTTGCACACCATCACAAGATAGATTTGAGATATTTATCCATTTACAATGAAAGGGCGAATGGCCTTGCTGAGGCATTCAATAAGACCCTCTCCAAAATATTGAAAAAAGTCATTCCCAAGAATAAGAGATACCGACACCAAAAGCATCTTGAGGCACTATGGGCTTATCTCACTATGTATCAAACCCCCTACCTAGTCAACAACATATGCATTGTTGTTTAGATCCTATCAACTAATTGATGACAAAGAGAAAATACCTATATGCCAATCAATGCCTGATTCTTGAAAAAGTATTATGCTTAAGCTTATGGGGGTAACAATAACAAAATAATAGTGTCTATATTTTGTCTATGATGGAACATCTAACTTTCTCAAAAGAATGCTCGGTCAAACATGTGATCTATGTTTCTTGAGGCAAAACATAGACACAAAACTCCATCCATTTTGTGTGATGAATGAATCCACATCTCTATGCCAAACCAAATCCACTCTCACATGACAAAACTAAGTCCACTTATGTGAAAAAATCAAGTCCACTTTCACATGGCAAATGAAGTCCAATTCTATATGGCAAATCAAGCCCATTCTACATGGCAAATCAAGTCCACTCTCATATGACAAATTAAGTCCATCATCACATAGCGAGTCAAGTCCACTTTCACATGGAAAACTAAACCCACTTCCATTTGCATTCAAGTTAAGCCCATTTTATGCAGGGCAAATCCAGTTTCACTATACAAAGGGCCACCTTTGAATCAAAATGCAAGGAACATAAGATTGCAAATAAAATCTAACACAAAGCAAAGGGATTCCATAAAGCTTTGTAAAGCAATAATTATGTTCCTAAATAAAGTGGACAAAAGAAAATAGGAATCCTAAATAGAGGGGATAATAACAATCCTAAAATACATAAATCCTAGTGATGCTTCTTGACAGCCATAGCAACTCAGTAGCCACCTTCTCATGCTCCTTTGTTATCACCTGAGAGAGAAAGTGATATATTAGAAAAGAGATTTTGAATAAAACAATTTCTCAAGATAAGAAGGCAAGATGGTGAACCATCACCTAGTGATGGTGAAGGTGTATGGATACCCATGAATCAAGCATCCCTTGACTAAAACATGATCCAAGAAGTACATCTGCAGTAGAAGCTAAAATTAGTATATATGTACAATGCAAAACTTGGCAAAGTCAAGATGTACCTCATCATTCAAATCTAAAATATCATTAGGAAGGCCTCCAAAATCCTCATCCAATTCATCTGAAAGGAGACAAAATCCTCAGCCAAGGAAGAGAAGGGAAAAGAAAATAAACATAGGATAGAGGAATTATTGGTACCTATATTTGATGAATGGTCAGCTAGTATTGACAATGGAGAAGCCAGCTTGACCCCTATACTCAAATCCATATCAAAAGATTGGTAAATTGGTGTTGGTGAAGGAAGGGTTATTTCTGGCCCTACATCTTTGTCAACTGATTGGAAAGTAAGCACAGGAAATGAAGAAATCAAATCTTGATATGGTGTAGGTAGTGGCATTGATCCTGATCCTACATATCGAAGTGCCTCTTATCTTGGGCTCAATCTAGGACTTGCATTATCTTAGAAATGGCCATCATCAATGCTATAAGGGGGAATGGTCCTCTCTCTATCTGGGCTGGGTTGAGTGAATTTATGAGCTGGGGCATTTCACATCTCTTGGGTCCTCCACCACTTCAACCCTCTACTACTCATTACCTGCTTTTCCTTGCAATGTGAATCTAGCTCATTTCTAAATAAAAACTCTAGATTAATGCAGAACTATCCTTTAATGTTGTTGAACTATGATGTTGCATATAGTCAAAGAACTTTGGCTTCTCGCTCAAGATCAAAAATATAATACTCTAAATTATCTTGGAGATGAGTAAGCTATAACTAATAGCTCGCTAACTAGCCCAAATATGATGGTGGTGAAGGAACGAGAATAATCTTAAGAAAGCCTTGGGTGTACCTGAATTACTAGTAGGATAGATGTGGATTATAAGATTCTATAGTCAAGTTTTCCCCAAAGCAAAGTGGAAGCACCCTATGTCTCAGAGAGACAATATGCTCATAAACATATAGAGATAATGGAAGATGTGCCACATTCGATAGCATGTTAAAATTAGAAAGAGTATAAGGGTAAGCTTGCCACTTGAAATTTCGGGAATCCTACACACGCATCCTAGCCTCTTTGGAAGAATAAGGAGAAACAACTATATTCATAATCCAAATTATCTTAGGAACAGGGACCTAACATGAGTGACACAAGCTCCTTGATTTCATTACTAGGCTCTAACTCAGTTTATGTCCACTAAAAATGGGCATAAATCTAGGCATAAAGAAAATAGATGGGGAACTAAGTCAAAGAACAACTTGGTCCTATAGGGCTATCCACCACCATTCTAAGATCCACATATATGGAGGCTAGCATTGCAGGAACTAGAGCAACTTTTTGTCTATGCGCCATCCTTCAAGCCATTGTAAACGTCTCTGGATGAATGTACGCCTACCATGTGGCAAAATGAAGTGACAAAGATACTGACAGATGAAAGCAATAAATAAGTTTTGGGGCCAAATTCTAGAAGGATATCTCCTATGCCATGCATAATCTAGTTGAATCTAGTTGGCTTGCTCATAGAGATCTCTCATAAAAGAGGTCAATCCAATGGTCAAAATACACCAGCTTCTAATTATTTGAAAAATGTATCACTATCCAAACATAAATTCTAAACATATCACATAGAATGTAACTAAAGTTGAGGCTTATATGGTAGTTAGTAGGGATATATTTATTATAGAAACTCCCAAGGATAGGAATCCCAGCTAGCTATCTTACATCCCATAAAGAGATACTAACCTCGCCATACAAAGTGTGGAATGTATTTGTAGCATAATTCCACATCCTAATCACGCTATGTAAAATTCCTGCGTCTCATACATATTGCCCTTTGGATGCTATGACTCCTAAAATGCTAAGACCTACAAGTTGAGCTGAAAATTAAGATATTACATCATCAACCCACTCTAAGAATTTGGCAAAATTAGTATTGCTCTAGCAAGTGGGAAGGATTATCCGTAAGCAAGTGAACAACTATTCTAAATATGAAACCCAGGATCTCTAAAGACTATCATTGTCAAAAGCCTAACTAGCTCCAACCTAAAGGATCCTCTAAACCTATTATCACATGTCATTCCCTCTTTAGAAAAATGGGCAAAGAGGCGATAATTATCAAATCTTACCCATCTTCAATGCTCTTGAGATAGATATATGTTGATTGCCTCAGCATTAGTTCCCAAGATAGGAAGGAAGCAAGGTAAAGCCAACCTATCTTCTTTCTCATCTCAAATTCTTTCAATTACAAAAGGCTCCATGGTGCCTTTAGAAGAAAAAAGATAAATAAGTAAAAGAGATGAAAAGAAGCTATTGTAATAATGTGATGTGATTGAAAAGGGAAGTAAAAAGTCTCATGCATTAAACACTTGCAAAGACAATGACATGAGATCAAATATTCACTATTGTTCACATCCACTCCTCTCGCCAAGAAAACTCATGAAGTGAATACAAAGGGGGCAATTTATTTGAGTGGATTTTGTAAGCCAACTCTGACTTTGAGCTTGACAAGAATTAAAGTTAGATTTCGAGTCTAATTTGTGATGAGTGAAGTCCAATTTGAAATAAATATGGGCTGAAATCACAAGTCCAAATACTAAATTGGACTATGTCAGTTGACCACTTGGTGAACTAGTCGATTAGTTCTCATAAGCCAAATTTGGTAGCACACTGTCAATTGACTGGTTCCCCAACCAGTCAACTAGTCCTGATAAGCCAGGAATACCACAGCTTAGGAGGTTGACCAGTTCCTCAACCAATCATTCAATTTGGGTGCAATTTGTAGAAACAAAAATAAATTCTCTCCAAATTCATCAAGAATCAATGAGATTTTTAGTCAAAGATATTGCAATATCAAAATATATCAATCAAAAATCAAAAATATAAGAGCTAACAGTAAGAATATATTCATGAAATCTCAAATTTCACTGAGAATCCAATCAAATTTTGAAACATACTCTTGGCCACATATAGAATCCTTAAGATGGAAATAAATTCCTACTTAATCTTATTATGAATCAATAGGATTTTCCATTAGGGGACTGCAATCTCAAAATATATTAACCAAAGATCCAAATTTGAGATCTATGGAAAGAGCATATTCCATCAAATCTCAAATTCAAATAAATAAATGATTTGATTTTAGGATTCTCTCAACCCTATAAAAGCATGCCAAGGCCATGAGGGATGGGGAGGAATTTTAATGTGAATTTTGAAGGAAAAAAAGCCACAAAATTCAGGGAAAAATTGGATACAAATCAAAGAAAAAGGAGATCTCATCAATAAGGAGGAGACCATGAAGGCTTCACTTTTTTCTAGCCATTGTTTGAAGAATACACAGTTGCCTAAGTTTGAATGATCAAACCTAAGGGGCCGAACACTCGAACCACACCACGAGCACTTCTTTTGCTCCACCAACACCACATGGTCACCTACAATCTTGTGCATTGGTGCATTTCAGCCAACACCTGGTCACTCTGGTCCCATGCGTCGGCAAATTTGCATCACCACTGTGGCCACCTATGACTTTATGCATTAGAGAATCTCCATCACCACTACAGCCACCTGTGACTTTGTCTCCACCATGGCACCATCCTACCATGAGACACAAATTCTAAGACCCACCATGATGATATCTGAAGATGAAGAAGAGATATTGATGAGAACTCACTTGAACTGATAATATAACAAAAAAAAAGAAGAACTAAAAATAATTAAAACACACTCTCACAACTGGTCTAGGGCCAACTTGTAGGCTTATTTGAAAGCCAATTCATACTAAGGCCAGTTTACAAGCTCACTAAATATCTATTTAGATTAAGGTTGGCTTACAAGCTGACTGAATGTCTATTTGAACTATCGCAAACCTATAGGCTCATAGAATATCTATTTGGTTCAAGACTTCCCTGCAAGCTTGTTGAACATCTATTCTAACTATGGCCAACCTATGGACTTGCTGAATGTCTATTCAAACAAAGGCTAGCCTATAGACTCGACAAATATCTATTTGGACTATAGGCCAACCTGCGAGCTTGCCAAATGTCTATTTGGACCAAGGCTAGTCTGCAAACCTATCGAATGTCTATTTGAACTAAGACTAGCCTACAAACTCAACAAATATCTATTCAAACTATAGGCCAGCCTACAAGCTTGCTAAGCATCTATTCAAACTATAGGCCAACTTGTAGGCTCACTGAGTATCAATTTGGACTATAGGCCAGTCTGCGAACTCGCTGAATGTCTATTTAGACTATAGGTTAGCCTGTAAGCTTATTGAGTATCTATTCTAACTAAAGGTCAACCTGCGGGGTTGCCATAACAACTATTTAGACTGAAGGCTTGCCTGCAAGATCACCATAATATCTATTTTGACTAAAGATTAGCCTGCAAACTTATCTAGATGTCATCATGATATCCTGAGGACTCTCAAGCCAAAATTGATAAACATGAATTGATTGAACAAAAATGACTCAATCACACTGAACCAAATGCTAACTAGGCTAAAAAAAAACAAACAAAGACAAACTGACTCAAAACAAATCATCAAAATGACCCAAAACAAAACTAGACCAAATGGAAAAAAATGATTTGATGGTTGACTAGAACCTAAACTGGTCGACTATTTTATTGAAACCAGTAGTTGGTCAACCGATACCTCAACTGATCATCTATTATGGTAAGAAAATTATGACCTAGGTTCAAAATCAGTCCAAATTAGGTCACCCTAACCTAGGTTAATTCATGCAAACCAAGTCAACCTAAAAGCAAAACCAAGTTTGGATTAAGCTCCAATCAAGTCAAATAATATCCAAACTAATTCAAAATAAATTTTAAATAGACGCTAATCAAGTCAAGTCTGTGGTATCAAAATTGACTATTCGAGATAGTGAAAACCCTAGGGAATAAGCTCAAAATAACAACTCAAAAATATGATGCTTGGAATGCACAATTAGGTATTGTGGGAATATGATTGCCAATAGGCACAAGCCCATGTCAAACAATTATCAAGAACCTCCTAAAGAAAAAACCTAGCTATTAAAATAGAAATACAAAAGAATAAAGAAAGCATTATTTGATTAATTTGAAGAGAGGAATACATGGCTTAAGCAAGGACATGCATTCGCTTTACATTTTAATAGATTTGAATGCATAAATGACATGAAATAAAAGAAGGAAAATGGGAAGAGTTTGATGTTTGCTGTCACCTTACTCTCACGTGCTAGACTGTGTAGAGTCTAGCTCAAGTAGGTCCTAATTTGATTATTGGTAGATGTTGATGATTTGATTTAATGGTGTCATTCGGTGAGATATGGAAGGTGATGAGAGGAGTTTGAAGTGTTTCCAATAACTTTAAGCTTCAGTGATAACTTCATTGGAAGGGATTACTGATGGCGTATTTGGATTAGCCTGAAATGTTTTGGATAGCTTTGAGGTTTGGCAATAACTTCATGATTTGACGTATTTTCATTAGCCAATGAGACATTGGTGATAATTTCATGGTTTGAAGTGTTTGCACTAATTGCTAAGGCATTGATGATAACTTCATGATTTGAAATATTTCCATTAGCCAATAAGACATAGATGATAACTTCCTTTGAATAAGGCATCTAGCTAACTGACTAAGTGAGTTTAAGCCTACCTTTAGTTTGATTTGGATGGTTTGAAGTGTTTCCATTAGCTAATAAGGCTTTGGAGATAAGTTCATAGTTCGAAGTGTTTCTATAGCTAATAAGGCATAGGTGATAGTTTTGTTGATTTTCGAAGAGTTTTTATAGATAATGAGGCATAGGAAATAACTTATTTAATTTTTTTTGAAGTATTTTCATAGCCAATGAGGTGTAGGTGATAACTGCTTTGGTTTTGAAGCATTTTCATAAGCCAATAACATATAGGTGATAACTTTATTGATTTTGAAATGTTTCTATAGCCAATAAAGCATTAGTGATAACTTTCTTTGAACAAGGCACCTGGCTATCTAACTAAGTGAGTTTAAACCTGCCTTTGTTTGGTTTGATTTGATAATTGTGTTGGCTTAATTGTGTCTCGAATCCAGATTTTCTGGAGAGTCTTAATTATATTAGGAAGTAATTTAGTGGGCCTAATCCTTATCTAGATTTATCTTCAACTAGAAGACTTAAATTAGTAGAAGTCTTATTTGAGTCGGTCTTCTACTTTGACTCAAACACAGTTAGACCACATCTATAAATATTCTATGATGTAAGGGTTTCAATATAAAGAGTGAAAGAGAGAGGCATAGATCAATACTCTCAAGATGTCTTGTGACGGTTAGGCTACTTAGTCTTTTGTGAGAGTTGGTAATATTGGAGTTTTGTCTCCATTGTTATAATATTCTCTTCCTCTTCTCATTAATACAATATCCTCTGGATCATCTTCACCACATAAATCTCTTGTGTGCTATCTTTTCTTCTTTTCTGTTCTTCTTCTACATCGTGAATTGTGGTGGACATCGATATTTTGCACTACAAATGGTATCAGAGCTTGGTTCAACATGTCTACTACGAAGTTTGATATAGAGAAATTCAATAGAAAGCAAGGATTTCCTATTTGGCAAGCAAGAGTTCATTCAATTCTTACTCAACAACGGTTGAGAAACACATTGGAGGATGTCAAGCCTGAAGATGTCACCGAAAGTGTCTAGGAAAACCAAAAGGCTAGTGCATATAGCACAATTATTCTCAGCTCACCGATGAGGTACTCTACCCGTTTCTTGATGAAACATCATCTTCAGAGTTATGGAAAAAGCTAGAGAAACAATATATGAGTAAGTCTATCTCAAATTGAGTTTACTTAAAGTAGAAGCTCTTCAATTTTCAAATAAGAGAAGGTACGAATATAGTTAAGCATCTTAATGCTTTCAATAAACTAGTCTCTCAATTGTTAAGCATTGATGTTAAAATTGAAGATGAAGACAAGATAATTATTTTAGTATTATTTTCCTCAATCTCTTGAGAATCTAAAGACTACTCTCATGTATGGGAAGGATTTGAAATTTGACAATATTTCTACTGCCCTTATATCTAATGAATATTTGAAAAAGATTGGAGGGGACGTGTCATACTCAGAAACATTAATTGTCAGAGGTTGTACCAAAGAAAGATCAAAGACAGGTCATTCTAGATCTAAATCCAAAGAAATAAACTACAGGTATTATAAGAAGATGGGACATGTAATTAAAGAGTGTTGGAAGCTCAAAGCAAAGAAAGAAAGAGAATCTCAATCTAAAGAGCAAGCCAAAGAACAAGTATCAGTTGTTGAAAGGAGTTCTGATGATGATTTTAGTAATGTTCTCTCTATTAGTTCTAATTTTGATCGTTACCATGATACTTGGATATTTGATTCTGGTTGTTCTTATCACATGTGTCCTAATAAGGATTAGTTTGAAAGCTACAAGTCCTATGATGGTGGTTTAGTTTCGATGGTTAATAACAATCTATGCAAAACTGTTGGAATTGGAATAATCAAAATTAAGATGTTTGATAATATTATTAGAACTCTTACTGATGTTAGACATGTTCCTAATTTGAAAAAGAATATGATCTCTTTGGGTGCTTTGGATTCTGCTAGTTATAAGTATTCTGCTGAAGGTGGAGTTCTTAAGATTGCTAAAGGCTCATTGATAGTGATGAAGGGCCCAAAGCATGGAAATTTGTATGAGTTAGTAGGAAAAACCGTTGAAGGTTGAGCAACAATTTCTCAGGCTTCTTCTTCTGATATGACCCACTTATGGCATATGCTTCTGGGTCATATGAGTGAGCAAGGTTTAAGTGAGCTCAACAAAAGAAAATACTGAAAGGCCTCAACTCATGCAAATTGGATTTTTGCGAGCATTGTCTCTATGGTAAAGTTTAACACCAGTACTCATTGCACTAAAGGATTAATTGATTATATTTATTCTGATGTGTGGTGCTCTCCTATTCCATCAAAATCTGGTGCTCATTATTTTTTCAGTTTTATTGATGATTTTTCCAGAAAAGTGTGGATTTATTTTTTGCATCACAAAGCCAAAGTGTTTTCTATTTTCAAACGGTGGAAAACTTCAGTTAAAAAAGGACTGGCATAACAATCAAATACCTTAGAAGTCATAATGGTGGAGAGTAAAAATCAACAGAGTTTCTCAAATTTTGTGAAGATGAAGGCATCAAATGCCACTTTACTATCCCAGGAAAACCTCAACAAAATGATATGGCTGAAAGGATGAACAAAACCTTGTTGGAGAAAGGACATAGTATACTCAGTATAGCTAATATTGATAAAGATTTTTGAGCAGAAGTAGTCAATACAACATGTTTCATTATGAATCACTCTCCTCAAACAGCCATTAGTTCCAAGACTCCTGAAGAGGTATGGACTGGTCAACCTGCAAATTATTCTTCTTTAAAGATTTTTGGTTGCCCTGCTTATGTGCATGTTGTCAAGGATAAGTTAGATGCACATTCCAAAAAGTGTATTTTTGTGGGTTATGCCAAAGGTGTTAAGGGCTATCGTTTGTGGGATCCTACTATTTCAAATGTAATTATTGAGAGAGACATAGTATTTGATGAAAGTGTTATGTTAAAACCTCTCAAGAAAGGTCCCAATGATATAATGCAAGTGGAGGTGGAGCATGTAGTTCCTTCAGAAGAAGATACTCAAGGTATGCCCAACTCTCAAGAAAATTCTAAGAATCAAATTTTTGAGAAGACTCCACTTCGAAGATCTCAAAGAAACATAAAGTCACATGAAAGGTATGGTTTTGAAGATATGGTAGCTTTTGCTTTAGTTACTGAAAATGGTGATCCTTCTTCCTATAAAGAAGTAGTGCAAGGAATTCTTCTCAGTGGCAAGCTGCTATGAATGAAGAGATGGATTCCCTTCAAAAGAACCATACTTGGGAGCTGGTGAAATTACCAGAAGGTAAAAAACGCAATTGGTTGCAAGTGGGTATTTCGAAAGAAAGAGGATTTCTCTGAGATAGATGGTGTTAAATTCAAGGCCCGTTTAGTTGCAAAAGGGTATTCACAAAAGGAGGGTGTTGACTTTAATGAAATTTTCTCTCCTGTGGTTAAACACACATCTATTCATTTTCTACTTGCTTTAGTTTCTTTTCATAATCTTGTGTTAGAACAACTTGATGTCAAAACTGCCTTTTTGCATGGAGAATAAGAAGAACAAATTTTTATCCAACAGCCTGAAGGGTTCATCCAAGAAGGCAACAAAAAATTTTGTCTGCAAGTTGAACAAGTCACTCTATAGTTTGAAACAGTCTCCAAGGCAATGGTATAAAAGGTTTGATAGTTTTATGCTAGGACAAGATTTCATCCACTGCAAACATCATTGCTATGTCTATTTTAAGATGCAGGCCAATAACTCATTCATTATATTGCTTCTTTATATTGATGATATGTTTATCACTACTCAAGACATATCTCTACTGAATGATCTAAAGTTTAAAATTAAAAAGGAATTTGAGATGAAAGATTTAGTTGCTACAAGGAAGATTCTCAGTATGGAGATTGATCGAGATCAAAAGCATGGCAAATTATGGCTCAAATAGAGCAAGTATCTTGAGAAGATTATTTCTCGTTTTTACATGCAGAATTCAAAACCCATCAGTACTCCTTTGGCATCTCACTTCAAACTTTCAGCTCAACTATGTCCTTCTACAGATGAGAAGTATGCATACATGGAGAACATCCCATTTTTAAGTGCTGTTGGAAGTCTAATGTATGCTATGGTATGCACAAGACCTGATATTGCATAAGCAGTTAACATTGCTAGTTGTTACATGGCAAATCCAAGAAAAGAGCATTGGCAGGCTGTGAAAGGGCTATTAAGATATATCAAAGGTACTCTTAATATTGTCTTATGTTTCAATAGGAACACAATTCAAGAGACCAAAATTATTGGCTATGTCGATTCAGACTATGCTGGAGACCTTGATCGACGACGATCCCTTACTGGTTATCTTTTCACTCTTTGTGGATGATCTATTAGTTGGAGGTGTACCTTACAGTCAACTATGACATTATCTACAATAGAGTATGAGTATATGGCAGCTACAGAAGCTATCAAAGAAGCTCTATGGCTAAAAGGATTGGCAAGTGAAGTTGGTTTTTCTCAAAATATTCTTCCTATTTTTTGCAATAGTCAGAGTGTCATACACCTTGCGAAGAACCAAATGTACCATTCCATATCAAAGCATATAGATGTCCGATTTCATTTTATTCGGGACATTATTGAAGACGGCGAGATTTCTTGACAAAAGATTCATACTTCAAGAAATCTTGTAGATATGTTGATGAAGGTGATTCCAATTGAAAATTTCAAGTTTAGTTTGGACTTGATCAATGTTCAAGGTCATTGATCCTACCTGATGAGGTAATGGCAAAGACATCTATTGAAGATTCAAATTCAGAGAATAAGATGATTCGAGCCAAGGTGGAGATTGTTGGCTTAATTGTGTCTCGAATTTGGATTTTCCAGAGAGTCTTAATTATATTAGGAAGTAATTTAGTGGGGCTAATCCTTATCTATATTTATCTTCAACTAGAAGACTTAAATTAGTAGAAGTCTTATTTAAGTTAGTCTTCAACTTTGACTGAAACACTGTTAGGCCACATCTATAAATACTCTATTGATGTAAGGGTTTCAATATAAAGAGTGAAAGAGGGAGGCATAGATCAATACTCTCAAGATGTCTTGTGACGGTTAGACTACTTAGTTTTTTGTGAGAGTTGGTGATATTGGAGTTTTGTCTCCATCATTGTAATTTTCTCTTCCTCTTCTCATTAATACAATATCCTCTAGATCATCTTCGCCACATAAATCTCTTGTATACTATCTTTTCTTCTTTTCTATTCTTCTTCTACATCGTGAATTGTAGTGGACATTGATATTTTGCGCTACATAATTGATGGCCTCTTAGGTGTGTTGTCGATTGAATTTAAGTGTTGCCCATGCTTTTGGGTTGGCTTAGTTTGAGAGATGTGTCATCAATGACTTATAGGGTTGATTAGCTTCAATGTATGACCAACTACTTCATGCGTATTGTTAGTTGACTTCGATGGAACAAGACATTTGGCTAACTGACTAAGTGAGTTCATGTCTACCTTAGTTCAGTTCAATTTGATAATTGATGACCTATAAGGTATATTATCGATGAATTTGAAGTGTTGCTAATGCTTTTAGGTTGGATTAGCTTTGAAGTGTGGTCGACAACTTTTAAGCATGTTATTGGTTGACTTTGTTTGAGTAAGGCATTATGATTGAGTGACTAAGTGAGCTCAAATATACTTTAGTTTGGTTTGATTTATTGACAGCCCCTCGGGCAAAATGTCGATTAAATTTGAAGCACTTTTGGATTGGCTTAGCTTGAAAGATGTATCATCAACAACTTCTAGGATTGATTAGCTTTGAAGTGTAGCCAATAGCTTCATGCATATTGTTGGTTGACTTCAATTGATTTAAGTCTGATATAATTTAATTCAATATTTAAACTTAATCTTGATTGGAATCTGACTTAATTTAGTTTAACATTCAAAACTCAGTCTTGATTTGAGTCTAATTTAATTCAATTCAAGTCAGGCTTGCCCTTGTGTTGGATCCAAACCCTCAAAAGTTTCTTATTAGATCCTTAATGGATTTTGCATCTGACCTTGATAGGGTTCTTGATGAATCCTTAATGGATTTTGGATCCAATCCTTGATGGGTTCAACTACAAGTTGATTAGATTTAAATTAGTTTTGGTTTAGGCTTGACCTAATTTGGTTCAATTAGGGTTTAAATGTGAGTTTAATAGTATCAAGTTAGTTAATTCAATCAATTTTTGTTAATCAATCTGGTACAAGAGCCCTTAGGCTGTCATGAAAACATTTAGGCAGGCCAAAGGCTGGCTTATAAGTGGTTGTGGGCCTAAAGGCCAACTTATGAATGTTTGATGGGTCAAAAGGTTGGCCTATAATCCAAATAGTTGTGAGCTTGAAGATTGGCTTAAATGCAAGCTCAAAGGTTAGCATGGGTGTGAGCCCAAAGGCTAGCCTAGTTTTTGGCAGGCTTGAAGGCTAGTCTAGATTTTTGGGCCCAAAGGTTGGCCTAATTTAGGTAGCCTCAAAGGTTGACTTGGTTATGACAGGCTTGAAGGCTCGCCTGATTTCAAGCCCAAGGCTAGCCTGATTTGGTGGGCTTGAAGGCAAACCTAGTTTTGGTTGGCCCTAAGGATGGCCTGATTTTGGTGAGCCTAAAGGCTAGCTTGATTTTGAAGGGCTCAAAGATTGGCCTCATTTAGTGGGCCTGAACATTGACCTAATTTGATAGGCCCAAAGGCAGGCTCAACTTCAAGGCTGACCTGATTTTGGCAAGCCCAAAGACCGACCTAGTTTCAGTAGGCTCAAAGGCTGACCTAATTCACCGAGCCTAAAGGTTGACCTAGTTCAGTGGGCTCAAATGTTGGCCTGGTTTAGACATGCCTGATGGCTAGCTTGGTTTTGATAGGCCCAAAGACAGACCTAGTTTTGGTTGGACAGAAGGCTACGAGCCATAAGGATGGCCTTATTTTGGTGGACTTGAAGATTGACCTATAGTTATGATGGACTTGAAGGTTGACCTGTAGTCAATGATCCACTAATATGCAAGGCTACAATAGTGATGGAGTCTGTTGATGGGCAAGGGGGCCACGAGTGTCCATGAGCATGAAGATGATGGTCGTGCAAGCATGGACATGGTAGAGATGAGCAAAGCCATGGGTGGCCATGAGCATGGATTGAGCCAGTTCCTCCTCCTTCTAAATCTTCTCCTTTGATTCACCTATGATGCCTCCTTTCTGTACTTCCTAAATTTTTTTATTTTTTTACCAACTCAACTTTTTTCTCTCTTTTTTAATGGCTAGATTTTCCTTTCTTTTTTAGCTATAAGATTTTATTTGTTTATTGGAGATGAAGATGAAATTTGTTTGAATGTGGATTCTATTTTGGTTTGGATGAGGATAAGGTCCATAGTTTAGATGTTTGAATTGAAGATGAAAACCTTGTTCAAATTTTAAATTATGGATGAAATTGTATTTTTTGCAAAATTATGAAATTCCAAAGGGTTATTTGTAATTTTCTCAAAAAATTTGGACTAAAATTTAATTTTACAAATTTTAGGAGATTTTTTGTAAAAAAGCTTATTTATAAAATTTTGAAACTTTCAAGATCCTTTTTGAATCAAATTTAGGCTCATTTGTAAATAAAAATTTTTAAGAGACTTATTCATAAAAAATATTATTCTAGGGGTTTATTTGGGAATATGGAATTCTTGAATAGTTTATTTACAAACTTTAAACTTCATAAGGATCAAATTATAATTATCGACCTTTTATAGGATTTATTTGTAAATCCTATATTTTGCAAGGATTGATTTGTAATTTTAGAGTTTTACTAAACTTTTCCATAAAATTTTCATCCTAGTGACCTACTTATAAGAAAAATCCTGCCAATGACCTATTTGTAAGAATTTATTTGATCTAGGTACTTGTTTGCAAAGTTCTTATATTTTTTTTATTTTACCTAGATTTCAGATGAATTCTTGGCCAATTTTGGTCCAGATTCCAACCCAGATTCCAAGATGAGTCTGAACTAGAACCAAACCATGTCTAGACCCAAATAGAGTCAATTTAATCCAAACGTAGTAATGGTCCAACATAGGTCAAATCCAAACTCAATAAAGGTTCAATAAGGATCAAAAGCCCAATCCATTAAGGATCTATTAAGTGTTGAATGCAAAATCCATTAAGGATTGATTAAGAATCCATTAAGGACCAAATCCAAGATCTATTAAGAATTTAAGTTGGTTTGGATGCAAAATCCAGCAAGGAATAATTAAGTATTAAGGATCCATTAAGGATCAGATCAAAAATTTATCAAGGATCCATCAAGGATCAAAAATAAATCCATTAAGGATTGAATCCAATATCCATTAAGAATCTAAGTTGGGTCAAACCCAAAATTCAATAAAGATCCATTAAGGATCTAACCAAAACCCAGTAAGAGTCTAAAATGAGTCAAATCCAAAACCCTAATATTTGGATGTCAATTGGACCAGACGTGAACCTAAAACAAATTTTGAATCAAAACAAGTTCAAATTAGAACCAGATTTAAACCAAGACCAAATCTAAAACTAAATTAAACCAAGTAAGCCAAGTTTTAACTAAATCAAAGTCGAACCATGACCAAGTGTGAACCAGATTGAAAGACCTAAATGCAGTTCAAATTAAATCTAGTCATCTTGACTCGAGTTGAAATAGAAGTTAAACTAATTTGGGTCAAGTTCAAACACCATTTGACTTTATCAAGATGAGTCAAATCAAATAATCTTGGATTGAACTAAAACTAGTTAAGTAATCTCAATCCAAATTCAAATAGGGGCTAAATCGCTTGTGTTTGCTTAAGCCAAGTAAGCTAACTCAAGGTCAATCAAGCTAAGGTAAATTGACATCAAGCCAAGATTGTCAATTACATTTAAATCAAATCAAGTCCAAACAAGGATGGTGAGCATAAGCTACAATAGTTATCCATTCTTTTAAGTTAAACCGAACTAAGATGGGCTTTTATTCAGGAAATCAGTTAGCCAAATGTTATTTTCAAAGGAACTATCAACAAGAAGAAAACCATTGACAACTCTTCAAACTTAATCAACAATAATAGAAAAAAATCATTAATTATTAATTAATTGATGGTTAGCATAAGCCAAATTCATTAACCATTCTTTCAAGTCAAATTGAATTAAGGTAAGTTTGTACTCAGCCAGTCAATTAGCCAGACACCTTGCTCTACGCAAAGTTAAAAGAAGCCAACTAACAACAAGCAAGAAACTATTAACATCACTTCAAGTCCAAATAGAGTCAACTACACAAGTCAAAGTAGTCAATAACATCCTAAAATACAAAAATATTATTAATATCCTTTCAAGATCAAACCAAGTATCCAATCTAGGCAAAACCAAGTCCAGTATGTTGTCTATCACATCACACATAGTCAAGCACATCGGAGCAGGGCAACAGTGAGCATGAAGCCTTCCTGGTCCTCTCTATTTTATTTTATTATGTTATAAATTTAAATTGTAAAGTGAGAGTATACCCTTTCTTAAGCCATGTCATCCAATAGCCATTAAATCGAATCATATTTTCTATCTCTTTTCTTTGTTTTTATTAGCTAGGTTTCCCATTATAGGAGATTCCTAATGATTGTTAGGATAATTAACAATAGAGGCTTATGCTTGTTGAAAGTCATAAAATCATATAACCTAAAAACCTAACAGAACTAAATGCTACTTAATTTGTTTTTTTGAGAATGTTTTCCATGATTTTCTTGCCATCCTGAGTGGTTGATCGCAACTCCACAACTTGTACCATGTCTGATGGGCATGACTTCTTCTCCAAGTGTAAAAACATAGTTAATATAATAGAGATACATGAAAATAAGAAAGAAAGTGAAAACTAAACCCGACGAACGATCTTCTTGCCCTAATGAAAACTAAACCCAACAAAGAAGAAAAATAGTATCATTAAATGATCTTCTTGCCCTACACTATACAATCATCCTTGACAAAGGATCTGTGATAAACTTTTCTCATCTAATGATTACTGCAGGGGAAATTGGCATACAGGTAATCTATGAGACTATATCCAACTCCGTCCAATTTACACATGGTCCTCATTCTTCCACAATCAGTATTGCTACCCCCATTGTTGTTGTCACTATTGCGGCTAGCACCAATCTAGTTGATGTTACAACTACTCAACATGGACCAACCCTTGGCCAACCATTTAAGGAGAAAAGGCAAAGTCCATCTAGGGCACAAAAGCCAAGTCCATTTAAAGGACAAAGGCCAAATGCATACAAGGGGAAAAGGCAAAATGTCACTATGCAAAAACTTGGTCATGAAAAAGAGGGATCATTAGCACAAGGTAGGGCATCAATCTTGCAAAGATTGGGCAATTGATGAAAGCCAACTTTTGACTGCTAACAACCTACCCTAAAAGTCAAGAAAGCTAATACAATTGATACAAGTTAAAGGGTGAATTAGTGGGGTATTTTGTTAGTTGCGAGAGGTTAGCTCAAAGCCAAGACCAATTGTTGTAATTTTCATCTCTAACTCCTTGATAGCACCACAAGAGGTAAAAAAGAATAAAGAAAGAAAACAAATTCAATCTTCTCTGGTTGGGAAAGGAGAAACATCTGATAATATAAGAGTGATTAATGGATAGATAACTAAACCCCAAAAAAATTTGCATGATAAATTTATGGCACAAAAAGTCAAAAGATCCACACCACCAATTAATGGTTGTGAGAGTTTTGAAAGTAAAAAAACCAAAAAAGAAAATAAAACAACAAAAAAAATGCTTCGCCTATGATGGGATATTTAGTCACATCAAAATTAACTAGTTAAGTATGAATTCTATATTTCTCAAGGTGAAATATAAAATAAAAAATATACTAAAAAGAAAACTAAAAGAAAAATCTATAAAAAAGGAAACATAAAATACAAAAATCCACTAAAACAAAAAAGAAAACAAAAAAATCCATTAAAGAAAAAATACACTAAAAATTGATGATTAAAATAATGTTTAATCTATGATAGAACGTTTGACCAATTTACAAAAATAACGAGTCAAGTGCATATGTTTGTAGTTCTTGAGGCAAAATATAAGCAAATAATAATAATAAATAATAATAAATAAAATTTGAAATTAAAAATAAATAAAAGGTAAAAAATGCAACAAATGGAAAAAAATAAAGAAAATTGAAATAAAAAACATATTGTATTTTGTGTATAGTGAAATATTTGATACTCATTATGTTTAACTAGATATGTGTTTATAAGCAGGATATATATATATATATATATGAACAAAATAAAACAATTATGAAGAAATAAAAGTAAACAAATTAAAAAGCAAAAAATTTAAAATATTCTCTTAATATTCAGGTGAACTACTATCTATCTTAGAATTAATTATGGAACTTATGATCAACCACCTAGAATAGCTAAAGACTCGAGGAGCAATATCAAAATAACAAATAAAATTTTGGTATGGTTTGAATGTATAATTAGAAATTGTGGGAAAATGAATTTCAACAAGCACAAGTCATTGTTATTAATTACCCTAATTATTCTCAGAAACATCCTAAAGTAAGAAACCTAGTAAATAAAATAGAGACAAAAAAAAATAATTTGATTAATTTAAAGAAAGGTACATGGCTTAAGTAAGGACATACCTTTACTTTATAGAAGGATTTAAATTCATAATATGAAGAATATGAAATGAGGAAAGGATGAGGAAAGGCCTGATGCTTACTATTGCCTTGCTCCCCTATACTTGATTGAGTTGAACTTGACTCAGATGAGTGCTTTGATCATCAAAGAATGTTGATAACTTTTGCTTGATTTTAGAGTATGGTTGACTGTCTTACCTTGTATCAATTGATCCTATTAAAGTTTGAACTATCATTGACGAATTTCTACTTGTTGTCGATTAACTTTTTTTGATATTTGATTTGGGAGAATGAGTAATAGCCTTAGCTTATACTAACTATCCTTAATTTGATAATCAATAATCCTTCTGGTTTGTTGTCAATTGAGTTCAAAGCATCACCGATGACTTTGAACTTGTGTCGATTAACTTCTTTTGAATATGATATTTGACTGATTGATTAAATGAGTTTAAGCCTACCTTAGTTCATTTTGATTTGAGAGAATGCTTACTAGTCTTAGTTTATGCCAATTGTTCTCGACTCAATAATGAATGGCCTCTTTGACTTGGTGTCGATTAAGTTTGAAGCATCACCAATAGCCTTTATACTTGTATTGGTTGAGCTTGAAGTGTCACCGATGGCTTTGTGCTTATGTCAGTTAACTCCATTAGAAACATGGTGCTTGGGTGATTGACTAAGCAAATCAAACCTACCTTAGTTTAATTTTGATTTGAAAGAATGTTAGTAGCCTTAGCTTATACTAATCATTCCTGATTTGATATTGACAACCTCCTTGACTTATTATTGATTAAGTTTTGAAGCATTACTAATGACTTTTATACTTGTGTTGGCTAAGCTTGAAGTGTTATAAATGACTTTATGCTTATTATCGATTTCTTTGAACATAGCATTTGGCTGACTCACTAAAGAGTTTAAGCGTGCCTTAGTTCTATTTTGATTTTGAAGGATTGTTTAGTGATTTTGGCTTATGTGGGAACAACACAGGAAGCACAAAGCATAGGGGTCCTCAAGAAAGGTAGTGAGGAAGCCTAGCCTCTCGTAGTGGCACAATAGATGTGATAGTGGTGTGTGAAGGCAAAGCCAAGAGCTACATGGGAGCAAGTCAGCATCTAGGTCCTAGTTACCTAAACTTGGGCAGCCAAGGAAGATGTATTGCAGGACCTAAGTAGAAGGGCGTAGTGGCAGGAGGTCTCTAATAATGCGGTGGGGCATGAACATAGGGAGACTAGTAGAGTGTAGAAGAAGAAGGAGAAGCAAATGATAAAAAAATAAATAAAACTAGATGGGTGAAGAGAACTAACTAAACTTTTTCCTTGTATTCAATTTCAACTTTTGATATTCTTGTTATTCTCTCACTTCCTATATTCTTTACCTCTAATCTCCTTTTTCTTTATAGGGTTCTTCTAATTTTCTTTTGAATTATGAAACAAAACCATTTTTTTTTCAAAATTTGAATTGATGTTATGATTTATCTAGATTGTATAAGGATGAATTATTTGTTATGAATGGAAACTATATCTACTTGCCTTATCCAATTTACAAGGGGTTTATTTGCATTATTTTTCTCTTTTAGGACCAATTTATAATTTTATGAAATTCAGGAATATTTTCATAAAAATCACTTATTTGTAAAGTTTAACACTTTCAAGGTTCTATTGCAAAATTTTACTTTTAAAATAAGAAAATTTGGACATATTTATGACTTAAAAGTTTTTCAAGAGCTTATTTGTAAATTTAGAAATATTAAATTGATAATTTAGCATTTTATTGATGGTCTATTTGTAAAAAAATAAAAAATTAAGGGTTTATTTATAAATATGAGGGTTTTTTTGAGGGATTTAGTCATAAACTCTAGATTTTGCATTGGTGAATTTTAAATTTGAAGAATTTTATAACTTTTTTGTAAAAAGTTTCATCCCATGGATCTATTTATAAGAAAAATCTGGCTGGGGATCTATTTGTAAGAATTTATTTAGTTTAGGAACTTATTTATAAAAATTTTATCTTTTTCATTTTGGCCTATTTTTTAATGAAATTTGGGCCTAATTTTGGTCCAAGTTATTTAGCCCACTTAGCCCATTTGAGCTACATTCAACTTGAGCCTGAATTTCACAATAATTTGGATATAAATCTAGCTTAATTTTTGGTCAAATTTTACTGTGATTAACATCCAAGTAAGATCCATTTTTGGGCTATAATCTAGTGGCATTCAATCTCTGATTTTGGTCAAATTTAGTTTTAGCCAAAATCCACCTAAATAAAGTATCTCCTTTGCATCCTCTTCTTGAGTTTTGATGAAAGGAGAAGGTGCAAACAATTTTTAAGTTTCTAGCCTCTGTGTCATTATTCTGAGAGTTAAGTATATTTTCCATATAAGAGTGAATTTGATTTGCCACATGTAAATTGATTTAACTTGCCATGTATAAATGGACTTGATTTGTCACATGAGAAATGGATTTGGTTTGCCATATGAGAGTAGACTTGATTTGCCACGTGTGAGTGGACTTGACTTTTCACGTGAAAGTGGACTTGATTTGCTATTTGAAAGCAAACTTGATTTGTCATATGAAAGTGAACTTGATTTGCCATGGGAAAGTAAACTTGTTTTACCGTATGAGAGTAGACTTGATTCATCATGTGAGAGTGGACTTGAACTACCATGTGAGAGAGTGGACTTGATTTGGCATGTGAAAGTGAATGGTTCTCCTCATAAAAGTTAGCTTGATCACCACATGAAAGTGGATTGGATTTGCCATATGCGAGTGGACTTGAATTACCACATGAGAGTGGACTTGATTTGCCACATGAAAATAGAGTTGGTTTTCCATATAGATGCAGACTTGATTGCCATGCAAAAATAGACTTTAATTTGCCATATGAGATTAGATTTGGTTTGCCATGTAGATAAGGACTTGATCACCATGCAAGATAGACTTTGCATATGAAAATGGACTTCATTCACCATTTAAATACGGACTTGATTACCATGCAAAATAGACTTTAATTTGTCATGTGAAAGTGGACTCGATTTGCTATATGATAGTGAACTTGATTTGCCATTTAAATACGGGCTAGATCGCCACACAAAATAAATTTTAATTTAACACATAGAAGTAGACTTGATTGTCTATATAAAAAAGGACTTAATTTGCCAAATGAAAGTGGACTTGTCATATAAAAGTGGACTTGATTTGTCATAATATTGCGGGCTTGATCACCACACAAAATGGACTTAGATTACCATGTGAAAGTGAACTTATTTTACCACGTGAAAATAGTCTTATTTGTCGTGAAGATATTGGTCTGATCACAATAAAAAATAGACTTAATTTGCTATGTGAAAGTGAAATTAAGTATCCATGTGAAAGTGGACTTGAACTACTAGGTGAGAATGGAGTTAATTTGTCACATGAAAGTTGACTTGATTCTCCACATAATAGCTAGCTTGGATGCCATATGAAAGTGGAATGGATTTGCCGCATGGGTGTGAGCTTGAGCTATCATAAGAGAGTAGAATTGATTTACTAGATGAGAGTGGACTTTAATTTGAAGCTACAAAATCCACCTAAGAGAGGGGAGTGAATTAGGTTTTTAGAAAAATCCAGTGGCACCTTTTTGTATTTGAATAAGAATATGATCAATCCAATAGCAAAAATGATTTCAAGCCAATCACAATAAATCACAAGTATGAGTAAAATAAAGCAAGGCAAGAGTGCACCACAATGTAAAGTGGTTCAGATGCTAACCACTCCTACTCCACTACTCTTGTCTCATTGTTGAGGACTTTAACACTTCACTAGTGCATCACTTCATTAGTGAAGCCAATGTCATACACTTGTCCTTGCTCCAACTAGCAAGGCTAACTTCAGATTAGAGCTTTACTCTCTCAATAACTCCAAACAACCTTGGAGTACTTACAATTAATATTGGAAGAGAAAAGACAATCCTAATGCCTCACTACAAGATTACTCAGTGAGAGAACAAGGGTTTTGAAGATTTAAAATTTGAAACGCAAAGATTAGAACTCTTGGAGGCTAGAGGGATATTGGGAACCTATTATCTCAGAGAAAGATTGCTCAAGAATATGCAAAAGTTATGAAAGAACAAGTTCCAAGCCTCTAAATACCAGTTGGTGAAAACACTAGCTGCTATGCCATGCTTTGCCGCATTTGGGTGTTCGAACCGTACCTATTCAGATGTTCAAAGCCTTTCAATGGTCAAATTTTACTAGCCATTGAAGCTGATATCATTGGTTTGAGCACCCAATCAAAGAGTTAGAACATCCAAGCTGACAATTTTAGACATCCAACCAAATCTTTGGGCGACCGAACCCAGGGGATAAATTTTTTCAGAAGTTATAATTTTCAAACTTCAGGCATCCAAATCTTTCAATAATTTAGAGAGCTTTTTCCTGCTACATTTGGGCATCCAAACCATAAAGTTTCAGGCTCTCAAAGTTAACCAAAAAACTTCTATTTTTGCTGTAACTTTAGTCTTTATGCTTAACACCATCTATTAAAAGATGAGCCGATGAAGGTATTCCAAGGTAGGTTGCGTGCTAGCCAATGTTCTAAGCTACAAACTCAAATTACAAATCTTTGACTCAAAGAAAATAAATAAAAGGTTAAACCTATTGAGTCTTCTCTTGAGCATTCTCCTAGCCAATATTCATTCCTTGAAGATTCATCCGTTGATCTATCATCATGCCTCATCTTCAATGATATCTTCATGTTCATCCATACCTGAGTCTTCCAAATGGGGTTGATCTTCATTGTGAGTTTGACTTGATTGCTAGCTACACATAGAACAAGAAATAGATCAAATACATGATTTGTTTATCATCAAAACTATAAAGGGCAACATAATTTACCACATGAAAGTTGAGTTCATTTTTCATTTAAATATGGAATTGATCACCAAGTAAAATAAGCTGTAATTTTCCATGTTGACATATTAGAGTAGGAGAAGCTAGCTAGCTCAATGAGCAAATCCAAGATTGATGCTTATCAAACTATAGTATCTGAGGCCAACGGTTCATCTTTTAGTTTTTTCATGAGCTTCAAAAGAAGTAATCTATGAAGTGATATTCATTTCAATATGCTCTTATTATGATACTTGAAAAATCTAATAATGCAAAGCATATATGTTTATATTTATTTTTATATTTTTATATTTTATCATTTATTTTATTACCTTAGCTTTTGTTGTTTCATTGTTTCCATTGCTTTATTTCTTTCTAAAAAACTTCTAAATATTTTTTTTCTTTTAGAATTTTTTTTGAAATGTTTTAGTAAACAAGTGACATATCCTTTTACCTTCGAGAATAAGGCCTCTGACTTAATTTGACCTATTGAAGTTTTAATGATAATTTTGTCTCAAGTGTGGTAGGTCACAAATTGACCTCCCCTTACACATTTTTCCTAGTATAATATTTATTTTGGGAACTATTTTTCTGGCGACTTCGCTACTTCCATCAAGTTCTTATTAGTTAGTTACTTTTTGACTTTAGCGTTGATCTCTAGATGCCGCTTAATCTTAATTTTCAAGGTTTATACAATCATAGATGCCATTCGATACTTACACTTTGGGTGGTCTTTCTTGGTCAATAATATACAAAGATGAGGTTGGGTTAGTCCTCTTAATTCTGGCATGTGATCAAATATTCTCTCTCTTTTCCTTTTTTTATTTATTTTATTTTTATTTTTATTTTTTTTGACTTAGTAATCTCATAACTCTTTTGAGAATCCAAGACTTGTGAGCTCACAAATGCCAATCAATACTTATTCTTTGAATCTACCTCTCTTAACTTGATTTTTTGTATGAGATTTATCCATTTAGAATTATGCTTTTCATTATTTATTTGGACATAACCTCTTGCCTCTAGGAGAAAATTCCTGAGAGGTTATCATTTGATCATTGTACTTTTATTTTTGAAGCAACTTTCCTAGCAGGTTCTAGTTATTTGTAGATCGATCGTGATATTTCTAGGCTTGCATTCCTAGAGTTAACTGAGGGTGTTGGTGGATGAGGGATGCGCAAGGATTCCAACTCAACCATAGTTTATCATTGACCATTCTTATCTTCAAATATTTTTCATTCACTTTTAGAGACAATATCTTTATGATAGAAAGCAGTTCACCTGAATACTAAGAAAATTTTTTTATCTTCTTTATTTTCTTTTTATTTTGTATTTCTTTTAGTGGTTTTATGTTTTGCCTTGAGAAGTATGAAACACATACTTGACTAGTTAATTTTGATGTGAGTAGACATTCTCTCATAAGCTAACATAATCTTATTTATTTATTCTATTTTATTCCTTTTGTCTTTGAATCTCATACAACCATTTGACTCTTTCATGCCACAAATTTGCAATGATTATCTTTTTTTGGATTTAGTTACTCATTTCTTAATCACTTTAGTCTTAAAAGATAGTGTTGCTCCTTTCTCAGCTAAAGAAGAACGAACATGTGTCCTTTCTTTGTTTTTTTTAGGCATTCTGAGGTTGTCAAAGAGTTGGATGTAGGGATTGCAACAATGATTATGGCTTTGAACTTACATCTAGTAGTCGACCAAATACCCTATTGAACCCTCCTTTCCTTGCATTGCTTTTATTAGTTTCTTTAACTTCTAGGGCAAGTTGTAGGTCATCAAAAACTAACTTTTGCCTATTATCAAGTCTTTGAAAGACTGATGGCCTAGATTATGCTAATGGGTCCTTAGTTTTATTATTAAGGTTCAACACAATGACATTTGCCTTCAGCCCTTACATGGACTCATCCTTTACCCCCTGGGTGGAAGGTGAGGAGTTAATATATGTTGGGTAGATAGAGTAATAACTAAATCAATGGTAGTAATAGTAGTAGCAATAACAACAAGAGCATCCATATTGTTGGTGAAAGCAAAAGCACCATAAATAAATTGAATGGAGTTAGACAAATCCCCATAACTTATATGTACTCCAATTGCTCCCACGATGATCATTGGTTGAGGAAAGTGTATTGCAAACTTTTCACTAGGGATGATAGGTTGGGGTAGGAGGATCATCTGATGATATCGCTTTCCTTTTCTTATAATAAAAAATAATGAATCAATCATTAGCTTTCTCCTTTTATTCTTTTGATGTGTCTCTATCATATTAACTATATATCTACACTTGGAGGAGAAGTCATGTCCCACTAGATGAGCCAGAATTTGTGACAAGTTGGTGTCATAGGTTGTAAAGATTCACTACATATAGGCCTACCACAAATCAAGAAAAAAATCCCACTGAACGTGTTAGAATTTGTGGAGCGTAATTGACCACCTAGGATAGCTAAAGACCATGTAAATTTGGTGGGTTCAAATGCATAATTAGAAATTATGGAAACATGACTTCCAATAGCCTCCATTATTAATTACCTTGACTATTCTCAGAAACCTCCTAAAATAAGAAACCTAACTAATCAAATAGAAACATAAAGAACGAAAAGGATAATTTGATTAATTTAAAAAAAGGTACATGGCTTAAGTAAGGACACACCCTTATTTTATAGAAAATTTTAAATTCATAATATGAAAAATATACAATGACGATCAACAATGGCTTTTATGCATGTGTTTGCTAAGTTTAAGTATTATTGATGGCTTTATGCTTATTATCAATTGACTTCCTTTAAACATGGCATTTGGCTAATTCATTAAGTAAGTTCAAGCCTACCTTATTTCTATTTTGATTTGAAAGCATGTTTCACGGCCTTGGCTATTTTGATCATTCTTAATTTGATAATTAATGGTTTTTTAGCTTGTTGTCGATTGAATTTAAAGCACCATCAATAGCTTTATGCTTATATTAATAAACTTTCTTCTAACATGGCATCTAGTTGGCTGACCAAGTGGGTTCAAAACTGCCCTAGTTTGGTTAGATTTGAGAGAATGATTAGTGGCTTTATCTTATACTATCACTCATGATTTGATAATCAACAATCTTTTGCTTGTGTTGATTAAATTTTAAGCATTATTGAGGGCTTTTGTGCTTATATTAGTTGAGCTTGAAGTGAGGCTTTATGCTTATTGTTGGTTAACTTTCTTTGAACATGGTGTTTAGTTGACTAACTAAGCCTACCTTAGTTCAGTTTAAAATAGTTAGCAGCCTTGGCTTATATTGACCATTTCTAATTTAACAATTGATGACTTTGAGCTTGTTAATAAGCTCCACTCTGATTTAAGCTTGGCTTTATTCAAACTTGGTTTTATTTCAAGTTCGATTCGATTTGGTTCGATATTCAGACATGGTTTTGTTTCAAGTCTAATTTGATTCAGCTAGATGCTTATACTTTGTTTTGATTCAAATCTGATTTGATTTAATTCGATGTTCAAACTTGATTTTGGTTCAAGTCAGATTCAATTCAATTCGATATTCAGAATTGGTTTTGACTTAAATCTAATTTGATTCTATTCAATGTTTAGAGTTGATTTTAAGTTCAAGTCTGATTTGAATCGATTCGGTTTGAGTTCAACCTTATATTAAATCCCCATCGGACCTTGGACTTAATTCATAATGGATGTTGGATCCAACCTTTGTTGGGTTCTTCTTGGATCCTTAATGGATATTGGATCTAACTCTTATTGGGTTCTTATTAGATCCTTAATGGATCTTGAATCAAACTCTTGTTGGGTTCTTATTGGATCCTTAGTAGATTTTAGATCCAACCCTTATTGGGTTCTTATTGGATCCTTAATAGATGTTGGATCCTATTGCCACAGATTGGCAACCTTTGAAGGGGGTGAAATAGGTTTCCAAATAATACAACAAGTCTTCATTAGATCAAATACAAATATAATTCACCGAGAACGACACTTATGAACCTCATGCAAATTAGAAGTGCAATTAAATATAAAGAAAGACAAGGAAAGAATGACACTATAATTTATATGGTTCAAAGATCAACTAATTCTACTCCACGGCCCTTGCCTTGCTCTTGAGGACTTCAATCACTCCACTAGTGATATTGCTTCTTGAGACAAATCCAAGTCTTTACATCAAACTCCAAACTAGAATGTTGCTTCCATCGGGTGGAGCCAAGCCTGTCGCTTCCTTTAAGTGAAGTGCTCCCATATAAACAATCTTGCTCCCACCGAGAAGATCTACATCACATAGGAGATTTTTTACATCATACTCTTAACAACCTAGGAGTATTTACGTGTGGAAAAAGATAAAAGATGATACAATTGAATCTTACTACATGTTCTCTCAAGATAAAAACAAGGGCATTGAAAACTTGACTTGAGATTTGAAGGTTTAGAGCATTCTTGGGCTAGTAGGCTTGGGGGGCTTTGATCTCTTTTCTCTAATGAGTATGAAGTTGTTAAAACTTGTTTAGAGAAGCCTATCCATGCCTATTTATACCTTATGACTCAACACTAGCCATTAGGGGTGAAATTTCGTGACTACCCTCATTCCAACAATCAAAATGTAACTAGCTATTGAGCAGATGCCACAAGTTTGAATGTCTGGTCATCAAGTTTGGGTGCTTGAACAACACAGGTTTAGGCATTTGACAAAGACACCATGTATCTGAACTTTGAATATGAAAAGTTCAAAAGTTACAACTTCTAAATTTTTGGGCATCCGATGTTGAGATTTGGGCATCCAAAGCTATCAATAATTCCAAAGTTATTTCTACTAGAGTCAGACATCTAAACTTTGAAGTTTGGGCATCCGAAGTTAACAAAAAAAACCTACTAATTCACTATAACTTCAGTTCCTTGTTCAACATCTTCTCAATACTGACCTTGGATAAATGTTGAGTTGGTGAAGGCATTTCAAAATAAGTTTGAGTACTAATAAAAAAGCTCTAAACTATTAATCTCAAGACAAATCCTTGACTCAACTAAAATAAATGGAAATCTAAACCTAGTCGATGTTAGGTTCTTGTGTTGCTTTAGCTATGTCCATGTCATCCTCAAATCTTCAAGTTGTTATAGATACCTTCATGCTAGTTCAAACCATCTTTTTATATTTTCAAGTCACTTTGCCAATCCACCATCACGCTTCATTTTTCTTTGAAGCTTACAAATATTCCCTTGAGTGCTTTAATACACTTTGGCTAAAACACAACTTAAATAGATATCAAATATAATGTTTCTACATCATGAAAACTACAACGGGTAACAATATCTCTTTTTGATGATAACAAACTATGCATGAGTTTTGTGAGTATCATTATTGGTGAATTATGTTGGTTTTTTTATCTTATGAAAATGTTTTATTATTATGTGAAAATCCCTTCCCTCCCCCCCCCCCCCCCCCCAAAAAAAAACCCCAAAAAAAGAGGTTGTCATTTTGGGTATCAGATTTAGCCTAAATTGGATTCTTATTGGATCCCTAATGGATCTTGGATGAAACCCTTATTGGGTTTTTATTGGATCCTTAATAAATATTGGATCCAACCCTTGTTGGGTTCTTATTGGATCCTCAATGGATTTTGGATCCAACCCTTAATGGGTTCTTATTGGATTTTTAATGAATCTCGGGTCCAACCCTAATTAGGTTCTTATTGGATCCTTAATGGATTTTGGATCAACATTGTTGGGTTCTTATTGGATCCTTAATGGATCTTGGATCCAACTCTTGTTGGATTCTTATTGGATCCTTGATGAACCTTTGTTCAATACTTTTTGGGTTCTTATTGGACCCTTAATAGATCTTATATTCAACCCTTATTGGGTTCTTATTGTATCCTTAATGGATCTTGATTCAACCATTATTAGATTTGGGGTTTAACCCATGTTGGATTCCTATTGGATCTAGGCTCTATAGCTTAATGGGTTTGGGCTCAAGTTCAACTTGGTTCTAGTTTAATTTCAACTTAGTTTTAGTTTAGGTTCAACCTATTTTTGGTTTAAGTTTAACCTAGTTTTGTTTCTGATTCAATCTAATTTTGGTTCTCATTTGACCTAATTCTAGTTTAGGTTTGATCTAGTTTTGGTTCATTTTTAACCTAGTTCATGTATGACCTTGTTTTGGTTCAACTTAGTTTTAATTTAGGTTCGACTAGTTCTAGTTCAGGTTTAGCTTGATTTAATTTAGGTTGACCAAATTTGAACCCAACTAGTATTAGGTCTAAACCAATCTGACTCAATTAGGGCTTGAGCCTGAGCCAATGTAATTTAGGTTGACCCAATTTGAACTCAGCTAAGATTTGGTTTGAATCGATTTAATTTGGATTGACCTAATTTAAATTTGATCGAGGTTAGGCTTGAACCAATTGGATTTGAGCTAACCCAATTTTGATTTGGGTCTACTTCAATTTGAGTTTAGTCCATTAATTAATTTGATTAATTTAGGCCTTATTGGTGATCCATTCATATTAGCTTGCTTTAGCTTAGTCAATTTGCTTAATTTGGCCAAATTACCTTAATTTTAATTTGATTAAGTTAATTATTTTAATTAATTAGAGAATCCTCAAATTGTCTATTGAATATAATGACTTTTGTGAGAGCCTGAAGAACTGGTTCTAAGCTAAATTGACTTTTAAGCAAGTCCGTGAGCTGGTACTAAGTCAGTTTGACTTTTGGAGGAGCTTGCATGCTTGTCCTAGGTTAGTTTAACTTTTAGACGAGTCCATGGATTGGTCCTAAATTAAATTGACTTTTGGACAACCCCACGGACTAGTCTTAAGCTGGATTGACTTTTGAACAAGCTCACATGTTGGCCCTAGGTCTAAATGACTTCTGGACGAGCTTGCACGCTAACTTGAAGTCAATTCAGATGATCTTGTAGGTTGGTCCTAGGTTTGAATGACTTTTGGGCATGTCTATATACTAGCCCTAAGTTTGAATGACTTTTGGATGAGCTCACAAGTTAGTCCTAAGCCAAATTGGCTTTTGAATAAGCCTGCAAACTAACCATAGGTTTGTGTGACTTTTAAGCAAGCCCAACTACTTGCTCTAGGTCTGAATTAACTTTTGGAATAACCTGCAAGTAGGCCCTAGGTCTAAAATGACATTGAAGGAGCCCATGAGTTGGCCTTAACTCTTAAACAATTTTTGTGCGAGCCCACGTACTGACCCTAAGTCTTAAATAACTTTTGGCAAACTCATAAGTTGACTCTAAGTCAAAAATGACTTTTTAGTGAGTCTGTAGATTGACCTTCTAAAAGCTCATGAATTAAAGAGAAAAAATATATCTTTATTTATGTTTTTATTTTTTTAAAATTTTGTTGGCAGTAATTTCTCCTTTTCTTTTCTTTTTTTGCTGCTATAAGTTTTTTAATTATTATTATTATTATTATTATTATTATTATTATTATTATTTACTTCTAGTTTCTTCTTCCTCGTAGATCTTGCATTCTTTTCTCTCCCAAACCCACTTCTCTCTTGCCTCATGATCGGATCTAGGCAGATCCAACCGGATTTGGTCTTTCTCTGAGCGTAGCAATGTACTTGGACTTCCTGGAGGGCGGATGGAAAGCAGGTAGGGGCTAGGGTGTGAGTGGGTGGAATTCGGCTATGAGCACAGGTGATGCATGTGTGCAGATGGACGGTCAATGGGCATGAGCTATAACTATGGTGGTTGGAGGTGGCAGATTCTCTTGTTGGGCTAGGTGGCATGCAAGAATCTGAGAAGAGGTAGATGGAAGGTTGGAATGTTGTGGTAACCACCTGGAGGTGCTCTAGTGGCATCTTGCTCGGCTAGAGGAGCTTCAACAGCGTCCTGGCTGGCTGGAGGTGCTCTAGCGATGATGCATGATAGTACGACAAGGGAGGGATCTATGCAAGTGTGGGAGATGGCTCATGGGCAGCTGGGCATAGGGGGTGAGCACCGGTAGGGAACATTGCAAGAAGCACAGAGTATGAGGTCTTCAGAATGAGCAGTGGGGAAGAGGCTTGGCCTCCAGAGGTGGTGAGGTAGATGTGATAGTTGTGTGTGAGGGCAGAGCAAGGAGCAGCATGCGAGCAAGTTGGCATTTGGGTTTGGGCGACTGGACCCTGGAGCCCAGTCTCTTGAACTCGAGTAGTCGGGGAAGATGTGCTCAAAGATCCGACGAGGAGGGTGTAGTAGCAAGAGGTCTCGGACAACGGCAATGAGGCATAGGCATATAGTGACTCACAAAATGTAGAAGAAAGAAGGAGAAGCATTCAAGAGAAAAAATGAATAAAGCGAGATGAGTAAAGAGAACTCGTGGAACTTTTTCCTTTTCTTGTATTCAATTTCAACTTCTGATGTTCTTGTTATTCTCTCCCTTCCTGTATTCTTTCCCTCTGATCCCCTTTGTGTTTTTTAAGGGTTTTTCTGATTTTTTTTTATAGCAGCCATGGGATAATGAGATTAGATCAATCACGATTCAAGTTGTGAATTGTGAAACATCATCAAGTTATCTTTTATTCAAATTTTGAATAGATGTTATGATCTATTGGATTAGATAGGCATGTGTTGTCTATTATGGATAAAATTTGTACCCACTTGCAATATCCAATTTGCAAGAGGGTTTTTTTTATAATTTTTTCACCTTCAAAGAGCAATTTATAATTTTGAAACTTCAAAGTTTTTTTTATAAAAAGAATTGATTCATAAAAGTTTAAACTTTCAGTGTCCTTTTATAAATTTTATTTGTAAAATAATAAATTTGGACTTATTTATAAACAAAAAATTTGGACTTATTCAAACTTTAAGCCTACTTAGCCCATTTGGGTTGCATTTAGCTTGACCCCAAATTTTATAATAATTCAGGTTTAAATCGAGCTTAATTTTTAAACAAATTAATTCAAGTCCAACTAAGACCCATATTAAGGTCATAATCTAGTAAGATCTAATCTCTAATTTTAATCAAATTTAGTTTTAGGCAAAATTCACCCAAGCATTAATGTCTTTGAAAATGAAAGGGTAATGTTTGAAGGTACGGATGGTCAATAATGAAATATGATAGAGTTGAAATCTCTACACCTTTCTTACTCACCAATGCTCTATGTTTACTTTGAGAATGCAAGTTAGATGTATGCATACTAATCTACAAGTGAGTAGAAGACTATTAGAAAATTTACATCAAAGACATATAAATGTAATGATGAAAGGATAACCTCTTGAAAATCTTCTCCTAGAGGCAAAAAATCACCCCCAAAATAAATAATATAAAATAAAGTCTCATACGAAAAACCAAATTAAGAGAGGCAGTGCAAAGAGTAATAACTGAATAGGATCTACGAGCCCACAAACCTTGTATTCTCAAAAGAGAAATGAGATTTCTTGGTCAAAAAAAAAAAAACCAAAAATCGATGAAAGAAAAAAGAAAAGGAAAAGAAACGGAAAAGGGGGAGTATGCTGGAATTAGTAGGAATAATCTAACCTCATCTTGGTGTATTATTGACCAAAAATATCATCCAAAGAATAAGTATCAGCTGATATCTACGGATGTGAACCTTAAAAATCAAGGTTATGAGGCATTTGGAGATCAAAGACAAAGTCAAACAAGTTGACCAATTAAGTTTACTTTTTGCATGGTGAATCAAACCAACCTTCATGCGACAACCAAGTTTGCTTCTATATGACAACTTAAGCTCACATAACGAACCAAGTTTACTTTCACAAGACAAATTGAATCCATTTTCATACGATAAATTAAATCTACTTTTATAAGATAAATTAAATCCTCTATTATATGGAAAGCCAAACCCAATACCAAGAGACAAACCTAAGTTCACCTGCAGGTTACAAGTCAAAACCACCAATTTAGCAAAAAAGATGCATGACACTCAGGTTTACAAAAACATGTACCTTCCCAATAAGAAGCATCAATAAGAAGCAAAATCTATTCTTTTGTACAAGAGGGACTATAAATGTTTGCGATATTGGAGAGATGACAAGATAACTAAGTTATTCATATGCCCTCCTCTCAATAGAAACTTGAGGAGGGGATGCAAAGGGATATTTTGTTTAGGTGATTTTTATCAATATAGATTTGGTTGAAATCTAACCAAAATTTAGACATGAATTGTCATTACATTTGAGTTCAGATACGAGTTTTAGGTGGATTCGAATTACAACTAAATTTGGATTAGATTGGACCTAAATTATTGTAGAATTTTGCTCAAATTAAATTTTGCACAAGTTAGGTTGAGTAGATCCAAAGTCAATCCAACATTAGGTCAAAAATCCATTACCACCTAGGAAAAAAATGAGAAAGACTTTTATAAATAGGTCTCTTGTCAGAATATTTTCTCACAAATAGGTCTTGGTTGAAAAATTATCTTACAAATAGGTCCTTGACCAAAAAAGTTTCTTACATATCTATGACCTAGTAAAATTCTTGTAAATAAGTCTCTAGAAAAATTTTAAATTATAAACTGATCCTTATAAAATTTAGGATTTACAAAAAGACCCCTCAAAATTTTATATTTACAAATTGATCCCTAAAAATTCTACAGTTTGGAAAAAGATCCCTTGAAATTTTCTAGGCCCTTGGAGAGTTTCCAAAATTTTGAAAATTTACAAATGAGCCTCTCAAAAATTTTAATGTATAAATAAGTACAAATTTTCAGTTATTTTCTAGTAAAATTTTATAAAAAAACTTTGAAAGTTTTAAAATTTTATATGTAAGTACTTATGAGTCATTTTTATGAAAAGATCTGTCATTTCTTTGAAATTACAAATTAATCTCTCAAATAAAAGCTTTTACAAATTACCCTTCATATTTTGCCATTTTACAAATTGATACAATCATGGAATGTATATGATTTCATTGAGTACATATACATTAATTCGAACAAAAAGAATCATCATCCACATCCAAATCAAAACAAAAAAAGTCGTCAATATCAATAATTAGAAATTGAATGGAGGTTTATGCAATCCGAAAGCCTCGATGTATAAAATGCAAAGAGTCCTACAAAGCAAAGGATAGAGAGAAGAACAAATTAGATGATGAAAGGGAAAACAAGAAGAAGAGATCATAAAAGGAGAGAGAGGTGACAAATGAGAATGAACGAATTAGTCAAAGCCGAAAATCACATGAGAAAAGTAAGTTTCGAACTTATCTCTTTTTCATTTCCTTTGAACTCTCTGCCACATTTTCTCTACCCTCCTACAAGTGCTCTGTCACTCCTATTGCTGACCTCCATGTGTTGCCGAGCTCCTAGCCTCGCTGCTCTGCTTGTATCCAGCTGAAACACAAATAGTCTTGACCAGAGCTTCTGGCCTAAACACAAATAGTCCCGGTGAAAGCTCCCAGTCGAAACATGGTCTATCCTGATTGGGTCTTTGGCTTGTCATGGTGCTTCATTGTCAGTCCATGACTCCACAGGTCATCACCTTGTGGCCTTCACTACCTATGGCCATCGAAGCACCAAAACACCAGAGACTTGAACCACCACGTGTTGCGGCTATGCCACCCTCTGCACCATGCCTGCCTTAGCTACTGAAGTTCACATGGCCGAACCCAAAACTTCAGGTGCCTGAACCCTAAGGTTCAATTGCCGAAACCTAAAGGTTTGATAGCCCAAACCTCTATCTTCTAGTCACCTACCACCAGCTTCCTCACTACCAGAGGCCACTGAAAGAAATTAATTAAATATGCCAAAACAATCCAGAAACATTCATGTCAGATTATTGAGAAAAATAAAAAACACGGAAGCGTACCTGATTCCATTGGGTAGATTAAAGAAGACTGACACCGGGAAAGAGGTATTTTAGAATACCTCAAATTTCTTCTTTTGTTCTTCTTCTTCCCTTACCAAGCCTCGAACCCTTGATCTTGCGGCTAAGATTCAAGCGCCAAACAACCAAGATACAAGACGACTGGCACCGGGGTATCCGCCGGCGGCGGTGGGAGAAGTGGGCGGCGGAGATCCGGGACCCGAGGAAGGGGATGAGGGTGTGGCTCGGGATCTTCGAGACGGCGGAGGAGGCAGCGCATGCGTACGACGTCGCCGCGTGCGAGATCCACGGACCCAAGGCTAAGCTGAACTTCCCCGACGTCGTGGAGGCCTCGGTGTCGTCTCCGGCTCCGAAGAAGGCGAAGTCACCGGAGGCGGAGGCGGAGGCGGAGTCGGAGGCAGAGCTGAGGGAGAAGATGGCGGCACTGGAGGAGTTAGGTTTTTGGGAGGAGGTCTTCTGACTGTTTGGAATTTCACCACCGATGGATCTAGGGTTTCTTTTCCTTTTATATCAAATTTCACAGTCAGGGACCACACCCATAAATCTTAATGGGTTAATTGTTAATTAGTCCATCAATAATTAACAATTAAACCCCAAGAATTCTACACATTCACAATTTAGCCACCACACTTATATTTTAGATGACAAAGACCCTAAATTAAATAGATCACCTCAATTGGGTCCTTATACCATATAATAGAAATATATATACAATAATTTCATGCAATACATGTACGTCTACATGTCCTTATGCATAAATGTACATGATTTATAGTCCAAATTCTAACAATCTCCCACTTGGACTATATATAACCATGTACATATAACTTCTATTGCATATACATCTCTACATCTTTAATGTGTACACAACTAGAAAAGTCATCTAAATCGATTCCGTCCATTAGTCTCACTAACACAAGGACCAAAGAGGCAGTCGTTGCTATTGTTTGCAACTAAACCCACATTAATCTCATGCATCAATTTAACTAAATGACATAAATCAAGTGTGGATGTGTAGCATGGAAATTACATGTAATGTGATCTGCACATGCCTATTTCCAACTGGTCCAACTTTAACCAAATGACATCAAAATTCAGAGTAAACAATGAAAACTGAAAATAACTGAATAATTTATTAATGTCATGACATTAAGTACAGTACCAAGCATAAATAAAAACACAAACTCCCACTAAATCAAATGGCATCAAATGCAACAACACCCATATTTGTAACATGATCATGAAAGGCCTTAGGTGCTAATGCCTTAGTGAGCGGATCTGCAATCATAGAGTTTGTTCCTACATGCTCAATACTAATTAACCCACTCTGAATTCTTTCCTTCACAACAAGGAACTTAATATCTATATGCTTAGATTTTGAAGAGCTCCTGTTGTTATTTGAGTACAAGACTGCTGCTCTACTGTCACAGTGCAACTTAAGTGGCCTTTCAATACCATTAACTATTTGCAGTCCTGAAACAAAGTTTCGCAGCCACATAGCATGATTAGATGCCTCATGACAAGCTACAAATTCAGCCTCCATAGTGGAAGATGCAACGAGTGTTTGTTTGGCACTCTTCCATGAAACTGCACCTCCAGCTAGCAGAAAAAGATAGCCAGATGTCGATTTACGACTGTCTTGGCATCCAGCAAAATCGGAATCAGAAAACCCAATGATGTCAAGTCTGTCCGACTTCCTATATGTGAGCATTAAATCCTTTGTGTTTTGTAAGTATCTGAAGACTCTTTTGGCTGCTACCCAATGTTCTCTTCCTGGATTAGCTTGATATCTACCAAGCATTCCAACAATATATGCGAGGTCAGGACGGGTGCAAACCTGCGCATACATAAAGCTCCCTACCGCTGATGCGTAAGGAATATTTTCCATAAACTTGGAATCAATATCAGTTTTGGGACACTGGTTCAAACTAAATTTATCTCCTTTAGATACGGGGGTATCATGTGGCCTGCAATTTTGCATGCTAAATCATTTTAATAGACTTTCAATGTAACCCTTCTGTGATAATCCTAAAACTCCTCGTGAACGATCACGATAAATTTGGATCCCTAATACGAAGGATGCTTCACCAAGATCTTTCATTTTAAATTGTTCCAAAAGAAATTTCTTGGTTTCTCGAAGCAGTTCTACATCACTACTAGCAAGCAAAATATCATCCACATATAAGATTAAGAAAATAAATCTACTCCCACTGAACTTATGGTATACACAATATTCAGCAGGGTTCACTTTAAACCCAAATGAGAGAACAACCTGATGAAACTTTTGATACCATTGATGGGAAGCTTGCTTAAGCCCATAGATGGATTTCTTAAGTTTACAAACCAATTGGCTAGATTCGTTGGAATCCAACCCCTCCGGTTGTAACATATAAATTGTTTCCTCAATGTCTCCATTAAGAAAAGCGGTCGTTACATCCATCTGATGTAACTCAAGATCAAAATGCGCTACAAGTGCCATGATGATCCTAAAAGAGTCTTTTGAAGAAACTGGAGAGAAAGTCTCTTTATAGTCAATGCCTTCCTTTTCGGTGAATCCTTTGGTGACAAGACGAGTTTTATATCTTTCTACACCCATGGCATTAATCCACTTTCCTCACCCATGGCATTAATCCACTTTTGAGAGTTGGAACCATTGACTGCTTCATGGAAGGTGAGTGGATCCTCTCCCTCTAAGCCAATGTTATTCTCATGTTCCTGAAGAAAAATAACATAATCATCTGAAATTGCTTTTCTCCTTTCTCTAGTGGATCTTCTTAAAGGCACAGGCTCTTCTTGAATTTGAGTATGTTGAGTTTGATCCACATTTTCCTCATGAATAATGGTTTGAGGAATAACTGGATGATCTTGATGAGTTGGAAGTTCAGCATTGTCTTGGATTTGTACCGGATGTTGTTGAATCATGTTAGGAATGAAAGCTTGATCATGATCAACAACTACTGTAGGAAAAGGAATATTTTCCAACTCCTCCTCAAACACAAAACCTTTAACATTATCTTCCCCCCCAAACTCAACATCCTCAAAGAACCGAGCATTTCCCGTCTCAAAAAATGTTCTTGTTTTAGGATCGTAGAATTTAAATCCCCGTGATCTTTCAGCATATCCTACAAAATAACTACTAACAGTTCTTGCATCCAGTTTCTTTTCATTTGGCTTATAAGGCCTTGCTTCAGCTGGACATCCCCAAACTCGTAAGTGCTTTAAGACAGGTTTCTTACCCGTCCATAACTCATAAGGGGTTTTGTTAGCAGCTTTTGTAGGAACTCTATTGAGAATATACATTGCGGTCTTTAATGCATCTCCCCATAGTGAGTGAGGTAAAGTTGTACAACAAATCATACTTCGTACCATATCCTTAAGGGTTCTATTTCGTCTCTCAGCTACACCATTCATGTTCGGAGAACCCGGCATGGTGTATTGAGGAACGATCCCACACTCACTAAGAAATCTAGCAAATGGACCTGGACGTTGTTCACCTGATCCGTCGTACCTTCCGTAGTATTCACCACCACGATCAGATCTTATAGCCTTAATTGATATACCATGTTGGTTTTCAACTTCGGCTTTGAACAACTTAAAAACATCCAATGCTTGTGATTTCTCATGAATTAAATATAGGTAGCCATATCGAGAGTAATCATCTATGAATGTGATAAAATATTGTTGACCATTCCAAGAAGCTGTAGGGAACGATCCACAAATATCTGTATGTATCAAGTCTAAAACTTCCTTAGCTCTCTCAGCTCCTACTTTGCTCTTATTTGTAGTTTTTCCCTTTATACACTCAACACAAATATTATGATATGAATCATCAAGTTTTTCAAGAATTCCTTCTGACACAAGTCTGTCAATTCTCCTTTTAGAGATATGACCCAAACTCTTATGCCATAATTTAAAGGAATTTTCATTTGAAAATTTGCGTTTAGTGCCTTTTGTTTCAGTATTATGGGACTCACTGTATGAACTTTCTATATGAAGAAAATAAAGGTTGTCATTATCAGTTAAATGATTGGTTCCATACAACACAGAATTAAAAGAAATATCACATTTTCTATTACCAAATGAACAAACAAATCCTTCTTTGTCCAAAATAGAAATTGATATCAAATTTCGTCTAAAAGATGGTACAATAAATGTATTATTTAATTCTAAATAAAAACCAGTACGTAATAACAACCGAAAAGTCCCAATGCCCACAACTTCAACCCCTTTTCCAGCCCCCATATAGATGTACTTCTCGTCATCATTTGGCTGTCGGGAGTTCAGGCAACCCTGCATAGATATACTTATGTGAGTTGTGGTAGACGAATCCAACCACCAAGTATATCTGGGTACTGAAACTAAATTAACTTCAGAATTAACAAGAGCAAAAGATGTACCTTTCTTCACTCGCCAAGCGTGAAATTTGGCACAATCTTTCTTAAAATGGGAAGAGTCCTTGCAAAAGAAGCATTTCTTTTCCTTATGTCCCTCGGACGTATTTTTCGGCTTCTTTTGCAGTTCCTTCACCGCAACATCTTTAGTTTTTCTCTTCTTGCCTTGTCCATAAGAAGATGATGCCAAATGAGCACTCTCAGTTTTATGTAGTTTCATCCTGTCTTCCTCTTGCACTAAATGAGAAATGAGCTCATTCATTATCCATTTCTCCTTCTGACAATTATAGCTCACTTCAAATTGACTGAATTGCGGAGGAAGAGAAATCAACACTAAATGAATGAGCAAGTCTTCCAAAAGCTCTAATTCTAGTGTTTTTAATTTCCCTGCAAGATTAAATATTTTGAGAATATACTCCCTTATGTTCCCGTTACCCTTGTACCTCATGGAAACAAGTTTTCTTAAGGCTGCACTTGTTTCCTCAGACATAGTGTCCAAAAACGTCTCTGGGATAGCATTTTTCATTATCATAAGACTCAAGCGGTTAGAGCGTTCCCACCTCTCAAAAGCTCTCCTATCATTAGCAGAGCTTTCATCTGTAAGAGGTGCAGGACGTGGCTCCCTCAATGCTAGGTCAAGTTCCATACATCCCAAGACTATAGTTACCTTATTTTTCCAAGTCTTAAAATTACTCCCATTGAGCACTGGAATGCCATTGATATTGGCAGTGACAGCAGAAGCATTCACAAAGTCAACTGAAAGAGAACAAAAATTCAAAACACAATCAGCTCACAAAAAGAAATTAAATCCCATCTCAAGATACCTAGCACAACATTGAAATTAAGTCTTTGGACAAAATTCAATTTGTAAGTGGTACTCTTGGTGTGGAAATCAAATATTGACAATAAAGTCATGTCAAATAATAAGCCTTTCTTTGGACCGACTTATTACCCACATGGATAAAACCAAATAATTGTCACATATTTATTACCACAAATATACTTTAATTTCGGCCAAATAATAACCTTCCTTTGGGCCGGTTATTACCCGCATGAAACTTCAAGCATGTAATGCCTTCCTAATATTTTTAGTTTAATTCAATCTACACAATAAAGGTTACTTTGGCAACATATTGCTTGAACCAAATTAAATTAAAAATATTAGTAACTAAATCCATCATAGCAATATATGAATTTTGTAACACAGAATAAGCATACTTTACAACATGAACATAGAAATTCATTATTCTGTTTACACAAACAACTTTAACATGCTTGTTAATTTTAAAAAAGAAAAATATATATTTGACATTCATTCTCAAAAAACCCAATATGAAACCTGGCTCTGATACCACTTGAAAGAAATTAATTAAATATGCCAAAACAATCCAGAAACATTCATGTCAGATCATTGAGAAAAATAAAGAACACGGAAGCATACCTGATTCCATTGGGTAGATTAAAGAAGACTGACACCGGGAAAGAGGTATTTTAGAATACCTCAAATTTCTTCTTTTGTTCTTCTTCTTCCCTTACCAAGCCTCGAACCCTTGATCTTGCGGCTAAGATTCAAGCGCCAAACAACCAAGATACAAGACGACTGGCACCGGGGTATCCGCCAGCGGCGGTGGGAGAAGTGGGCGGCGGAGATCCGGGACCCGAGGAAGGGGATGAGAGTGTGGCTCGGGATCTTCGAGACGGCGGAGGAGGCAGCGCGTGCGTACGACGCCGCCGCGCGCGAGATCCGTGGACCCAAGGCTAAGCTGAACTTCCCCGATGCCGTGGAGGCCTCGGTGTCGTCTCCGGCTGCGAAGAAGGCAAAGTCACCGGAGGTGGAGGCGGAGGCGGAGTTGGAGGCGGAGCTGAGGGAGAAGATGGCGGCGCTGGAGGAGTTAGGTTTTTGGGAGGAGGTCTTCTGACTGTTTGGAATTTCACCACCGATGGATCTAGGGTTTCTTTTCCTTTTATATCAAATTCCACATTCAGGGACCACACCCATAAATCTTAATGGGTTAATTGTTAATTAGTCCATCAATAATTAATAATTAAACCCCAGGAATTCTACACACTCACAATTTAGCCACCACACTTATATTTTAGATGACAAAGACCCTAAATTAAATAGATCACCTCAATTGGGTCCTTATACCATATAATAGAAATATATATACAATAATTTCATGTAATACATGTACGTCTACATGTCCTTATGCATAAATGTACATGATTTATAGTCCAAATTCTAACAGCCGCACCATGTATCTGGCTAGCTGCCTGTTAACCCATTGATGCCTACTACATTCTAGCTAGAACACAATCTAGGCTAGAGCTCTAAGCTAGAACATGGTCTATCCCAGTCGAAGCTCCCCGCTCAATTTCCCTACTGCCACCTTAAGAACACATAGCTACCATCTCTTCTGGAACCTGCAACCACTTCTATCTCTTTGCAACTACTACTAGCTTTATGCAATTGCCTCTTTTGCCAGCTCTTGAACATCGCTGTTGCACTCCACCAGATCTGATTGGAGGAAGAGAAGAAAAGGATGGGAAGGAAGCTCGATGAAGAATGAAAAATGAATACAAAGAAGAGAAGGAAGAGGAGATGAGGGTGCAAGTAGAAAAAGTGGAAATGAGAAAGAAAAGTATAGACTTGAAATGGTGGCCAGCTGTAGGGAAAAGAAAAAAAATAAAAAAAAAAAGAATAGAAAGTTGTTGGGAGTTAAAGGGAAAAGAAAAGGAATAAAAAGAAAGGAGAAAGGGGGACAAAGAAAAAAAAAATAAGAAAATAAGAAGAGAAAAAGAAAAATAAAAAAATGAGAAATTTTATATAAAAAAATAAAAATATTTAAATTATCTCAATTTACATGTAAATCAAATTGATCGGTATATTCGGCCTAAGTGAATTATTTAGGGTCACAACTATGTTGTGTTATGTTTTGCCACATCCTAGTCATATTCTATTATGTTCTATCTCATCCTAAAAATGTTTTGTTGTGTTCTACTGTATCTCAGCCATGATCTCCTATATTTTGTTGTATTCCAGTAATGTTTTACTATGTTTTATCACATCTTAGCCATGTTTTGTTGGGTGTTATTGCATCACAGTCCTATTTTGTTATGTTCTACTACATTCTAGTCGTGTTCTGCTGCATTTTAGCCATATTCTATTATATTATGTTGCATCCTAGCAATGTTTTGTTGAATTTGCTGCATCCCATACATGTTCAGCTATGTTCAGCTGCATCCTAGCCTTGTTTTCCCATATCCTGCTAGGTTTTGGCCATGTCTTGATGTATTTGACCATGTTCTACCATTTGTCGATCATGATCAGCTATGTTTCTATTATATCCTAGCCATATTTTGCCATGTTCTAGCTATATCCTAACTACCACTCAATATAAGGTAGTTTATCAAGATCTAAAACCACTGATGATTGATTAATCAATTACATTAAACCAAATTTGACTAACCTAGTTTAATCAAATTGAATAAAATAATTTGAAGCCAAAATAATCAATAGAAGAATTAGGCTTTACCAAGTTTAATTAAGCTTAATTAAATTGATTAAAACCATACTAAGATTGACTCAAATTAGGACTGAACTCAATCATGAGCTAGAACCAAATCAATTCAAAATAGATCCATTCAGCTGAACTAAAACCAAATTGGTTCAAGCTTAAACCCTAATTCGGTCTATCTAGGTCAGACTTAAACTAGAACTAGGCTAAACCTAAACTAGAACCAAGTTGAATCTAAACCAGGATTAGGCCATACTTGAATAAGAACCAAGTTAGACTTGAACTAGATTCAAGTCAAACCTAAACTAGAACCAAGTCAAACCAGAACAAGAAACAAGTTGAATTTAGACCAAAACTAGGTTGACCCTAATCCAGAGCCATGTCAAACTTGAACTATAATTAGATTGAACATAAACCAGAACTAAAATGAGTCTAAACTAGAACTGAACTGGGGCTAGACTTGAATCAAATCAATTCAAATCCAAACCTAGTAAGGGCCCAACATGAGTCAAATCCAAACCTAATAAAGATTCAACAAGGATCATAACCCAATCTATTAAGGATCTATTAAGGGTTGGATCCAAAATTTGTCACGGATCCATTAAGAATACATTAAGGATCTAAGTTAGTTCAGATCCAAAATCCACTAAGGATCCATTAAAGGTCAAACCAAAACCCATTTGGGATCTATTAAGTATCAAACCCAAATCTATTAAGGATCCATTAAGATTTGGATCCAAAATTCATCAAGGATCCATTAAAGATTAAGACCAAATCCATTATGGGTTAAATCCAATATCCATTAAGAATGTAACTCGGGTCAAACCCAAAATCCAATAAGGGTCCATTCAGTGTCAAACCAAACCCTAATTAAATCAAATTGGATGAGAATCAAACTAGACTTGAACTTAACACAAAGTCTAAACCAAACTAAGTTCAAACCTAAATCAAATTTGAACCAAAACAAAGTATGAACTGGAACTAGACTTTGACCACAATCTATTTTGATTTAGGCCAAGCTTGAACTAATCAAAGTCAAACCATGACCAAGTCTAAACCAAAATCAAAGATTTAAATGAGGTTCAAATGAGTTGAAATAGAAGTGAAAGTAATTTTGGTCAAATTCAAATACCATATGACTTAATTAATATGAGTTGAATCAAATCATCTTTTACTAAACTAAAATATTTAAGTAATCTCAATCCAAATTCAAATTGGGACAAAATAACTTGTGTTAGCTTAAGCCAAGTAAGCTAACTCAAGGTTGGTCAAGCTAAGGTAAATGGACATGAAACTGAGGCCATTGATTACCTTTAAATCAAATCAAGTTAAAACAAGATGGTCAACATAAGCCAAAGTTTCTAACCATACTTTTAAGTTATACGAAACTAAGATAGGCTTGTACTAGGTCAATTAGTCAGCTAAACATCATATTCGAAGGAAGTTTACTATCAGCAAGTAGAAAGCCATTAGTAACTCTTCAAAGTCAATCGACAACAAGCAAAAAAAAGCCATCAATTATTAAGTCAATAATGGTTAGCATAAGCCAAAGTCGCTAACCATTCTCTTAAGTCAAATTGAACTAAGGCATGTTTGCACTCAGTCAGTCAATAAGCCATACATGAAGCTTGAATTAAAGTCAAAAGAACCCAACTGAAAATAAGCAAGAAATCATTATTGATAGTTGAAGTCCAACATTCTCAACTAACATAAGCCAAAGTAGTTAGTAATACCCCAAAATAAAGCAAGATTATCAACATCCTTCTACAATCAAACCAAGCTTCCAATCTAGCAAAAACCAAATCTAGCGAGTCATCTATCATGTTGCACTTAGTCAATTGCATGGGAGTAGGGTAGTGGTGAGCACAAAGCCTTCCCCTATCCTCTCCATTTTATTTTCTTATGTCATGAATTTAAATACTTTAAATTGTTAAGTGTAGGTATACCTTTTCTTAAGCCATGTAATCCAAAATCTATTAAATAAAATCATTTTTTTGTCTCTTGTCTATGTTTGTATTAGCTAGGTTTCTCACTTTAAAATATTCCTAATAATTGTTAAGATAATTAACAGTAAAGACTTACACATGTTGGAAGTTATGAATCCATAATAGCCTAAAAACTCACCAAAACTAAATGCTACTTGATTTGTTGTTTCAAAATTTCTTCTTAGGATCCTCTTGCCATCATGAGTAGCCAATTGTGACTTCCTAGCAAGGAGCAAGGAGTGGTTGTAAGGCCCCTCCCGTGCAGAGGCAAAATACTAAGCTCTAGCTCTAGGAGTATGTGAAGGTTTTTTGGTTATAATCATTCCTAAAAGAGCTTGGTGATTCAATAGAGATACCAAGTAAGGTATTTTGTGATAATCAATCAATACTAGATATCTCTAGTAATCTTGCATTCCATGAAGGGACAAATCATATTAAACTTGATCTTCGCTACATTAGTGAGAAGGTATTGAAGAAACAAGTGGAGCTAGAATACACTCCAACAAAGAATGAGCTAGCATATACTCACTAAAGCCTTGAGAAGAGAAGATTTATTAGAAAACATCTCCAAGTTGCATATGCTAGACATTTTTGCATCAACTTGAGGGGAATGTTGAGAAACTGAAAGTATGGCTCAAAAAAAAAAAACATATGAGACTCAAGTTTTACAAATATGGTTGCACATTAAGTACCATCCTATACTTGAGAAATCCAAGTTCATCACAAGCCAATTAAGTAGCCCAAATCCTACTTGAAATTCAATTCAGAAAAGATCGACATTGTACAAAATGGGTCATTAGTAAAGTCCGAGTAAGAGTGAAACTAGGACATGAGTCGCTCCTATTTAGAAGAGGGACGCTAGGGTTTTGTATTAGATTTAATTTCTCTCATAATTAAACTCTTTCTTCTTTTTCTTTGTCATCCACAAGAAACACTAGTTTTCTATCTAGAAATCCTAGAAATTCAACAAAATTTTCTATAGCAAAATGTTTTAATAAATTAGGAATGTTTTAACACAAAACATAAAATTCCAAAAAAACACATTACATTAGGATATACATAACTTTATGTGTTTTATAAAATTGAGGTGTTCAATGCACCAATTTTTTTTCATCTTTGAAAGGGCAATTTGTTTGAAGTTGTTGTGCTACTTTTTTGTCATTGCTATTTTCTTTTTCATTGACTTCAAAACGTTGTTGGGAAAATTACATGTCCTTCATTATTTATTTATTTCATTAGGAAGGAAAAAGTAAGGAATTTTGTAAAGATATTTACTTTAGTCCACATGCAAAAACCTTTGCTTCACAATGGAACAAATTGTTAACTTTTGTCGAGAAGTTTCAATTTAGTCTAATTGGCACAATTGTTTCTATCTTGATATGAATTTTGATGATATTGATGAAGTTCTTTTTGATGCCTCCTACAAATAGAAAGGAATAATCTTAGTGTAAAAACTAGAATAAGAAAAATTCACATAGAAATATTTACTTTGAGTATTTACCTTTGTTAATATTGTTGACTTGGGTCAAATGCATTGTTTGTGATATACTTCTTACTATCAGATTCAAATTATTAACTTGTAATACTAGTGTATTCTTCTCCTACACTAATGTATGCAAAGAAAGCTTTGTTTCCATAATTGTGATATGTAATTCTTTTCCATTTTTCTTTGTGATGTAGCCCTTTTTTTCAAAACATAAGCCTTGGACTAGTAATGAAGAAGACTATTTTTCCCTTGTGTTCACACATTGAAAATAGTTGATCTTCATCTCTACTAGTAGATTCAGATTGCATGCAGCCACATCAAAGGATATTTCTTCTTCATTCCAACATGATGCATAGAGTATATCCTCAACAAAAATTATTGATTGCAATTCTGATGTTAAGTCTTGTTGATTTTCACAATACATAATTTTATCCAACTCTTTGAATGTTAAGGCAAGGATAAAATTGGGGCTATTCGAATTGAAGCATGCAAATTCTATTTTATGTTGTCACCTATTTTCAATACTATTTCACCACATGCTTATGATAACTTTCTACCAAATTGAGAGAGACTTACTTCTTCTAATGTAAAATGATTGAGTAGTGTGACATTTGTGTCCTTATCTACTAAAATTAACCATCGTTGAGAAGATCCAATAATAATTATGTTTCTCAATTGAGGGATATCCATAACAAAAGAAGTCTCATTGAAAACAAAATAAAATCTTATGGTAATTGTGTCTCCATCTAGCAACCAATAGTTGATGAGTGTTATATCTATTCAATTTTGATCGAGAAGTTAAGCTTTGTTGCTTATCTCCAGTTGATATGAACTTACAAAAAGCCAAGAAAACTACCTGCTCAGCAATGTTGGGGGAGGATGCTCCAATGCTCAAGTCAATATCTCCCTTTTCTTGAAGCTCTAAGCTAAGTAGGGTGTGGAAGATGAAGAAGATCCAGAAGAAGATCAAGAAAAACCAAGAGGAAGAAGAAGAAGATCCTTTTCCTCTATGTTTTGGCCTTGTTTTATAGGGCTTTGAGGTAACTTGACCCAACCTCTAAGGGTAACTCACCACAATTGGCCAGTGAGTTAGCTGAGGGCATTTTAGAGAATTTTCTTAGTGTTCCATACAATGATCCATCGAATTTTGTCATGTAGTGGGATTTGGAGAAGGTGGTGGGGTAGGAGATGGTTGTGTCCAGGGGAACTTATCCTTCTAGATCACTATAGAGGCTGGTTCTCACATGGACTGAAGATGCATGCAGAATGATAAGGTAGCATGGCTTTAGTGCTATGAACCTTGCTTGGCCGAAGTGATAAGCTATGGAGCTTGGTGGCACTGGCCTTGTCCATTTAAGGTGCTGAGCTATGTAGATCAATCTTTTTAGGTCATGCTTGGTAGAGGTGTGGAAGAGAATGCTAAGATTAATAAGGTCTAATTTTAACTCAGGCCATCTTTTGATTGATCATGGGCTTTGGGGTTGGTCTGACAATGCCTCTTGACAAATCATGGCCCTGCAAGCCCTTCATTTTGGTCCTTGGCACTCGAATGCAAATGCTTGTACATTCAAGATGGTTTTAGTGATTACCTTCTCTAGATGACTGTTGTCCCTTAAAATCTGAAGTGTTCAATACTCAATGGCTTTTCTCATAATAGTTTGGTGACCATTATTGCACCTTAACTCCTGGAGCATTCTCTTGGATGTTGTTTGCACCAATTAGCCTCCCAAGGCATGACTCATTGTTAGTGGGTAGTCATCACCTTTGGGCCGCGAATTCATGGAAATATAAGGAGCAACTCTAGAGATATTTTCTCATTTGCCTTTGTGACCTTGCTTCCCTTTGATCTCCTTTATGGCCATGCTTTCTCCCTCTCTAACAATGTGGAGTAATCTAATATTGTAACCTTGTCTTTTCAGATTGTGCATGGACTTTGCCAATGAGAAATCACCAAGTTTAGAGAAAGATGTCCCTCCACAAGAGTTGCCCGACATAGCTCTTGCCACCCTTTATGCCATGTTTCATGGGAAGGTGAGCACTAGAGCTTGTCTTCTACATTACATTGCAATGTTGAACTAACACCTTCTTTTCTTTGTTGAAGCTCAGTGATGTTGTCTGAGACATGTCTTGGCACCCTTGAACCTCCAGAAGGAGGCTTTGCAGGTTAAGTCATCTCATTACAATCTTTAGTATGAGCTTGACGTCACCCAATATGAGCTCTTCATCTCTCATGATTGACTCTCTAGGGGCATGTTGTGAGTCCTTCAACTAGACTCACACTCAAAATGGGAGGGGGCCCTTCAAGCAGATAAGGCCAATGCCTAGGTCGAGATATCAGCTTCCAAAACTGTGGGGCAATTTTAATTCAATAATGAGTTCCAAGCCCAATTGGAGCATGCTTAGGAGGGCACAGATGCCAAGGTGCAATGACTGTTGGCCAAGGCAACATCCACCTCAATCTTGTACGATTTTACCTATTGTAGGGTCAAGGTGGTGAACAACATGCATGACTAGAAGTTCAATCCATGTCACCTCTTTCTTTGGGAGATGAATGAGGATCAAGTAAGGTGACAATTGTAGGTGTACCTCTCTAATATTGAGGCTACGGGGGCCCTCTAGAGTCCTTTTCCTCTTTTTGCCATTCCCCCTGCCTTTGCCTCTGTTATCAAGGTCACTTCCACCTCTACCTTTGCTCCTAGGGCTTATCAACCTAAAGGCTTAAAGACTTAGAGTTCATAGGTGGCTGACAACTTGTGAGCGAGTGAGGGCTGAGGTGTAGAGGGTAATCCTCCATAGCCCTTGTTTTACTTAATTTTATTTGGGAAGCTTGTCTCCCTCCTCTTGTAATTATATCTCTATTTATGTATTTACTTTTCACTTATCTCTTAATCTTCACTTTTATTAAACTATTTGCAATGATTGCTTCTTTTTTGATGTTCCTTGAGCATTAAAATTCACATGTCATGCTCCTTTTGATCTTTGCATTGTGATAAATGCAAGGCATCAACATAACTCATCATCAGGGGTAGGGCAAGATGATCATCATGCTGCTATGCTCCTTTCTATCTCCTCAACCTCTATGCCTCGGTTGGATGATAACATTGTGCCACTAGCATGTAATCTTGCTATAGTGGCACACGTTTCTTAGTGTTGATTGCAAGGTAATTCAGTTTTGTTCTTAATCATTGATTTCTCTTTATAAGAAGGAAGTGGATGAGGGGTTTTCCCACCTTCTCCAATCTATACCATCTTTAGAGTTTGGTTGACTCTTGTTTTGTAGTTCTCGCTCCTTCTTCTCATCATTCTTGTTAGGTATGTCTTTCTTCCCATTCTTATATTTTGATCCTTGCACATCCTAGAGATTTTGGTTCTATGTTTAAGATTTTTGCATCTTTGTCTTTACTTGATGCACTTTCCTTGCCCATTTTGCCTCTTTTCTAGTTTAACATAGAGCCTGGGCTTCCCTTAGTTGAGTTTGGGCCATAGTTAATCCTTTTCTAAAGATAGTCCTCCCATTTTGGGTTAGATGAATATCAATTCTAGTGGGAGCTTGGGCTCACCCATCTTAGGCCTAAACATAGGTGAAGGAGAGAACTTGACTCCTTTAGCTGAAGTGTTAGTGTATGCCACCCAGGGTGTTCTCGAAGAGCTTCCTTCTAGCTCAGCTTAAGCATTCAAGCCTCCCAAAGTATAGCCCCTAATACATAGTCCTCCTTCTTGCATTCATGTTTGGTTATCTTAGTGGATGACACCTAAGAAGAAAGTTAGTCATCTTATTTCTGAGTTTAGCTTCCCAACACACCTTAAGGTTGCACTTTTTACTAAAGATTCAAGTTTAGATAGTACATCTGAAGGTTTCTCTTTCTGCTATGATGCCTTTTGGATATAGTTTGAAGTCAAACTATGATTCTCCTTTCCTTGTTTCTCTGAGACCTCTTCAGGCATTAGGAACTACCTTTAGACTTGGTTATACCCAACATTGTGTTTATCATCTCTACATTTTGAGTGTTTTCCATGACTCATAGGGTGACCCCCTTAGTGAGTATATTCAAGGGGGCTTATAGTTTATGCCAAACTATGGATCATGAGGGAAGCTAGTGCATGTCCCCTTGGGAAGGGTCAACTATTACTCTGGGGTAACTCCACATTTATTCATGATTAGAAAGAGCACACATTAAGAACTTTTACTTTGATGGCCTTGGCCAACCTCTTAGGGTAGGAGTGCCTTCCAAGTATGGCAAGTGCCCAAAACTCTAGGGGCTTGAAACTAACATATTGGCTCTCAAGGCTAGATCTCCTATCAAACATGACAAAAATTCTCCTTTTTGGAGTTCAAAGGATGGTTTGCATATGTACAAGCTTAGTGTAGCTTGAGAGTGATATGCTTTTGAGTTATCGGCCTTGTACCTTTCTGATGCTCTTTCTCTAATATTTTGCAACCTTTTTGGTAGAGAAAAGTGATGTATAACACATTAATCATGCTTTGGGGAATAGGCTTCCTCAACCAACTACTCTATGACTGTTATAATGTCAGGTGTGATGAATTAGTCCCACATCGGATATTGGATAGATAGAGTCCAATAGATATAGTGAAAAAAGACCCATATCCCATGAGCTTGAGCTTTTGGGATGGTTTGGTGTCCGGCTCACTATATGGATCTGGTTTGACACTCTTGCAGCTCCCCAATAATTGGTATCAGAGCCTAGGAGCAAACAACCAAGATAGCAAAATCCTTACTCGAGGTGGAGAAGTTTGACGGCAAGATAAATTTTGCCTTATGGCAAAAGAAGATGAAGGTGGTTCTTACTTTTCAAGGTCTGCAAAAGACATTAGAGGGAAAAGAAAAGAAGCTGGTCAAGATAAGCAATGAAGACTGGGAGGAGATAGATCAAAAGACATTGAATTTAATTATTCTAAGCTTGACTGATGAGGTTTTGTACAATGTCATTGATGAAGAGATGACGATGGATATCTGGATAAAACTCGAGAATTTGTACATGTCAAAAAGCCTCACGAACAAGTTCTATCTGAAACAACAGTTGTACGGACTGCGTATGAGCAAAGGTACAACTATATTACATCACCTAAATGCTTTCAATAAGATTGTCAATGATTTGTTGAAAGTTGATGTGAAGTTTGAAGAGGATGATAAGGCACTAATTTTCTTGATGTCGCTTCCTACTTTGTATGATCATATTATGACCACAATTCTTTATGGTAAAGAAACTCTCAAGATGGAAGATATGACAACCAATCTTCTTTCTAATGAGAGAAGGAGAAACTCCAACATTAATATGGGGTTTGGTGAAGAATTGATGGCTCACGAAAGAGGAAGATTACTAGAACGTGGAGAGGCAAGCAACGGTCCAAATCAAAATTGAAGGCGAAGGTACAATATTATTCATGTAAGAAGTATGACCACATTAGACGGTATTGCCCTGAATGTGGGAAGATAGAGTCCTCCAATATGATGACGGCAATAGTGGATGATACTTCTGATAATAGTGCGAATGGAGACGTTCTTGCAGTATCTGCAGAAATCAGCACTTCTGGTAAGTGGATTTTAGATTCTGGTAGTTCTTATCATATTTGCTCCAGGAAGGATTGGTTTTCTTCTTATGAGGAGAACAAGAAGAAAAGTACTGTTTGGTTGGGCGATAATTCAGCCTGTGAGATCGCCGGTGTGGGAACAGTCAAAATCCAGATGTTTGATGGAGCGATTCGTACTCTTAATGGGGTGAGGCATGTCCCCAAGATGCGACGGAATCTAATTTCACTTGGTTTATTGGACTCAAAAGGTTGTAATTATTCAACAAGAGATGAAGTCATGAATATGACATGTGGTATTAGAATCTTGATGAAAGGTGAGAAGTGCGGCAATATTTATCGATTAATAGGGACATCATTACAGGTGGAGTTTCGATTGCTACAGTAGTGAAGAGGAAGCATTATACTCAGAGTAATATGATGGGAGATAAACGTTCTTCTCGAATTACTTTTACTACAACAACAGACACAGATCATCTGAAAAACTTCCAAAAGTACAAGATTAGAGGCATGAAGAACAAATTCAAGGTTAGCTCAAGTTCGCGTCTTGAAATTAGTTGAATAAGCTAGTAGCCCAAGGGTAGGGGCTGGATGAGAGATGACGGCTGAAGATTCGTGATGGTGGCATACCCGAGTTCAAGCCAAGATGGAGATTGTTGAGTTTTAGGTGTCTCGAACTTAAATTAGAGTTTGAGTTAAAGTAGGAATCCAAAGTTAGATTTAGATTTATGATTGATTTGTATTATTAGGAGTTATAATTAGAGTAAAACTCAGACCCAATAAGGGTCTATAAATATGTTATAATACATAGGGCTTATGTATGGTGTAATATTGAGATAGAACTAGAGAGAAATAGAGAGAGAGGAATAGAGAGAATAGAGAGAAGAGAAAGAGAGAGAGTGTCGGCTCTCATGTGTGAGTCTTTCTAGTGCTTCTCGGTGGTATCTCGTGGTGGTTCCTTGTAGTGCTCTCTTGGAGATTCTCTCCGAAGATGGAGGCGTTGCCGAGGCTTGGAGAAAGAGTTTAGTTGAGTGATTCGTAAACCTTCCGTGGCAAATCCCAACAAGTGGTATCAGAGCTTCAGGTTCGAAACTATACAAACTCTTAAAACCAAAATTATCGTGATAATGTGATTGGATTGAGTCACATGTTAGTCTCATGGCAAATACCTGCGATAGGACGCGGGCATGCAGGCCCAAGTGCTTGGGCGCTCATGTGAGGCCGACTTGAGGCCGGAGAGAGGGCGCATGCGCTGGCGCTAGGATGGAGAGCCCACAAGTGTGGGCGCCAGAAGCCGACGCAAGGGCACGAGCACTAGAGGCCGGTGCGAGGACATGTGTCACATGGTGGAAGTGGTCAAATAAAAGAGTTCTTGATTAAGAGTGTTAAATTGATGTGGTTAAATCACAACTGAAGGGGGAGATTGTTATAATGTCAGGTGTGATGAATTAGTCCCACATCGAATATTGGATAGATAGAGTCTAATAGATATAGTGAAAAAAGACGCATATCCCATAAGCTGGAGCTTTTGGGATGGTTTGGTGTCCAGCTCACTATACAGATTTGGTTTGACACTCTTGCAGCTCCCCAACATATGACTACCAAGAAGACACAACCCTCTTCCTCAAAGTAGGAAGATAAGAATTCTTAGCATTCTCTAACCCAACTAGAGAAAAATGAATGACTACCAAGAAGACACAACCCTCTTCCTCAAAGTAGGAAGATAAGAATTCTTAGCATTCTCTAACCCAACTAGAGAAAAATGAAAGGGAAGAAGTGCATTGCCAACCATGCTTCAATTATTGCTGCTCAAGGTAAGGCTCTTGTAAGCACTTCGGTGACCCCCCCTCTCCTCTCTTCTTCTACACTCGAAGGATGGGGTGTTGCCTCTGTTGTAGGGAGGTGATGGTAGAGTTTAATAGCTCAGATGAGTACCAAGATGAGCTCGCTAACTGAAATACAGATGGGTTATTCAATGACTACTTGTACTATTGGTATAATGTCCTGGAAGGGTTGAAGATGCCTGGGTTTGACCCATTTAAGGAGTTATTCCTGAAGGTGATTAACTTTGATTTACTCAAGAAGCATCATTTTTTCTATTATTTTGACTCCTGCAACCTCCCTTAGTGTTTGTCTAACCCTCTTAATTCTACGGGCCAATCTTCCAAGCCTGAGATACCTTCTTTGCCTACCACTAATGCTTCTCTAGAGGATGAGGAGCTTATACCCTTGATGAGTCCTACCCAGCCTAGTGATCGTACCTAAGTCATTGGATGACTTTCCCTACTAGGTGTATTTTGTAATCTTTTGTTTTTGAACTTTATGTAGTTGGGATTTCTCCTATATGCAATCTTTAATGAATATCTCTTTTTCCTACCATAATGTTATTTTCTTATAAATGCAAATGAAAAGGAAGGATGCTACCGTACCTTTTTTTTGTGAGATTGGCCCATGTCCTAATGTTATTGTAGGAGGTAGGCTCTCCATGCCAAGTTAGGGGTCTATGACTTCTCATTGAAGGAGGTTAGTTATCTTCTATCTTTTCATTCAACAGTGAGGCTTCAAATGAGGTCTCATCCATTAGGCACTAGGTCCAATACTACCTCTAAGTTAAATGCAAAGCTTGGATCAGGGCTTGAGGGTCAAGTGTGGAGTTTGGAACTATTCCTCAATCAAGCATAGGGCTTGGAACTATTATTTAGGGTAAAGTGTAGAGATTGAAACCATTCCTCAATCAAGTGTGGGCCTTGGAATTGAGCTTTAGGGTCAAGCATAGATCTTAGAACCATTCCTCTATCAAGTTGAGGCTTGGAACTGGGATTTGGCTAAGCGTGGAGCTTGTAACCATTCATCAGTGAAGTGTGGGCTTAGAACTAGGTTTTGGTCAAGTGCAAGGCTTGGATTCGAGCTTTGGGTTCAAGCATGGATCTTGGAATCATTCCCTAGTCAAGTTCAAGAATTGGAAATAGGTTTTTGGATGAAGTGTAGAGCTAGGAACTATTCCTCAATCAAGTGCCATGCTTGGAACTAGGCTTCAAGGTCAAGGGTGGATCTTGGAACCATTCTTCGATCAAGTACAGAGTTTGGAAGCGAGATTTGGTCAAGTACAAAGCTTGAAACCAGACTTTAGGGTCAAGCACAAAGCTTAAAACCATTCCTTGGTCAAGTGTTAGGCTTGAAATTGTACTTTTGTCAAGTAAAATCTTAGAACTTCCTAAAATAATAAACCTAGCTAATAAAATAGAAACATAAAAGAAAAGAAGAAAGTATAATTTGATTGACATAAATAAGGGATACATGGCTTAAACAAGCCCCTATCCTTACTTTACAATGAAATAAATTTAAATTTATGATTATTAAAGAATAGGAAATGGGGCAAATGAAATGAGAAAGAAGCTTTGATGAGCACTACAACCCCACTCCCATGCACTGGACTATATGGAGTCTAACTTAGATAGGTCTTAACTTGGATCTCAACGAGCATTGATAATTTGATTCATGACATCATCCAAGCGGTCACAAAAGGAGAAAGGAGATGTTTCAAGTGTTTTTGTTAGCCTTGGGCATTGGTGATACCTTCATATTAGTTTGAAGTATTTCCGTTAACTTGTGTGTTAGCGATAACTTCTCTTGGTTGAGGTATTTCCATTAGCCTGATTGCATTGGCGATAACTTCATCTTGGTGGCATTATCGATGGCTTGCTGAAATTAGCCTGAAGTGTTGCCAATAGTGTTGAGCTTTAACAATTAACTCCTTTTAATGATGTTACTGACCATGTGTCAAGTTTAGCTTGTAGTGTTGCCAATAGCATTGAGAATTGGTGATTAACTCTTTTTAATGGTGTTATTGATGGTATGTCGGGTTTAGTTTGAAGTGTTGCTGATAATTATGAGCGTTGGTGATTAAATCCTTTTGAATAAGACATCTAATTGACTAATTAAACAAGTTCAAGCCTGCCATCGATTTAGTCTGATTTGATAATTGATGACCTCTAAGGTGTGTTGTTAATAGAATCTGAAGTATTGCAAATACTTATTTAATTGGCTTAACTTTGAAGTGTGACCAACAGTTTTAAGTATGTTGTCGGTTGACTTCGTTTTAATAAGAAATCAAGCTAGATGATTAAGTAAGTTCAAGGCTACTTCAATTTAATTTGATTTGTAAGCCCGATGGCTAACTTGATTTGCTAACACGAAGACTAGGTTGAATGCAAGCCCGAAAGATGATTTGAGTGTGAGACCAAAAACTTAGATATGAACCTGAAGTCTAGCTTGAAGACCGATGGACTCATGCAAAAAAATCAAGGCCACTTATTTTTTTCAGTCAAATTTCTTTTTTTTTCTTATTCTTTTGCTGGCTGATTTTTTTTTTTTGGCTATTGGCTGAAATTCTTTTTGGGCCAAGAAAGCAACTTTTCTTTTTTTTTTCTTTTCTGCTCCTTCTCCCTGACCTAGCTCCCCTCCTCTCCTTCATGTATGCAACAGAAGGGGCTGAGCCCCTTTGTTCTCAAACCTGGGTCAAATTTTGCCGCGACAGTGGTGGACGGTGGCTGAAGATGTCACGGGTTATAGGCCGGCAGGTAGAGGCAAAGGCCGGCAGGCATGGGCAAAGTCGAGGAATAGGGGTGAAGCCAGTAGGCAAGCGGAGCTCGAGGGCAGCTGGAGCTCATGGACAAGTGAAGCTCACTAGCTAGGGAGGTTGGAAGCATGGGCAGAGCTAGGGTTCTGGCGCAGGGGCGCGGAGGTGCAGCCAACTCGGGCTGGTGCATGCTTGTGCGGTGGAGGGCTGGCAGAGGATGGGCAGTGCTCTCGAGGACAGTAATCACGATCAGATTCAGCTTGTTCTGGCCAAAGCTGGCAAAGGTCACGGAGCGGGAGACATGGTGGGGTGTGACCATCTCCAACTAAACCTAGTCCTTCAGCAATGACAGATGGCTAGAGGAAAGGCTCGTAGAGGCTGGTCAGCGGTAGGCTTGCGAGCAGGAGGCAGGAGTATCAGGCAGGATCAAGGCGTTCTGCACGGCAGGCAGCCATGGAGAGGTGGACGGTTTTGGGCAGTACTGGGGAGGATGGAGGCTGATGACTAGCTACAGGGTTGCCGGAGTGTCAGAGCAGCACGAGGAGGAGATGGTGATATGCGAGAGTGTGGGCAGCAGGGACGATACCAACCTTCCTACTAGACACCAAGGAGAGAGTGACTGAGAAGCAATAAAAGGGAAGCAGAAAACGAACAAAATGAGCTTTTGCAACCTTACTTGTTCAATTTGATCTTTATTCTCTTTAATCTCTAAATCCTTCTAGTTCCTGATCGCTGGGTCTCGATGATATCCTCTCTGATCTTTCTTGTCTTCTCTTTTTTCTTTGTTGATAAGCCTTATATAAAGCTTGGAGAGATAGAGTTAAATTGAATCTCAACTTCTTTTGTTTAAATTTTTTTGAGTGATATACGTGGTTATGGATGATTAGATAGATATGATTATTTAAATTTCAAATTGTGTTTATCAAATATGGATGAAATATGGATGTAATTTGTTTTGAGATTTGATAAGTCTATAAATGAGAGAATACAAAAATCATATCCACATTCAGATACAAAACTTTCAAGGGGGTTATCTGCAATTTTTTTGAAAAATTTAGGTCAAATTATAATTTTATAAATTTTAGGAGCTTTTTGCACAAGGATTTATTTATAAAATACGAAAATAAAATTTCAGGGGCTTTTTTGCACAAGAATTTATTTTCTAAGGACTTATCTGCAAAAGATTGAAATTTTAGGGGTTTATTTGTGAATATGGAGTTCTTGAAGGATCTATTTACAAACCCTAAATTTTATAAAGATCAAAATTGTGATTATCGATTTTTTGAGAGACTTATTTACAAACCTTAGATTTTGTAGAGACCAATTTATAATTTTAGGATGTTATTATTTTTTCATAAAATCTTTATTTTGAGGACTTATTTGTAAGGAAAATTTGATCAAAGATCTTTTTGCAAGAATTTATTCGATCCAAGGATCCGATTTGAAAACTCTTATATTTTCATTTTAGCTAAAATTTTATATGAATTATGGGCCTAATTTTGATCCAAATATTTAGCTCATTCAACCCACTTGGATTGAGCTTAGCTTGAGCTCAATTTGGTTCAATAATTTGAGTCCAAATTAAACTCAATATTCATTCGAATTTGACTGCTATTCAAGGCCAATTGGAACCTATACTTGAGCCATAGTTTAGTGGCATACAATTATGATTGTAGTAAAAAATCACCTCAAACAGCCACATGCTATTGGTAAGAGGTGATTCGTAGGTGGGACTAGTCTTGTGCCTCAAGAAGGAGATTCATCTCAGATTTGAGATTTTCCTCATTGGTCTATGGATTGTAGCATTGCACCCTCAAGGAAAGCATGCCGATTTCAATTGTTATTATAGCTTTAGCTCAATTGTAAGCCTAAAAGGCATCTCTCTAGTTGTTGTTTGGGGGGCGATCCTATATGACAACAGTATGTTCAACAATTCATCTACCTAGTGCACTTTGGCTCCTTCAATGTGTTTCTTTAGTCCCTTTCAATTAGTTACCTCTACTAAACCTTTCTCTTATGGAAGGAGGCCTAAAAGTGAACTTTTGCTAGATGTGCATATCTTCACAAAACTTCCTAAATTTTGAGCCATCAAATTGCTTTCCAATGTCGATTACCAATATCTTTGGTATATGTCAAGTGACAGAACACTCCTTGCTAGAAAAACTCTTTAAACATTTTCTTGGTGATAGTCACCATTGGCTTCTAGGATTGATTCCGACATCCGGAATGGTGGAGACCCTAAGGAGAGACATCAATATAGAAATCAAAGTGCGTTTAATTTGAGTGTGCTATAAGGTATTGTGAAAAATATTGATTTTTAACAAGTATAAGCTTATGTTATCAATTACCTTGATAATTCTCAAGAATATCCTAAAGCAAGAAACTTGGCTAATAAAAAAGAAACATAAAAGAAAAGAAGAAAACATCATTTGATTGATTTAAGAAGAGGATACACGGCTTAAGCAAGGACATACTCCCACTTTACAATGAATTTCAACATGAAATTATAGAAAAAATGATAATAAATAAATAATTAAAATGGAAGGAGTGAGAAAGAGGCTCTAATGTGTGTTGTCGCCACACTCCCATGCACTGGACCATATAGCATCTGACTCAGATGGGTCTTGATTTGATCCTTAGCCAATATCAATAGTTTGACTTGATGGCATCATCTAATAGGATGTGGAAGGAGATGAGAGAAGTATGAAGTATTCACAATAGCTTTAAGCATTGACAATAACTTCTTTGAGTAACATTACTGATCACTTATCGGGATTAGCCTGAAGTATTCCTATTAGCAAAAAAGATATTGGAGATTACTTTGAATGGGATTGGAGTGTTTTCATTAGCCAATAAGACATTTGAAATAACTCCATGTGTTTGAAGTGTTTGCAATGCCAATAAGACATTGGAAATAACTTCTTTTGGTTTTGAAGTATTTTTGTTAGCCAACAAGACGTTGGACATAACTTCATTTGGGATTGGAGTATCTCCATTAGCCAATTAAGGTGTTGGGGATAACTCTACGAGTTTAAAGTACTTTCCTTAACCAATAAGGCATTGGAGATGACTTTATTTGGAATTAGAGTGTCCCATTAGCTAATAAGGTATTGGAGATAGCTCCATGAGTTTAAAGTGTTTCCATGGCCAATGAGGTGGAAAAGATAACTTCATTGATTTTGAAGTGTTTCCATAGCCAATGAGGTGTAAGTGTCAACTTTTTTAATTTTGAAATGTTTCCATAGCCATTGAGATGTAAGCATTAACTTCTTTGATTTTGAAGCGGTTCCATAGCTAATAAGGCATAGCTATTAACTTCTTAGACTTTGAAGTGTCTCTATAGCCAACGAGGCGTAAGTGTTAAGTTGTTTTATTTTGAAGTATTTTTATAGTCAATGAGGCATGACATTAACTTTTTTGATTTCAAAGTGTTTCCCTAGTCAATGAGGCATAAGTATTAACTTCTTTAATTTTTAAGTGTTTCAATAGCTAATGAGATGTAGGCATTAACTTCTTTGATTTTGAAGTGTTTCCATAGCCAATGAGACGTAGGTACTAACTTATTTGATTTTGAAGTACTTCCCTAGCTAATATGCCATTGGTGTCAACTTCTTTGATTTTGAAGTGGCATTACCCACTACTTGTGGAGTTGGGTGAAAACTTGAAGTGTTATCAAAGACTTTTATAGTACACCTAATAGGACTTAGTTTAACCTTATTTAGTTCTATTCAAACTAGGTTTGGCTTGGGTTTGAGTTCAGTTTGATCTTATTTGAGCTTAGTTCAATATTCAAAACTCAATTTCAATTCAAGTTTGATTTGATTTAATTTAATGATCAAAATCTAATTTGGATGAAGTTTGATTTAATTTAGTTCAATGTTCAAGACTTGACTTCAATTTGTGTCTAATTTGATTCAATTTGATGTGCGAAACTTGATGAGGATCATATTTGATTTGATTAAGTTTAATGTTTGGAACTTGACTTCAATTTGAGTCTGATTTGATTTAATTCAATGTTTAAAACATGATTGAATTATGATTCACTACCTCCTGCTTGGAAGTTAATGATATGTTTTGGTTTCTTCCTCTCAAAACATGTATAGAAATCAATTAGCAATTCCCTCATTATGCCCATATCATTCTTCTCTTTCAACTTGAATAGTGGATTAATCATCTCAACCTTTGGTGATTGGGCTTGCACTGATGCTCTATAGCATGAAATCAGAGGCCACTACCATGAACTAACTATCGTAGCCATGAAGGGGACATTAGATTGACCACAAGAACTATATAGAACATCCATTCCCAAAAATTATTGTTGGCATTTTTGAAACCAAAGGTATTGATGGTGAATGTTCAAGTTGCAATAACAAATTTAATCCACCAAACTTGGCATTGATTTTCAAAAAAGCATTTGTCAAATACTGATTTCAATCTAAGCCTAATTTGATTCAATTCGAGTTGGGTTCGGTCTTGTTCTAGTTTAGGCTTCAATTTAACTCAACTAGGTTTTGGTTCAAACTCGACTTGACCCAAATAGGGTTTAGATTTGAGTTCAATTTTGACTCAATTAGGGTTCATTTGAGTCTAATTTGACCCAATTAAAGTTGGTCTTAGTGCAATTAGGGTTTAACTCAAACTTGTTTTAACCCAATTAGGGTTTGGTATTAATTTTGATCTAATTTTGAGTTCACCTGATTTGAACATGACTAGGGTTGAGTCTGAACTAATCTGACATGGGCTAACTTAATTTGGAGTTGAGTCTAGTTTGACTTTAGTTTTAGTTCATTTATTTCGTTAGTTTAGGTCCATTTGGTGATCAATTTAAGCTAATTTTATTTTGTTTATTTGTTCTCGCTAAGTTCACTGGAGTTCAATGTGATTGAGTCACCCTAATTTAATCAATCTTTGTTAACTGATTTGGCTCAAGAGCCCTTGTTCTGTCATGATAACTTTAGGAAGCCTACGAGCTAGCCTTAATTCGAATAGATATTCAATGAGTCCACAGGCTAGCATTAATCTGAATAGATATTCAACAAGCCCATGGGTTGGGTCTTAGTCTGAATAGATAATCAATGAGCCTATAGGCTAGCCTGTAGGCTGACCTTTGTCCGAATAGATGATCAATGAGTCCGTAGGTTGATTTTAGTTTGAATAGGCATCCAGTAAGCCCATGGGTTGACCTTAGTCAAATAGACAATCAGCAAGCCTACAGACTGGTCTTATTAGTTCAAATAGACGTTTAGTGAACTCACTGGCTGACCTTAGTTTGAATAGACAATTGGTGAGCTTTTAGGCTGGCTTTAGTCTAAATAGATGATCGACGAACTTGCAGACTGACTTTAGTCTAAATAAACATTTGGTGAGCCCCGGGCTAACCTTCATCAAAATAGATGATCAGCGAGCCTGCAGGCTAGTCTTAATCTGAATAGATGATCAATGAGCCTATGATCTAGCCTTAATCTAAATAAATAATGGATGGACTCATAGGCTGACCATAGTCAAAATAGGTGACTAGCAAGCTCGTGGACTGGTCTTCGTCTGAATTTGGCTTTTGAGCAAGCCTGCGAGCAAGCCCTAAATTAATAGATAACAGCAAGAAAATCGAGGGTATCTTTTTTTTTTTTTGCTAAAAACCTTTTTTTTATTTTTTTTCTATTTCTCTTGTTCTTCGCTTCCTATCTGTGCTTTCTTCCCCCTTTCTCCCAAATGGGCTATGGTGGCTCGAGGTTCTTCCTAGCTAGATCTGGTGGGATTTGGCCAAATCTGGCCATGATCAATGGCGGAAGGCAGTTGAGGCTACCTGGAGGTGGCACTGGAGATGGAATAATGAGGATGGGCTCTGGCGGTGGTGGGGCATTGCAAAGAGGTGCGAGCTTCTTCTCCTCGGGTCCATAGCTAGATTTTTCCGGATGATAGCCAGATCCAGTCACAGGTGGGCAGCAGGCGGTGGCTAGGGGGCTAATGAGCTAGCATGGTGAGCAACCTAGCTGCCCATTCAGGCATGATGGAGGAGGGCCGAGCGACAGCAAGGCTAGAATAAGCCAAAGCTGAAGCTCGGGTCAGTGACAAGCTGTAGATTGGGATGGGGTGGAGCTTAGTCAGTAGAGCACACAAACAGGCTATGTGGGTGTGAGGCTAGGGGCAGAGCTAGGGAGAGGCTAGAGGGCCACAGCTCAAGCAGGTAGAGTTGCAGACGCAGTGGTGGAACATCCATTGGAGCATAGGGCTAGGTTGGTTATAGGAAAGTGACAATGCAGGACTGTCGATAGGGCAATCACATTGGAGCAATGAAGCTGCCAACTCTGGCCAGAAGTGAGATGGTACGAAGCTTGGCCCACCAGAATCTGATAGGAACCCTATCAGAGGAGTGTGGGATGCAACAACAAGCCTTCAGTAATGCATGATACTGGCATGGGGAGCAGAATGGTGGCCAACGGTGATAGTAGAAGGTCGAGGACCTCACAGGGAAAGAAGAACAACTATGCAGAGATCTATTTATAAAATTCCAAAATTTGAGGTCTTATATATAAATTTGAAAGATACTTGCTCAGTCCAAATCTTATTTTCAATCCTGATAGTAACTTGGGCCCAATTTGACCTAAAGTTTTATCTCTAAATTTAGCTTAACATGAACCAAATTGTAATTCCAACTCAAAGTCAGAGTTGGACTACAAAACCTAATTAAACATGGCACTGCTTCTACCATTTGGTGAGGTATTCGATTGTGACTATTAAAAAATTTTGCTATCCTAAGGCTAGTGGGATAACACTCTCACTCGATCAACCAATACCCATCCGGTCATTTGTTTCAGTTATAAAACTAATAACTTGGGTTTAGATTCAACCATAATTGGGTCAAAATCCTAATTGATCTAAACTTGGATCAATTTGAGTTCAAGTCAAGTCAATATAGAATCAAAAGAAGTTTGAATTGAACCCCAACCAAGTCAAAATATATTTGAACTAGATCAAAAGAAATTTGAATTGAACTCTAATTGAGTCAAATCGTAATAAGTTCAAACAGAACTCTAAATCAAGTCAAACTACATAAGAACTAAAATGACCTAAAACTCAAATAGAACTCTAAATTGAGTCAAGAAATATTCAAACTAAACCATAATAAGTTCATATAGAACTCTAAATTAAGTCAAATAATATTCAAACTAAATCACAACAAGTTCAAATAGAACTCTAGCTTTAGTCAAACTACACTACAAAGCTAAACCAACTCAAAAGCCATTAGTCATGCTTGGCTAAAGCAACCCCAAAATCTATTAGCGATACCTCAAACTTAATCGATAACATATCAATGAGGCCATTAATTATCAAATCAAAAAAATAAATAAAGTCAACTGACAATGCATTCAAAGTTGTCAGCCACACTTCAAAGCTCAGCCAACTCAAAAGCCATTGGTAACACTTGGCTAAACCAACCTCAAAAGCCATTGGCAATATATTAAACTTAACAATATGCCAATAAGGCCATCAATTATCAAATAAAAAGTCAAACAAAGTCAACGAAAATATGCTTAAAGCCATCGGCCACACTTCAAAGCTAAGCCAACTCAAAAGCTGTTGATGATGCTTGGCTTAGTCAACCCCAAAAGTCAATGTTGATGCCTCAACCCTAATCAATAATATGCCAATAAGGTCATTAATTATCGAATCAAAAACCAAAAGGAGTCAACTGACAATAATATATTTAAAGTTGTCAACCATACTTCAAAGCTAAGCCAACTCAAAGGCCATTGGTGACGCTTAGCTAAACCAACCCCAAAAGCCATTAGTGATGTTACAAACCTAATCGACAACATACGAATAAGGCCATTGATTATCAAATAATAAAAAAAATCAAATGAAGTCAATCAACAACACATTCAAAGTCATTGACAACACTTTAAAGCTAAGCTAACTTAAAAGCTATTAGTGATGCTTAGCTAAACCAATCCCTAAAGCCATTGGTGATGCTACAAACCTATTTGACAACACACCAATAAGGCCTTCAATTATCAAATCAGAAAAAAAAATCACAAGAAATCAACTAACAACACACTTAAAGCCGTTTCCCACACTTCAAAACTAAGCCAACTCAAAAGCCGTTGGTGACTCTTAGCTAAACCATTATTGGTGATGCAATAAACCTAATTGACAGCATGCCAATGAGGCCCTTGATTATCAAATCAGAAAGAATAAAAAAAAAATCAACTGACAACATACAAGTCATCAGTCACACTTCAAAACTAAGTTAACTCAAAAGCCATTGGTGATGCTTAACTAAACTAACCCCAAAAGCCATTGGTGACATTTCAAACCTAATCGATAATACACCAAGTGGTAGTTGATTATTAAATTAGAAATGATTAGCTAAAGCTAAGGCCAATAATTATTTTCTCAAGTAAAAAATTAAAAGAAGTTAACTGATAATAAATAATAAATTCATCAGTAGAACATTAGATCTTAATGGGGTCAACTAATGTAAGCAAAGACAGTTTACCACACCTTAGAATCATGCCAAGTTATCAACATCTACTAAAGACCAAATCAAGACTCATCCGTATTAAATTCCACTCGGCCCAATACATGGGAGTAGTAGGGGTAGTAGTGAGAATTAAGCCTTTTTACACTCCCTTTCTCATTTCATACACTTTAAGACCATGAATTTAAATTTTTTAAAATTGTAAAGTGAGGGTATGCCCTTGCTTAAACCATGAACCTTTTGCCCAAATCAATCAAATGATACTTTCTTTCTTTGTGTCTCTATTTTATTAGTTAGGTTTCTCACTTTAAGAGATTCTTGATAATCATTGAGATAATTAACAATAGGGGCTTATGCCAATTAGAAGTCATATTCCCATAATACCTAATTGTGCACTCAAACCATCCTCAAATTTTAATTTATTATTTTAAGATTACTCTCTTAAGTTCTTTGCTATTCTGGGTAGTTGATTTTGATTCCACATAGATCCTTCCCTTTGTTTAGGTTAGGCTGTCGCAAATTGCGTTAGGGAGTTTGCTCCCTAATTCTCCTCTGTTGGGATTTGCTCTATGTTTACAAAATTGAATGTTAGCAGAGCCTGGCAGACCACCGTGAGATATTTTTCCATCGAGGGATCCTTAGCTACATAGGTTCCTCAAACCTGACTAGTGATGAGTTGCGAGTCCTTGTAGAGCTCAAGCTTTTGCGCCCAGACTTCTTGTGTTATTCTCAACCCAAGGAGCACTACCTTACATTTTGTCATGTTGTCTCACAATTTAAACTTGAAGCTGAAGGAATATTTGAGGATGTCTCCTTCTAGGCTTATAAGTATTGCTTCTACCTTACTTTCTGTTGTAGATAATTTTTATCATAATCAAATTTAATTACAATATGATTAAAATCAAGACTTATAGGTGTTGGGGGAGCCGAAAGAGTGTCGAATTGGAATAATATAGTGGGCCGGACACCAAACCATCCCAAAAGCTTAAGCTCATGGGATATGGGTCTCTTTCACTATATATATTTAACTCTATCTATCTAATATCCGATGTGAGACTAATTTATTATACCTGACATTATAACATATAGGCCACTAAATTATGGCTCAAATATGAATCTCAGTCAGGCTTAAATCACATTTGAGTTTGGCAAAAAATTAAGCTTATTTTGGACCTTAATTCTTAAGAAATTTGGGTTCAAACCAAAATGGACTAAGTGGGTTGGATGCTTAGACCCAAAATTAGGCCAAAAATTTATCTAAAATCTAAATCAAAATGACAAAAATACAAGAATTTTATAAATAAATCCCTGCACAAAATAAATCTTTAGAAATAGGTCTTTAGCCAGATTTTTTTACAAATAGGTCCTGAATAAGAATTTTGCGAAAAAGTCTAATAAAATCCTAAAATTACAAATTAGTCCCACAAAGTTTAGGATTTATAAATAAACCACTCAAAAGATCAGTAATTATAATTTGATCCTTATGAAATATAGAGTTGTGGATAAATCCCTCCAAAATTTTCTATTTACAAACAAACCCCTAGAGGTTTCTTTTCACAAATAAGTCCTTTAAAAATTTTTTATTTATAGATAAGTTCAAATTTTATTCAAAAAACAAGGTAGAAGTTTAAAAACTTTATAAACAAGTTTTTTTAGAAAAAAGGCTCCTAAAAATTATAAAATTATAATTTAGTCTAATTTTTTTTAAAAATTACAAATAACCCCTCTATAAATTCAATATCTAAGATGAGTACAACTTTCACATTTCTGTTATCTATAACAATAAACACTCATCTATATCTTTCCATAGAGTTATCCAATCTCAAAAAAAAAACTACAACCAAATCCATTCATAACTATCCAATCCAAATAGAACTCATCTAAAACAAATAGATGAGTTCCTTGATTTAAATTTGAATGAGATTCATTCCAAACTAACTCGATCTCTCCAAACCCTATATAAACCTATTAACATAAAAAAGAAAAGAGATTAGGTGAAACATGTAGAGAGGATCAGAGCCAAGAAAGAAGGGGGACCTAAAACAAAGAGAAGAGAGGAGATCAAGTCACAGCAAGCAAGGAACAATCAATTAGCAAATAGAGAAGTAAGAGTTCTTTTATTTATCTTTCTCCCTTTTTTGTTCTCATTTCTCTTCTATGCCTCCTTCTCTATGTCCTGATGAGGAATCCCAGCTTTGCCCCTTTCGGCTTCCCCTATCACCACCATGCAACCAATCACCCACCACCATCTAGGACCATGAATAGAGGGGAGCTCCTTTTGATGCATTGCACAGCCCCAAGCTCATTGGAGTTCCTCTCCCAAGCTGCCATCGACTTCTAGCATCACCACATATGCCTGAAGCCTACTCATGCAGGGGTAAGCTCTGCTGCCTATAATTGCCCATGTATCACACATGCTGGGCCACACTCCACCCTCCTCTAGCTGGCTGAACAAGGTTGTGTTGCTGCCTCCAAGAGAAATTTCAGCCACCATCATTTGTAGAATCTGCAGTAGCCTTTGAAGCCTCTTGTTGTCACTCTGTATGTCGCTAGATCTGCTCCCCAGTACCTTGTAGGCCTACAGCCTTGTGCCTAGCTATTTTGACCATGCCTTGCTGCCTGATTTGTCCCTGTATTCACTATTGGAGGAGTCGAAAGAGTGTCGAATCAGATCAATATAATGGATCAGACACCAAATCATCCCAAAAGCTTAAGCTCATAGGATATGGGCCTTTTTCACTATATATATTGGACTCTATCTATCCAATATCTGATGTGGCATTCATTCATTACACCTGATATTATAACAATCTCCCCTTTCAGGTGTGATTTGACCACATCAATTTTAACACTCTTAATTAAGAACTCTTTTATTTAACCAGTTCCATCGTGTGACCCATACTAACAGGTTTTTGTCTCATTTTTTTTATTTTTTTAAGAGAGACTAACATGCGACTCAATTTAGTCGCATCATCACAGTACTCTTTTAGTTAACTAATTCCACTATGTGACCCATACTAACAGATTTTTGTCATAATTTTTGATTTTTTTTAAAGAGAGACTAACATATGTCCAACTCACTATAGTGATTCAAATTCAACACTCTTTTGACACCCCCCCCCAACAAGTGATATCAGAACTTTAGGTTTGAAGCTGTACAAACTCTTAAGACCGAAATTACCATGATGATATGACAACAAGTGGTATCAAAGCTTGGTTCAATATGTACACTACAAAGTTTGATGCAGAGAAATTCAATGGAAAGTAAGGATTTCCTATTTGGCAAGTAAGAGTTCATACAATTCTTACTCAATAAGGGTTGAGAAACACATTGGAGGATGTCAAGCCTGACGATGTCACCAAAAGTGTTTGAAAAAACCAGAAGGCTAGTTACATAGCACAATCATCCTCAGTCTCACCAATGAAGTACTCTATCTGTTTCTTGATAAAACAACACCTTCAGAGCTATAGAAAAAGTTGGAGAAATAATATATGAGTAAGTCTATCTCAAATTAAGTTTACTTAAATTAGAAGCTTTTCAATTTTTGAATGAGAGAAGGTACAAATATAGTTGATCATCTTAAGCTTTTGGGATGGTTTGCTGTCTAGCTCACAATATTGATTCAGATTTGATAGTCTTTCAAATCCCCCAACAATCCACCACCTGTAATAGCTCGGCTTGCCCTCCAATGAGCTACAACCCCATAGATGCCAGTGAAAAGATCTGACAAGGAGGAGGAAAAGAAGAGGCTCAATTAAAAGAGAACAAGGCATCAGAGAAAAAGATGGAGGAGGATAAGTGACCTTGTTGAAGAAGATGGAGAAGAAATGAGTGAAGGAGAAGGGGATGAAGCAGGCTTTGTTGGGGAAGAAGATGAGGTAAAATAAACTAGAAATAAATATAAAAAAAGAGGTTGAAAACCACCTATGAAGGGCTAAAATTAAAGAAAAGAAAAAAAACATGAAAGCTTACTACTAGCCCATGTGAGGGAGAACGAGGAAAGTGTGTTGAGGAAAAGAAAAAAATATGAAAGAAAAGAGGAGCTTTTCTCTTTGCCAAAAAAAGAAGTTGCACCAAAAAAAAAAACATAGTCAGGCCAGCAAAGAAAAAAAGAGAGAAAGTTTGGCCTTGATTTTTGCTTAATCACCATTGCGGCCATCCACAACTTTGCTTATCAACGGGCCCCCATCAAAACCATGGCCACCTACAGTCCTTTGTGTTGACAAAACTTCATCAACACCGTGGTAATTTGCGGCCTTCTTCAACACATTGATGAAACTCTAATAATACTTTGGCCATCCGTGACTCTTTGCATGATGACCAAACTTCATTAACACTATGGCCATCCAAGGCTTTATACAACCAAGCCAGCCTTCAGACCTACCAAACTAGGTGGTCTTTGGGCATGCCAAAACTAAGTTGGTCTTTGGGCCTGCCAAAACCAGACCAACCTTTGGGCCTATCAAAATCAGGCTAGCTTTTGGGTCCACAAAAATTAGACCCGACTTTGAGCTCACCAAACCAGGCTAGCCTTCATGTCTGCCAAAACTAGGCCAGCCTTCAGGCCCACTGAAATGAAGCTAACTTTCGGGCCCCTCGACACTATAGGCCAACCTTTAGGCTTGCCAAAACTGGCCCAGCCTTTGGGCTAGTCAAGATTAGGCCAGCTTTCAAGCCCACCAAAGCCAAGCTAGACTTTGGTTCCACCAAAACTAAGCCTGTCTTTGGGCCTATTGATCATAGGCTGGCCTTTTGCCTATGATCAGTCCACCTTTCGCCTTCCATCAAGGGAAAAGAAACACAATGTCATCATTTTAAATGAGAAAGGTCAATTTGATGAAGAGTCAGAAGTTGAGCTTGAACTAGCAAGGGTGTCAATCTTCCAAAGATTAGGCCTGAAATGAAGCTCAGTTTTCTATCACCTTCACTTGACTCTTGATAGGGGGCAACCAAAAGCAAGTTTAGACATGTGTATAGATGAAGAAGAATTCATCCTAACTATCACAAGCCAAGGGAATGCTACTGGGATTTTCAACCAACTCAGGAAGCTCGCCCTTTGAATGAAGATAGTCATTATCATTCCCACCTTTAACTCTTTCGCTCCATTAAGTGGCCTAGAGAAGGATTTAAGTAAGTTAAATGGGGTATAGTCCAACTCTAGACTATGGAAAAAGGGTGAATAACTAAGCAACATAACAAGAGCCATTATAAAGCCACAACCTAGCATGAAACTCTTAAAAGGGAGACCACCCATACTGTTAGAATCATTTCTCGCCATGACTTTGGAAAGAACCACGAGCCCACACCACAATAGGCCAAATGCCAAAAGAAGGCTACATGAACATGACTTATATGTAAGGAGATTCAAGAAGAAAGGGCCTTCATGAGCAAATCCTTGCTACCACACCAGAGAGGTATAACTACTCATTCCATGAGCAAACTCCCGAATAAAGTAACTCAGTTGATGGGAGAAGTTAACCTTGACTCAAAACACACCAAACCAAGACCACATCCTCAAGACATGGACTATCATGTTTGGACAAAAGCCTTGGTCATAACAGAAAGCTCTAAAGAGAAAATGACCGTAGAAGAATTGTGGGAAAAACTAAGACAACAAGGGAAAGAGAAATATGAAACCCAAAAGAAGGTTATGGAATCAATGAAGATGATAATACATATGAGACAAAAGCTTGACAAGTTAGAGCAATCTTAAAAGTCATCTCAAGAAGCTGTAGAAGCAGTAGAAGACACACCCCTTGTAGGTAAAATCCCTAAAAATGTAGATTCTTTGTAAGTACCTCCTCCACCAGCAAGGGATACCCAATCCTCCATCTTAGAAATTCCTACCAATATAGAGATGCCAATATACATTCAACAATAATTGTAACAAATGGTGGCTACATAATTGAAACAAGGAAATGACATAGGTATAACAAACAATGCAGATAAACCATACACTAGTTATCAAAACCAAGTACCATATCCTAAAGGCTATATAGTACCTAAGTTCAAATAATTTAATGGCATTGATAACCCTGAACAACACATAGCTCATTTTGTGACTCTATGTGAGAACTTAAGTAATAATCCATCATTGCTACTCTAAGAATTCTCAACAGGCTTAACTGAGTTGGAATTTGAGTGGTATTCTAGCTTGCAACCAAAGTCTATACAAACTTGGTCACAAATGAAAAAAGCTTTTTGAATTAGATTTGGGGGAGTTAGTGACCTGATAACCATTGCGGACCTAGTCTCAATACCAAAATGTGATAATGAATCAGTTTTGAAATACATCACAAAAGTGGAGAAACCTCAACATTAGATGTGAACAATCCATAAACCAATTCAAAGTTATAAATTTAGTCCTTGGTAACATAAGGAGGAACTAGATGACACCTTATCTAAGTACCTCCTCTATTCATACTTTCTAAGATCTCATTGCATAGGTCAAGAAGTTGGAGAGGATTGCTTCCCTATCCTTGCCTAATTTACAAAATCCAAAAATAGAAAAAGATAAAATGAAGTGAGGGGAGCCCTCTAAAAATGTAAGGGTAGCATTTGCAACAAATGAACACAAGAAACCTACATACCCCACCACAAGCATAGGTAACTCTCAGAAACTACCAACTCTTGGAGGAGATGGGAAAGTAGAACCATCCAATGATTTTGAACAAAAACTTAGGAAAAAAAATACTCTTTTAAAGAAGAGAGGCTAGGCAAAATTTTCCAAGGCACCCTAAAATTAGGCCTTCAACTTCTAGAATACAAAAGGCCAAGTGAAGCTAATAAAAAGGATCATCCAAACTATTATCCTTACTATAGAATATTAGGTCATACTATTAAAGACTACTTTGTATTCAAAGATTGGTTTGAAAGGTAATACCAAGAGGGCAAGCTAACTCTCTCAAAGTCAGTCTTACTTGAAATGCCTACTAAACACATCAATCACATCACTATGTTTGAGGCACATGAACCACTTGCCAAATTACTCTTGGGAGGAAAAGCATAGCGTACACCTAAATAAGAGCACTTATGGAATATCAACATCTTTAAAAAGCTAAAGGTGCTGATAAAGAAGATGATTAAAAATTCTAAAAATTTTGGGATGGTGATAAGAAAAACTTCGTCAAAACAAGCTCCTCTACCTACCCAAAACATCAAAAAGAAAAAGAACAAAAACAAAAAAAAAAGTCAGTACAGCCAGATGAATATGATGTCAAGATATCAACCATCCAAGAATACATCGATGCTCTAGAAGAATATGTCAAAGAAGAAAATAAACAAGTAACTCTTGAGAAATTCCTCCATATTTACTGTCAAAGGTTTACAACTAAGTTGATCCCTACCCAATCATTTCAATGATGATGAGATTTAGGATGCAAGGTGAGAAGAAGCAAATAGATTTATTAGGAATTTTCTTGATAAAATGAAAGATCCCATAGGTATCCCTAAGGGCTACTCTCGAGAACTATCTTAAAGAGTGGTTTGCTCATGAATATGAATATGGTATACTCAAGCTACAATTAGATACTGTAAAGGAACTAGCTATGACTAACATGAAGTTTATCATGAGGCAAATGCAAATGCTGAACAGACACATATAGGTTATGGTTGCCTACATGGAAAACATGTCAAACATTACTACCATGCTCTATGAGGAAATTAAGAAGATGGAGAAGGTACTAACAAAGAAAGTAAAGCCACTCAAAAGACCTTACAGGAGTGGTAGGGAATCACCAACCAACCCTCCCTAAGATCAAAATGTTCATTCATCCTAACTACTCCAGAGATGAATCAAGAAAGCCAGACACTATTGAAGATAATTATCTAAGTTCATTGCCTCTTGTCACATGGTGACTCACACATCTAAAGTAAGAATTGATGAGCAGCCACCTCAATCACGATCAAGTAATATAGTAGTAGGTAGTCAACCTATTAGATTTGGTGAGGTTCTAGTCCTAGAACTTGCAGAAGGGTACCCCCTACCATCTTTATAGGAATTTTATATAGAGGGCACAAACGTTGAATATGACTCTATCTGAATCAGAACAACTCTATGACAACTTCCAAAAACCCAACATTAGCAAGCACCAAAAGAAGAGGTAGGCATTTTGGATGGGATTAAGCAAGCTAATGCTGGAGCCCACTCAACTCCTGTGTTGAGATAATCAAAACATCCATGAAGCAAGTGCCCTAAATACAAAGTCCTAAATAATGTCATGCCAGCTGATGAAACAAAAGGATCTATCTAAAGAGTCTATGAAAATCTCTCTCTAAAAAGGCCCCATAGGCCCAATCCAGATGATGAATGGGATGATTGTCATCTAGTCACATCTTCCAAAGATATCCAAAAACCTACTAATTGGGGGCAAGGATCCACCACTTCTTATTGTATGATCAACCTTGGTTGTGACTATAAGGAAGAGCCTTATTAGTCTCATGATGCTAGAATTCAACTGAGGAATGCAAACCAAGTACAACTAAGAGGTGATAAAGTGATACCCCCAAGGTAGGCTCTGGTGCCCAGGGATAAGAACATCCCTAGAGACAAGGATAAAGAAATTTAGATAAGAAAGGATGTCAAGCCTTTGCAAGCTGAACCTACACCCAGGAAGGTAGAATATAACATAAAAACTCATCTCAAGAAGATCCCTGCCATGCTAAGTATCTTTGATGCCCTAATAATGTCACAAGAACTTAGGGAGATGTTGGTGCATATTCTGCAAAACCCAATTGATTACTAGTACTTCACTCAAGAGAAAATGGAGTCTTTATATGCTTATTGGACTTCTACCATCACTTTCACAAATGACCGCCTGCTACCAGGGACAATGGACCTTAATAGGCCATTATATGCCACTGGGAATAGTGATGAGATTAAAATTCACTACATCCTCATTCATTCAAGCTCTTCAGTCAATTTGATGACTCTTCACATGTTAAGGGCCTTGGCTCTAGACATGTGCCACCTATCATCTGAAATTATAATCATCCAAGGATTTAATTAAAATAGTCAAAGAGCTCTTGGAGCCATAACCATACCTCTAAAAATAGATAAATTAATGATTGATACCAAGTTCTATGTAATCGACACTGATGCATCCTACAAAGCACTATTAGGGAGACCATGGTTACATGAAAACAAGGTGGTGCCATCAACCCTACATCAATGTCTCAAATATTTTGAAGATGGTGATGAATGTTAAATTGATGGAGATATATATTCCTTTGATGTTCACGAAGCACATTATGATGATATGAAATGCTACCAAAGATCTCATGCTGATATAGTATCTGCCTCCATCAGTCAAGTGAAAAATGGATTGCTAGTGTAATCTTTGCCCCTTCTCATCTAGGAAGAGACACAAACTCCTCAGATGAAGAAATCCCACTATTCTATGTAGGTGGCTATTCTTTTAATGAAGATAACAATAAGTGTCAAACAGAGAGTTCTCTCCTTATTACTAAAATTCTAGAAGACTTACTTAAGCCACTACATGAGCTAAGTGTCAATGTTGTGGAGGAATTAATAACCTTCTTTATTCCTCCATGACATAAGGGAGAAAAGGAGATATTGTTCTATATGAAAATTCCCTATGTCCCAAGTATGCATGAGATCCTAAAAAATGAGGATCCAAAAGATGATGATAAGTATCAGTCAGTGGTTATACCTAAGTATTTTTTCAAATACTCTTCATCAAATAGTCAAGAAGTCCAGCTACAAACTTCAATAAACAAAGGAAGAAAGTAATTTCTTCAAAAATCTATGGGATCTACCTTAAAGAACATGCTTATATCTCCAGAAGATGAGATAAGAATTCCAAAGGATTGGGCTATATCACTCCAAGTATCCATACATGTCTTATGGTTATCATTAAACCTCTATCCAACAATGAGGCTGATCAAACACCCTTAATATCTTTTGATACACAAGCTGTATGCATAAAGCTAGCCATGGTTCTCCAAGAATCACAAGAAAATGAAGTTCTCAACAAAACTTTATCAAGACCAAAAGAAAGGGGGGCATGATGTAGCCAAAACAACCTCAAAATCAAGAGAGAAACTCTTGCCAAATCCCAATGATGAATCACCTAGTAGAGATATGATCCACAAACCAAAAGAAGCTCTACCAAAACATAAGGATATGGGGAAAGGCACAATCAATGAATTGATAGAAATCAAGCTAGGTTCAAAGGAAGTCCCAAGCTATCATTTATTAGAACACAACTCTTAGAGGAAAGTCAGACCCAACTTAAAGTAGTACTTAAGGAAAATATTGATTGCTTGGCATGGACTTATAAGGAGATGTTTGGACTAGATCCTGAAGTCACAATCCACAAGCTGGCTATCAACCTTGAACTTTCACTTGTCAAACAAGCACCTAGGAAGATGAAACTTGACTTGGAACAAAATGTGATAGAAGAAACAAAGTAACTTATTGAAGTTAGCTTCATCAGGGAAGAGAAATATCCAACTTGGGTTACAAGAATTGTGCCAGTCAAGAAGAAAAATGGCCAAATCTACATTTATGTAGACTATAGAGACTTAAATAAAGTTTGTCCAAAAGATGATTTTCCATTACCCATAATGGAAATCAAGATTAACAATACAACCAATTTTTAATTGTTCTCCTTTATGGATGGTTTCTTGTGATATAATTAAATCAAAACACATCCTGATGATGAAAAACACATGTCCTTTCAGACTCCAATCGACATCTATTATTACAAGGTGATGCCCTTCAGGCTCAAAAATACGGGTGCCACTTATCAAAGAGCCATGAACTGAATTTTCGATGACCTTATAAATAGACTAGTTGAATGCTATGTAGATGACTTGGTCATCAAAACTAGATCTAAAGACAGTCATATTCAAGACCTAAGAGTGGTTTTTGACCACCTTGGAAAATACAACCTGAAGATGAATCTTATGAAATGTGCTTTTAGGGTATTATCAGGGAAGTTCCTCAGATTCATTGTCAGACATCGAGGGATTGAAATCGACCCATCTAAGACCAAAGCCATCCTAGATATGCCATCACCCAGCAACCTAAAATAGTTGAAGTCACTCCAAGGTCGACTCACATACATAAGAAGGATCATCACAAATCTCCCTGAAAAATGCAAGCCTTTCTCTAAACTAATGGAGAAGGATACTCCATTCATTTGAGATCAAGAGTGCCAACAAGCCTTTGAAGAAATGAAGCAATAGCTCTTAAAGCCACCAATATTGGCAGCACCCCTATCTGATAAACTCTTGATCCTTTATACAACCACAATGGAGTGGTCTTTAGGGCATTTCTTGCCTAGAATAATAAAGAAATATAAGAAAATGCACTCTACTATTTAAGTAGAATGCTAGTGATGGCAGAAAGCAACTACTCTCCCATCGAAAAACATTATTTGGCACTTATATTTGCAATCAAAAGCTTAGACATTACTTGCTCTCCCATCAAGTTATTTTAATATCCAAGGTTGACCCCATAAAATACTTAGTGACTTGGCTTGTACTCACTAGAAGGCTAATAAAATGGGCCTTAATTCTCATGGAGTATGATATCAAGCTCCCTCTCCAAAGGTAGGTAAGAGGCAAGCCCTTGTTGATTTTCTCATAGCTCACCTAGTGCCAAATGACTCTCTGTTGAACTGTGAACTCCTTGATAAAGAAATTCTTTTGCCGAAGAAGGAAAACCTTTCTGGAAGCTACATTTTGATGGTGCTAAAGTTTTCACATATTAAAGTAGTCATTGGGCTCATATTTGTCACTCCAAGAGGGGGCATTTTATAATATTTTTATTCCCTTTTAAACCATATACAAATAATGATGTTGAATATGAGGTCCTAATTGCAGGACTAGAAATGAACCTCAACATAGGGCATTTTATAATATTTTTATCATACCTACAAGTCTTTGGTGACTCACAATTAGCCATCAGTCAAGTGGGGGGTGGATATCAAATCCATAAATCTGAGCGCCTGAAAAACCATAAAAATGCTCAAGAACTTATAAGACAAATCCCACATCTTCAAATAAATAAGGTCCCCCAGTTCATCAATATGGAAGCTGATTCCGTAGCCAAAGTAGCGAAGGCACTTGCTAATCCTAATTAAGAAGAAATTCTAATCACAGTCTGTAACAGACAAGTGATAAGCTCAGTTTTCAGCATCAACTAGGAGAAGGTAGAATCTATACTAATAGAAGAGGTCATAGATTGAAAAATACCATTCATCAACTACCTCAAAGATGGAGAATTCTTAGAAGATAAATCCACAAAGACACAACTCAAAAAGAGAACAACACACGTTCTACTTATTAATGACACTCTTTATAGAAGGTCCTTCGACCAACTACTTCTACACTGTCTCTCAGAGAAAGAAGCCAAAAAAGTTACGTATAAGGTGTATTTTGGGATTTGTGGGGCTTATCAATTAGACCCAAAAATAATGATGAAGATTAAACATATGGGCTACTATTGGCCCATGATAGTGAGAAATTGCATCAAATACATAGAAAATATCATATGTGCTAAATTCATGGTGACTTCATTTATCAACATCCAAACCCTTTACACCTAATGGTATCCTCATGACCATTTGAGGCATGGGGTATGGATATAGCTAGCCCAATTAAGCCATCTTCTTCCAAGGATCATCATTTTATATTAGTGATGACTGATTACTTCTCTCGATGGGCAGAGGTAATTTCACTAAGGGAAATAAAAGTAGATACCATTATCAATTAGAAAAATATCCTCTATCAATTCTGTGTCCCTCGAGGGATCATTTTCAAAAAGTTTAAAGTAGGATGATTTGCACATCATCACAAGATAGGCTAGAGATATTTATCCATCTACAATGCAAGAGTGAATGGTCTCGCTAAGACATTCAACAAGACCTTTTTCAAAATATTGAAGAAAGTCATTGCTAAAAAAATGAGACTGGTACAAAAAACTTTTCAAAGCATTGTGGGCTTACTGTACCACATATCAAACTTCTACACAATCAATAGCGTATATATTGGTGTTTGGGATTGACCTAGTCTTGTCATTAGAGGTACAAATTTCATCCCTTAGAATTGCTTTGCAAGAGGAAATGACCAAAGAAGATAATGTTTATCTTTATCTAGATGAGCTAAACTCTTTGGATGAAACAAGACTTATAGCCCAACAACACTTAGAAATGTATTAATTATAAATGTTCAGGGCCTACAATAAGATGACTTGACTTAGATCTTTTCAGAAAGGAAAAACGGTGTTGGTCTTAAGAATGCCCAATTTTAAATTGAAGCAAGAAAGGCAAATTTGAACCTAATTAGAAAGACCCTTATATCATTGAAAGAATATTTGAAGAAGGATTCTACCAGCTGATTGATGACAAAGGATAAAAATTTATGCCATCAATCAATGCCTGATTCTTGAAGAGGTATTATGCATAAGCCTTTTGAGGCAACAATCACAAAATAAAATTATCTATATTTGTCTATAACAAAATGTCTGACTTCCTCAAAAAGGAGTACTTGATGAAATAAGCACTCCATGTTTCTTGAAGCAAAACATGGATGCAAAACTCCATCCATTTTGTGTGACGATCAGATCCATATTCCCTAACACACTAAGTTCACTCCCATATGACAATATTAATCAACTTCCACATGGTAACCTAAGTCTACTTTTGCATAATAATTCAAACCCATGTAGTTAACCCCTAGAACATTAACATGGGGGCATATACTCAAAGTTTGTTCACACCCTCTTCTCTCATCAAAGCTTGAGAAGAGAGGTTGCGAAGGGGGCAATTTATTTGAGATGATTTTTGCCCGAATCAAATTTGATTGAAATATAATTAAAATTGAGACTTATATGTTATCAAAATTATAGATGAAACACGAGTCTCAGTCAGATTTAAATTGCATTCAAGTTTGGCAAAAAATTGAGCTCAATTTAGACCTTAATTCTTGAGAAATTCGGATCAAACCAAAGTGGGCTGTGGGCTAGATTCTTGGATCTAAAATTGGATCCAAAATTCATCTAAAATATGAACAAAAATGATAAAATATAAGAATTTTATAAATAAGTCTCTAGACTGAAAAAATCTTTACAAATGGGTCTTTGGCTGAATTTTTCTTACAAATAAGTCCCTGAAATAAGAATTTTGCAAAATAGTCTAATAAAATCCTAAATTTATACATTAGTTCCACAAAATTTAGGGTTTAGGAATACTTTTTTAAAAGATTGATAATTATAATTTGATCCTTAAGAAATATAGGGTTTATGAATAAATCCTTCCCAAATTTTTTATGTACAAATAAACCCCTAGAGTTTTATTTTTTCATGAATAAGTTGCTTGAAAATTTTTTATTTGATGATAGATCCAAATTTTGTGCAAACAGGACCCTCAAAGTTTTAAAACTATATAAATAAGTATTTTTTACAAAAAGGTTCTCTAAAAATTATAAAATTATAATTTGGTCTAATTTTTTGAAAAGTATTGCAAATAATCTCTCTCTAAATTCTATGTTCATGATGAGTACAATTTTTAAATTACTATTATCTACAACAAATATTCATCCTATCATTTGATAAAGTTATCCAATCTCAAAAAAAGACATCCATATCCATCCATGGCTATCCAATCCAAACAAAGCTAATCCAAAATAAATAAATGAGATCTTTGATTCAAATTTGAATGACATTTATCCCAAACTAACTTGATCTCTTCAAACCCTATATAAACTTATTAACATAAAAAAAGGAGATCAGGTGAAGTACCTAGAGAGGATCAGGGCCAAGAAAGAAAGGGACTTGAACCATGTAGCCAACCGCCCATGACTATCTAGGATCGGATCTAGTTAGAGATGCCTAGAACCGACGATAGAATGAAGAGAGAGGAGTCCTTTACCTGCACTATTCTACCCCATGCTCATTGGAGTTCATCTCCCTAGCCACTATTGACTTTTAGCGCCACTGAGTATGATTGAAGCTTGCCTGTGCAGGGGTAAGCTCTACTACCTACAGCTGCCCATGTATCACATGTGCCAGTTCACACTCCACCCTCCTATAATTGGCCAAATAGGGCTTTGCGGCTGCCTCTCCTATTGCCTCCAAGACAAATTTCAGCCATCATTATGTTCAGAACCTATGGTTGCCTTTGAAACCTCTACTGCCCCTCTACACACTACTAGATCTACTCCCAGGTGGCTAGCAGGCTTGCAACCTCATGCCTAGCTATTCTGACCATGCCCTACTGCCCGATCTATCACTACATCCACCACCTCCAATGGCTCAGCTTGCGCTCAATGAGTTGCAACCTCGTAGCCACCAGTGACTAGATCTGATAGGGAGGAGGCAAGGAAGAGTCTCAATTAAAAGAAAACAAGGTATCAGAGAAGATGATAGGAGGAGGAGAAGTGATCTTGTTGAAGAAGATGGAGAAGAATCGAGTGAAGGAGAAGGGGACAAAGCAAGCTTTGTTAGAGAAGAAGATGAGGTAGAAAAAAGAAACAAATATGAAAGAAGAGGTTGAAAGCCACCTGTGAGGGGCTAAAAGAAAAGAAGAGGAAAGGGTGACGAGGAAAATAAAAGAAATATAAAAAAAGAGGAGCTTTTCTGTGGGCCAAAAAAGAAAGTTTGTAGCACAAAACAAAGAAAGATACTCTGGCCAGGAAAAAAAATAAAAGAGAAAGTTTGGCCTTCATTTTTACTAAATTGCCATCACGGTCATTTGTAACTTTGCAGATCAATGGACCTCCATCAACACTGTGGCCACCTATGGTCTTTTGCATTGATGAAATTTTATCAACAACACAACCACTTATGGCCTCCTTGGCATGTCGATGGAATTCCAATAAAAATGTAGCCATCCATAGCCCTTTTCATAATGACAAAACTTTATTAACATCATGACCATCCATGAATTTACACACCCAAGTTAGCCTTCAAACCTATCAAAACTAATTCAACTTTTTGGCCCACCAAAACTAGACTAGCCTTTGGGCTTGCTAAAACTAAACCAGCCTTTGAGCCCTCTAAAACTAGCCTCACCTTTGGGCCTACTAAAACCAAACTAGTCTTTGGGCCCACCAAAATTAGGCCAACTTTTGGGCCCACCAAAACAAGGCCAGCCTTTGGGCTCACTGAATCTAGCCAGCCTTCAGGCCCGCCAAAATCATGCCGTTTTTCAAGACCACCATAGCTTGACTAGCCTTCCGGCTCACCAAAACTAAACTAGCCTTTGGGCCTACCAATGCTATAGATCAACCTTTGGGCACCTCAAAGCTAGGCCAACTTTCGGGTCTGTCAAGACCAGGCCAGCCTTTGAGTCCGCCAAAACTATGCCCGCCATTGAGTCTACCAAACTAGACCAACATTCAAACCTGCTAAATCAGGCAAGCCTTCAGGCCCACAAAAACTTGGTATGCCTTTGGGACCATCGAATATAGACCAGCCTTCAAGCCTGCTGACACTATAGGATAGCCTTCAATCCCATTAAAACTAGGCCTACCAAAAGTAAGCTAGCTTTTGGGCTCGCCAAAACTAGGCCGACCTTCTGACCTACTAAAACCAAGCCACCCTTCATGTCTATCAACACTATAGGCTAGCCTTCGGACCTACAAAAACCAAGCCAACCTTAAGGCTTGCCAAAACTAGGCCAACTTTTGGGCTTGCCAGTACCAGGCTAGCCTTCAAGCCTACCAAAACTAGACCTATCATCAGGCTCATCGAACATAAACTAGCCCTCAGGTCTATCAAAATTAGGTCAGTCTTTAGGTCTGGAAAACCAGGTTAGTCATTGGGCCTACAAAAACTAGACTAGCCTTCTGACTCGCTAAAACCAAGTCAATCTTCAGGCAGCCAAAACTCGGCTAGCCTTCAGACTCGCCAAACCCACTCTAGCCTTCACGCTTGCTGACACTATAGGTCAGCTTTCAAGTCCACTAAAACTTGGCCCACCTTGGGGCCCACCAAAACCAAGCTAGCCTTCGAGCCTTCCAAAACCATGCTAGCCTTTGAACCAGCCATAACTATGCTACCTTTCGAACCTGCCATAACTATGCTAGCCTTCAGGCTTGCCAGAAGTAGACTAGCCTTTGGGCCAGCCACAACTATAGGTCAGCATTTGGGTTCACCAAAATTATAGACCAACCTTCAGGCTTGTTGAATTAATTAGCACTTGGGTCACATTTCAAGCTAGTCTCTGACTTGCACTTCTAAGAAAGCCCTCAAGCTCACACTTCTCAAGCTAGTCTTCTGACTCATACTTCTATGGCTAGCCCATAGGTTTGTCCAAAGTTATCATGATAGTTTGAGGGCTCTCAGATTGAGTTAAAATTCAATAAATATAATTAAATTGACTTAAATGGACCACCAAATGGACCTATATTGATCAACCAAATGGACTAAAACTCAAATTGAATTGGACCTAATCCAAATTGAGTTAATCCAAACTAAATCAATTTAGACTCAACTCCAAATGGGTCAAATCGTGTCAATCCAAAAGTAAATCAAATTTGAATCAAATCATAATTTGGTTAAATCAAACTTAAAACTGAAAGTCACGCGGGACAAATTGAACATAAAGTCAAATAAGAACCAAACTGATCTTGAACTAAGACTAAGTTGAACCTAAATCAACTTGAATTTGAGACAAAGTCCAAACCCAGACTTGATAAGAGTCCAACACAAGATCAAAATTGATCCGAATAAGCTAAATTAGAATAGGGCTAAAATTAAGTTTTGAATATTTAACTAAATTAAATCAGACTTGGATCGTGATCAACGTTGCTCCCACTAGAGTCAATGATCAACATTTAACCAATGTTCTTCTGTTAATCAATGTCAAGCTTGGTGAATTAAATTCATTATTACAAATTAAATATTCATCATCAATGCTAGTAGTAATTCTAGGAGTGGATATTTCACACAATTCCCCTAGTTATGCTATAAGGCATTAGTACAAACCAAATCACCAAAGGTTTTGGGAGGAAGAAACCAAAAGGAGTTAACAAATCACAATTCAATCAAGTTTTGAGCATTAACATGAATCAAAATCAGTTTCAAATTAAAATCAAAGTCCTAAATATTAAACTAAATCAAATTAAATTTAAACCCAAATGGAGTTTGGATTTCAAATCAAACTAAATTAAGGTGGACTTGAACTCACTTAATCAGTCAACCATAATACCTTATTCAAATGAAGTTATCATTTATGCTTTATTAGCTATGGGAAAACTTCAAACTATAAAGTCACACCTACACCTTATTGGCTATGGGAATGCTTCACTCCTGAAGTTATTGCCTATCCATTATTGGCTATAAAAATACATAAAATAATGAAATTATCACCTATGTCTTATTGGATATGAAAACACTTCAAACCATGAAATTATCACCCATACCTCATTTGCTATGGAAACACTTCAAAGAAAAAAGTAAATGAAGTGATTACTAATGCCTTATCTGCTATTGGAAATACTTCAAATTAGGAAGTTATTGTCAAAGCTCAAAGATATGGGAAATAATTCAGGTTAATCTTGACAAGCCACCGGCAACACCATCCAATGAAGTTATCACCAAAGCTCAAAGTTATTGAAAACAATTTAGACTCCTCTCATCACCTGCCATGTCCCATCGGATGACACCACTAAACCAAACCATCAACATTCGCTAGGTATTAAATCAAGACCCCTTTGAGTCAGACTCCACATGGTCTCGCATATGGGAGTGGGACAGTAGCAGAGATTGAGCTCTTCCCATTCCCTTCCTTATTTTGTGACATTTAAGCATTCAAATTCATTAAAATGTAAAATGAGGGTATGCCCTTGCTTAAGCCATGTACTTATATCAATCAAATTGTGCTTTCTTCTTTTTTTTGTCTTTATTTTTATTAGTTAGGTTTTTTGTTTTAGGTCATTTCTGATAATTGTTGGGGTAACTAACAACAGGGGCTTACCCCTATTGTAAGTCATGTTCCAACAACACTTGATTGTGCATTTGGACCACCACATTTTTTATTTGTTATTTTGAGATTACTCCTCAGGGTCTTCATTATCCTAGCTGGTCAATTTCAATCGTATACTTTCCACTTCAATGGATGACCTGCCCATGTAAATGATCTAGACAGCTTCTTCTACTTTTGGTTTTGTTGTGAGCTTTATGATGAAATTTGCCAACACCTGTGCTTTTATGTCAGTTCTTACCTTGAACTGGATATCAAATTGCATGGGTAGAGAGGTCAGGTACGACTTCATCTCCTTAAAGGAACTTTCACACCCCTCATCCCAATTAGATGCCCCCTTTTTTCTTCAAAGCTTTGAAAAAGTGAAGACATTTTTCACCTAACCTTGAGAGGAAATGACTGAGTGTGGCAACTTCCCTTTAGTATCCGGGAGGTGAATAGAGAGCCCACCCCTCTTTTCGCACGCGCGCATGTAATAGTTGTATCGCACGTACGCGAACGCGGAAATAGTTCTATCGCGCATGTATATAAACCTTAAGAAAATGGGTTTGAGCTAACGTACAGGTCTGAATACATGGGTTTTTCCGCTTCATCATCGATTTCTAGAAAGTAAGGGGAAAGAAGGAGTTTTTTCAAAAAGTCACCTCCCAAAAGATGGCCTGATCAAGAGAGCCGGAAGCTAGGGCCGGTCCCATTGAGGCTGAGTAAAGAACTGAAGCTAGCAGCTCCAATCAAAGTTCTTTCTTCGAGTATGAGGGTCGGTCGAGGGAGTACATTTCCATTTCACTCGTTGGTGAGGGTAGTAGTGCTAACGAAAAGACAGGTGAGGCATCAGCTACGTGGTTCGGTATGACATTACCGGTTTGATCTTGCTTAAAGTGCTCAATCCCACTACCGTCCCATACCTAGATCGTTCAGGTTACATATCAGTGAGGAGCCATCACATCAGAGTAAACCAAGTACGACCAAGAACTGGACGAAGAACATGATAACTGCTTGGAATTTCTTTATCACTATGAGTGAGCTGGCGGTTGGGTATTAGCTCATTTGCTCCCACGCCTACTATGTTTGTTTGCCACTCCAAACTTCAGCTTTGGTTTTTGTTCTCAATCGGCGAAGCCTCACATCCCTTTAAGGCGGAAAGAGAAACCTAAGGGAGGCAATTTGTCCAATGAGTCTTTGTACCTCCTTTATTGAGGTAGGGGACATCATTCCTAGCACTGCTTGGATCTTCAATTTGTCAGCTTCAATCCCTCTTTTTAAGATTAGGTACCTAAGGGAACTTACCAGTGGAAGGTTTTCTGTAGGTTAGAAATATATTCCATACATTGCTTGCTTTTTATTATCAAATCATCTATGTAGGCCTTCATGTTTCTCTTGAGTTGGTGCTTGAATTTTGGGTCAACCATTCTTTGATATGTTACCTCAATATTCTTTAATTTAAATGGTATGGCCATGTAGCAAAATCTTGCCTAATTAGTTATAAAGAAAGCCTTATCCTCATCCTCAGGGTTTATCCTGATCTAATGATAGCTTGAGAATGAATCAAGAAAACTCAGAACTAGTGTTCAATAGTTGGGTCCACTAATTAGTCAATACTCAAGAGGGAATAGCTATCCTTTAGGCAAACCTTGTTGAGATCAATGAAATCCACACACATCCTCTACTTTCCATCACTTTTCTTTGCCATCACCACATTTTCCATCTATTCTAGGTATTTCACCTCCCGAATGAACCTAGCCTTGAGCAACTTTGCCACTTTCTTTGTTATCACCTTTTATCATTTAGGAGTGAAGGGTAGTTTCTTTTGCTTCACTGATTTTGTACATGCAAGTGCTGCAAGCTTGTGCTCCACCATGTAGGGATCTATCCTGAGTAAATCATTCGATGTCGAAGCAAACATGTCAATGTTGTTGCATAACACCTTCTAGAGCTTTGCAAGTAATGGCTTTGATAACCTAGTTCCCACATTGATGCAATGACCTTTTTCCTTATCTAGAGTTATACTCATCAACTACTAAATGGCCCCAAGTCTACTCCAAGGTTCACACTCTAACTTTTCCTTCCCCCTCAATTTTTTTTGCTCTTCCAAATAGGTGGCATAGAAATGGCATGCCATGTCTCTATCTCCCTGCTCTTCTCCAATCCCAAATTTGGTGGGGAACTATAGAAGTGGTTGGTGGGTGGAGCTTGTCACTTGTAGCTTGTTTAGGGTTATAATAATAAAAAAACATGAATTGAAGAAAGGAATGGGAATGGCTTGACACTTGCTGCTACCTCGCTCCCATGCATTTGATTGAGTAAATATTGACTCAAATGGGTGCTCGGTATGATCCTTGCTGGATGCTTATAACTTTGCTTGATTTCATAGTGTAGCTGACTACCTTGGCTTGTCTCAGTTGACCCCATTAGGGTTTAAAATATTATTGATGGCTTTCTACTTATTGTTAGTTGACTTCATTTGATTTTTTATTTAGGAGAATGATTAGTAGCCTTAACTTGTGCTAATCATTCAAATTCGATACTTGATTACATTTAAAGCAACACCAACAACTTTTGAGCTTGTGTTGGCTGAGCTTAAAGTGTGTGTAACCAATGACATTATACTTATTGTTAGTTGGCTTTCTTTGAAAATGGTAGTTGGTTGATCAATTAAACAAGTTCAAGCTTGACTCAATTCGGTTTGAAATGGTTAGTGGCCTTGGCTTATGCTGACCATTTGTGATTTAATAATTGATGACTTTTTTGGCTTTTTGTTGATTAAGTTTAAAGTGTCACCAATGAGTTTTGAACTTGTTTTGGTAGAGATTGAAGTGTGACCAATGACTTTACTCTTGTTGTTGGTTGACTTCTTTCAAACATAGTATTTGGATGACTGACTAAGATAGTTCAAGCCTGCTTTAGTTGAACTTGAAATGGTTAGTAGCCTTGGCTTATGCTGACTATTTCTAATTTTATAATCAATGACCTCTTTGGCTTATTATCGATTAAATTTGAAGTGTCACCAACATCTTTTGGACTTATGTTGACTGAGCATAAAGTGTGATTGATGGTTTTATGCTTGTTGTTAGTTGACTTCCTTTGAACATGACATTTGGGTAACTAACTGAGTTCAAGTCTACCTTAATTTGATTTGACTCACATTTAATCAACTTAGGGTTAGCCTATGGGCAAACCCAAAGTCATTCTAATTAATTGATAGTCTGAAGGCTCTCTAATCAATTAATCAAATTAAGTAATACAAATTAATTAAAATAATTCACCTAATTAGATTGAAATTAAGCGAATTTAGCTAAATTAAATAAACTAATTAAGCTAACCAATTTGACTCTAATGGACCAACAAAAATGGGCCTAAATTAATTAAATGAATGGATTAAAACTCAATTTGAACTAGCCCAAAATCTAAATTTAGTTAATTGAAGTCAAATACATTCAAACCCAACCCCAATTAGGATCAAATTAAGTCAACCTGAGTCAAATTAGATCAACCCCAAACCCAAACCCAAACCAATCTTGGTCGGATTTGTCCAAATCAAACTAGTCCAAACCCAACTGTAATCAAGTTTGAATCGAGTCAACTTGACTCAAATGGGGTCAAGTCCAAACCCAATTCAGTCTTGATGGGTAAATCTAAATCAAATCAATTCAAATGCCAACCCCAATTAGGTTCAAATTAGGTCAATCCAAAATCAAACTAGGTTCAAAAGGAACCCTAATTAGGTCAAACTAAACTCAAACCAAAGCCTAATTGGGTCAAACCTAATTCAGAACAAACCCTAATTGGGTTATGTAGAGTTCAAATCAAAATCTAATTGGGTTAATTCAGGTTTAAATTGACCAGAATTAGTTTAAATTGATCTTAATTAGGTCAAATCAAGCTCAAATCAACCAAAATTAGGTCAAATCAAGTTAGAATTGAACAATAATTGGGTCAAATTAAGTTAGTATTGAATTCTAATTAGGTCAGATCAAGTTTGAATCAATCCTGATCAAGTTAAACTACGTTTGAGATACACCCTAATTTTGGTCGGATCAAGTTCAAATCAACCCTAATCAAGTTAATCCAAGTTTGAATTAGACCCTAATTGGATTGAACCAAATTTAAACCAAACTCTAATCGAGTAAGACTAACTTTTCAATTAGGTTAAACCAAGTTTGAACTAAACCCCAATTGTTAAAAGAAGTTTGGACTGAACCCAATTAGGTTGACCTTGAACTAGAACGAGGTTAAATTTGAACTAGAACTAGGTAAAAGTTGAGCAAGAACACAGTCGAACCTAAACTAAAACTAGATCAAACATGAACCAAAATCAGGTAAACTTGAACTTAAACTAGGTAAAATCTGAACTAGAACCAGGTCAAACCTGAACCAAAACTAGCTAGAGCTTGAACTAGAATAAGGTTGAACCTAAACACAGCCTAACTTGAATTTGGACCCAAGATCCATGAGGCATCTAATAAGAACCCAATCAAGATTCAATCAAAGAGTCATTAATGATCCAATAAGAACCTAATTAGAGTTGTATCAAAGATCCATTAAGGATCCAATAAGAACCTAATCAGTGTTGGATCCAAGATCCATTAAGGATCCATCAAGAACACAACTAGTGTCCAACATGAGATCAAACTCAACCCGAATTGAATCAAATTAGACTTGATCAACATCAAGTTTTGAACATTGAATTGAATCAAATTAGACTTGAATTAAAGTCAAGTTTTGAACATAGAACTAAGTCAAATCAGACTTGAATTGAAGACAAGTTTTGAACATCGAATTGAATCAAATAAAAAATGAATTAAAGTCAATTTTTGAACATCAAATTGAATCAAATAAGACTTAACCAAAATCATTTGAATTTTAAATTGAACTAAACTAGACTTGGACCAAAACCTAGTTTGGGTCAAGTCAAAATAAATTCAATTGGGGTTAGTCAACAACAAGCTCAAAGTTGTTGGTGAAACCTCAAAACCTAATTGACAAAAGTCAGGAAAGGTCATGATTATCAAATCAAGTATAATTAGCATAAGCCCAGGTCGCCAATCAGTCCTTCAAATTAAATTGAACTAAGGTAGGCTTGAACTCTCTTAGTCAATTAGCCAAATGCCTTGCTTGAAGGAAGTCAATCAACAATAAGCATAAAATTATCGGTAACACTTCAAGCTCAACCAACATAAGCTCCAAAATTTTTGGTGATGCTTCAAAATTAGGCCACTACAAACAAAGAAAGGACATTGGTTATCAAATTAAGAATGATTAGCATAAGCCTAGTCTGCTAATCATTCCTTCAAAACAAACCAAACTAAGGTAGGCCTGAACTCAGTCAGTTAGCCAAATGCCATATTTGAAAGAAGTCAATTGACAATAAATATAAAGACATTGATAGCATTTCAAGCTTAGCCAATACAAAGCTTAAAAGTCATTGGTGATGCTTTAAACTTAATCTCTAACACACCAAAGAGGCCATTAATTATCATATCAGAAATAGTCATCATAAGCCACAGGCATCAAACTATTCCAAACCAAACTAAGGTAGGCTTGAACTCACTTAGTCAGCCAGCCAAATACTATATTCAAAAGAAGTCAACTAACAACAAGCGTACAGATGTCAACCACATTGCAAGCTCAACTGATATAAGTTTAACGCCATCAATGATACTTCAAATCTAATCAATAATAAGCAAAGAGAGGCCATTGATTATTAAATTAGTAATAATTAGCATAAGCTAAGGCTAGTAATTATTCTATTAAATCAAAGATAAAAAAAGCCAACTAAAAATAAGCAAAAAGTCATCAATCGTATTTCAAATCCTAATGGGATCAATTGACATAAGCCAAGGTGGTCAACCATGCCATGAAGTCTAGTGAAGTTATTAGCATATGCTAAGGATGACAATAAGGCCATCTGAGTCAGATTCCACTTGAACGAGTGTAGGGGAGCAGTGCAGTAGTGAGCATCAAGCCTTTTCATTTCCCTTTCTTATTTCATATGATTTATGATTATGAATTTAAACTCATCAAATTGCAAAGTGAGGGCATGCCCTTGCTTAAGCCATGTACTCCTTTCTTAAATCAATTAAATTATGATTTTTTCTTGTCTCTATTTTATTAGCTAAGTCACTTACTTTAGGAGGTTTCTGAAGATTATCAAAGTAATTAATAACAGGGGCTTACACCTATTGAAAGTCATATTTTTAGTATTCCTGATTGTGCACTCAAATCCACCTTAATTTTCATTCTTTTATTTTGAGATTGCTTCTTGAGGTCTTTAGTTATTCCTAATGGTCAATTTCAGCTCCACAATGAGCATGATGCGATAGCTAACCTTCTTCCATGGACTCCAACTACAATAACTAAAATACAGGATCTTCATCAACCAAACCAAGTATGTAAAGGAATTGCTCAAAAAGTTCTATATGGATAAAGCTATGCTGATAGGAAATCCAATGAACCCTTCAACCAAATTCGATAAAAATGAAGATGGTGAAAAGGTTGATGAAAAGTGGTACAAAAGTATGATTGGTAGCTTATTATATCTTACCACTAGTAGATCCGATATTATGCTTAGTTTTTACTTATGTGCTTGGTTTCAAGCATTACCCAGGAAATCACATTTAGTTGCCATGAAATATATGCTTAGATATCTTAATAGCTTATAGTATCAAAGAGTTGATTGTTTTGATTTGATTGAATTTTTTTTTTCCAGAGTATGCTGAATGTCATATGGATAGAAAAAGCATAAGTGGCACATGCCAATTTCTAGGGAAGTCTCTTGTCTCATGGAGCTCCAATAAATAAAATTCCATGGCTCTTTCTACCACTGAAGCCAAATATGTAGTCGTGGGGTGTTGTTGTTCTTGAAAAGTTTGGATGAGACAAATCCTACTTGATTTTGATTATAATTTTTCAAATGTACCAATTAATTGTGACAATCTTAGTGATATTAGTTTGTCAAAAAATCTATTACTATATTCTTATTCAAAACATATTGATATCACATATTATTTTTTACATGATCATGTTTCTAAAAATGGCATTTCATTTATTCTTATTGAAACCAATAGTCAGCTTGTAGACATTTTCACAAAACCTATTAATGAGACTTAGTTTTGTTTGATTCATTAGTGAAATCAAGGATTTACAAATAAATTGAATTAATATCTTTTTTTTCTCAAAACCTTCTTACTATCTGTCTAGTTCAAACACCAGACCAAGATGGTTCAAGTGCCTAAACTTTGTTCAACATTTTTATATCACAACTTTTGATCTTCGGACACTCAACTAGGATAGTTTGGATATTAAAACCCAGATCTCAATATTTTGGTCTCTATTTTCTGGTCTTTGGATGCTTGAACTCGATAGTTTGGATGACCAAATGTGGATTTTCTGCCTTAGAACTCTAGTTAGCCTCCCAAACCTTTTCTCCTCTTCATTTGATCCACCTTCCCTTTGGCTCTCCAGTGACTCTTGGTGGCTTCTTTGGTTATATAGAAGCTATCCTATAACATTCCCTTCCTCCCTCACTTCCATTTCCCCATTTTCTTCAATTTCTCCATAGCACCCTACACCAAAACCCCGACTTCCAAGTAGAAGTGCTCCTCCACCTCCACCTCCAGTGAAAAACCCCAATTTCCTCCTCAATTTCACTCTTTGGCTAATTTTCATCATTATCATATAGATATGCCACTTTTTGAATCATTCCTCCCTACGTTATTTATTTAATCAAACTAGCCTTCCAAAATTTATCTACACTTTTTGTCACTGAAGGTTTGCTTGATTTTGCTTCCTCCCATAAGACCAATAGTGAGAAAGATGTGTGGATATTTTATTCCAATGCCTTATCTGATTGTGGTAATACCTTAATCACCATAGATCTTGACACCCTAGGCCTCATCTTCAGATTTCCTACCAAAGGGGACGAGGTTACTTTTACTCAGCCATGGTCTGATGTAGACCTTCTCCTCAAATTCTCTGAGACTATTCAAAGAGTTTTTGAGAACCATGCACAAGCACAATGCAAGACTAAGGCCCTAGCATCTAACCTCCTCCCTCTTTGCTCCTATGTCATCTATTAGATCCTTTCCTACACCATTCTTCTAAAGGGTGGGCATCATGATGAGTATCTTATATGAGGCTTTATTAATAGTACATCATGCATTCCACCACTGTTCTAGGCTAACTTAGCAGTATCACTTTGATCTTCCACCATTTCGGGGTAGTCTCCACCTCTCAAGCTCCTCTCCATAAATATACCCCCTCCCTAAACCTTCAATTGAGCCTCCCTTCACTGCATGGGATCCTATAGGAGGATGATGCCACCATCTAGACTAGAGACCAGCCAACTCCTTTGAGTCAAGCCTAAGATGATGCTCCTAGTGCTAGTTCTGGCACTCTTGGTGCTACCAAGGATGTTGGTATTGCTACTACTATCAAAGATGTTGGACCTTCGCATCCATCAGTTGATCAATGACTAGATGAGTTGATTGACCAACTAATTTGACTCACGAGGATCACCATTTCTAGTACTTAGTAGGTCACCGAGCACCTAAACCATCTCGAGGGGATGTTGAGTGCATTTATAGATCAGCTCAGGGTGGGTCTAAGCACCTAGAGCTCTTATATTGTATTTTCAATTTTTAGTATTTTGAATGGTCTAGATCATACTTTTATTTTTTTTATGATGTCTTGTTGGCCTCATTTGGATGATTTCTAGTTTTATGGTTATGTCGTGTGGATTTTGCTCTTTTGTGGATGCTTTGTATATATGGATGTTTATATCTTTTATTTATATGTGAACCCTTAATCTTAATACAATTATCATTTATTTGGTTCCACTTGTGTATTTCTTATCCTCTCTCCTCATGTGCTTATTCGAGTTGTTTGGTCTTCATTCTACCTTTTTTGTTGATGTCAAAAGGGGGAGAAAATATCAAATGACTAAATTTTTTTAAATAAGGGGAGAATTTTGATAGTAAGGGGAGCCTTATATTTTTTATCCCAATATGCTAAAATCAAATATAGTGTGAAATTTATATTGAAAGTGATATTACATATTGCTCTAGTTGATACATGTATTTAATTGTAATAAAAAATTTATCAACTAGATTATTATTTTTTATTTATGTAAGGGTTTGTCATCATCAAACGGGGGGGATTATTGTCTTTTGTCATTTTGATGACAACCAAACCTTGTATTTGATGGTTTCTTGAGTTGTATAGTAGCCAAGCCAAGATCAAAATGAAATTCAAGATCATTCAGAAGCCTCAAGAGAAGATGGATATAAGAATAATCATGCATATTGAGGAATGATAATGGATCAATGAATGTGACTTAAAGATATGATGATGGCTTGAAGATAACTCAAGACATCAAGTCAACTCAATAGACTTAGAATTTTTTTTTTTAAGTTGAGTCAAAGATTTGAATGATGAATTATTTGTTTAGACCTTTTCTAAATACTCTTAACTCATCTTGGAATGCCTCCATCAACCTATCATTTATCCAAGATCAGTTTTCAGTAGATGTCAAATGAAGATTTTTGGTATAAACACTAGATGACTAAACTTCCAAGTTAAGACATTTGAACAAAGCAAAAATTCACTAGGTATTAGTAACAACTTCAGATACTTGAACTTTGGTTCAGACAACCGATGATCAGAAACTACAATTCCAAATTTCTGGTTCTCTGGAAGTTCAGTCTCCCAGTTTAGGGCTTGATTATCCAAAGATTGAAAGTTTGTATGCTTAAACCTGAGGATTGAATACCCAAACCTATGATATAACTTGTAATAGTTATGTAAATTTGGCCATTGGATTTATCCGAATGATCAAAACTTAAGCTCCAGATGTCTGAACATATCAGAAAATAGTCAATAATGGCTAGTTCTCTCGCCAACAAGTATTTAAGTGTCTGGAGCTTGTTCTCAAAGTAAATTTTACATTTTGGAGTAATCTTGATAGAGAATACAATCTTTCATAAGCCCACTAGCCTCCCAAGAGCTCTAAGCTTAGATCACCAACTTTCAAATCTTCAAAATCCTTGTACTCAATTGAAAGTTTCTTGTAGTGAGGGTTTCTTGTAAAAATTTCTCATCTTTATTTTATTGTAAACACTCCTAGGGTGTTAGTGTGTGAGAGAAGCAAGACTCCAAATTAGGAATGCTCATTCACATGGTTGGAGTGAACATTCTATAGGTGTGGCTTCACCTATAAAGGGACAACTCTTGTAGAAAGTTCAAGTACTGAAGAATTAGGCAAGGGCTATGGAGAAGGCACAATTGGTCACCGAACTATGTAAAAAGTCACAGTGCATTCTATTCTAACCTTTTACACTATAAGTACTTGTGATTATTTCTTTGCTTGTGGACTTGTGATTTTTAGATTGAATTATGGATGGTGTTTGATCTTAAAAATTGTATATTATTTTTAAAAGACCTATTTAACACACACACACACACCCCCCCCCACCCCCCACAACCCCCCCCCCCCCCCCCCCCCCCCCCCCCCACCCAAAACCACCACCACCACTTAGGTTGGTTTTTTGGCTATCAAACCAATTTGCACACAAATTGGGATAACCTCAAATAATCGAATATGTTCTATGTTAACTTTCTCTTGCTTCCTTTTTATATTTTTTTTGTTCTTTTTTGCTTACTTTTGTTTTCCTTTTCTCTTCCCACAATAACTTATATTATTATTATTATTATTATTATTATTATTATTATTATTATTATTATTATTATTATTATTTTCTTATTCTTTGGCTCCTACCTCACCAAAACCCCACATTTTCTTCCTCTTTCTCCTTCTTCTCTGTTCCTCACAAGCTGACCCCATCTCCCCCTTTTTCTTCTCCTGCATTCTTCATGGGTAAGATCCAGCTAGATCTAGCTGAATTCAGCCATCATCAGTGGCTAGCAGGGCTAGAATGAGAGGTAGAGCAGTGGTGATGTAGTGTGGGAGGTGAAGTAGTGGCACCACAACATGGGAGATGGAGCAATGGCCAAATGAGGCTTGGTGGAGCAACAATCGAGTGAAGGTGCGTAAGGTTGCAAGGGTTATGGTCCTCTTGATCTTCAATTTTTCTGCCCTCTTCTATTTCACCATATTATTGTTTTGAATTGAAGATAATGAATCAAGGTTCTGCCAAAGTTCATTCAAAATTTGAATTGAAGATATGGATGGTGATCTTTTCAACTATGGATGATGATTTTCTATTTTGATTTGGATGAACAATTGTGGATGATATTTGTTTCTTCTGTTTGTATTCAAATAAAGATCTAATGATGTTTTGGATAAGATAATTTGAAATTTAAATTTGTACTTGTTTTAGAATTCTCAAATTCAAGAAGGTATTTGCAAAAACTATGTTTTCTTGAATTTATCTGCAAATTTGAGTTCATCGTTATTTGCAAAATTTCGAATTCCCAAGGACTAGTTTGTAAATTTGCAGATTTCAAAGGTTCTTTTGCAAAATTTCCTACAGTTTGGATTTAATTGATATTTTCTGAGAGAATGGGAGATTTTTTTGTAAATTTACTCATTAATTTGTAAATCCTAATTTTGTTAGACTCATTTGCAAAAATATGCAAATTTCAAAACCCTAGGGACTTATCTATAAAATTTTCACCCCTAGGGATTTGATGGTAAGAATCTTTAACCCAAGAATCTTTTTGTATTGGTTTTATGAAGTCAAGGACCTATATGTAAGGTTTTGTTCATCTTAGGGACCTATTCTTAAAAATATTGGGAGCTATAGATCTATTTGTAAGGGAAAAATCCGGTTAGGGGCCTATTAATTTGTAAGAGAAAATCTAATCAGGGATCTTATTATAAGAATTTTATTTAGTTTAGGAATCTATTTGTAAAGTTTTATTTTTCTCAAAATTTTGGCTTAGATTTTTAGTATGTTTTGGGTCCAATTTTGGTGCAAGTTTTAGACCCACGCAATTCACTTGGGGGAACTCAATTTGAGCTAAAATTTTAAATAATTTAGGTCCAATTTTGGTCAAATTCGATCATGATTTAAGTCCAATTAGAACATAAATTTGAGCTATACTTCTATGACAATTGGAGCTCCAATTCTAGTTATATTTTAATCGAGTTTAGGTTGAAAAAAACTATGTAAACAAGGTCCAACTATGCTCGCATGTGGTTGAGAGTTGTGCACCCAGTGCCTGGAGATCCCTCCCTAACTCCCTTTAGGTTACTTAAGGATAAAGATCTATATGCTAGAGATTATAATAATTTCTTGGCTAATGAGTCTAACCTAGATGCAAAATAAAAGAAAGTTAAAAAGAAAATGAATAGAAATGAACCTATCAACACTAGTGTGACTCCTATTCTTCCCAATAGCCATTTCCGAAGTGGTTGATGATAAATTCATAGTGGGTCTCAAATGATTTTTTTTTTCTTGAGAATTTCATTATTGTTTCCCTACAAAATTTCTCCCCCTCCCCCCAAATTTCTATTGTTCTTTTGAATGGATGGAAATGAGAGATATTTATATGCTGAGGTGTGGAGTTGGCACTAGGGAGGGCTAGTGGTGCTAGCTAATAAGATTTTCTACCAAATTAGGCACTAGAATATAGGCATCGGTGAAAGGAGGGCATCAGCTTGTGCCTGTTGGAAGTCATTCCCAAAATACCTGATTGTGAACTCAAATCACATATTTGATTTGTTATTTTTAGATTTCTTCCCGAGGTCTTTGCTATCTCAAGCCACCAATTTTGATCCCACAAAATCCAAAGAAAATAAGGGTAACTCAAACCAAATAAGAGTCCAACATAGTTCTAGCCATTAAGGGATCGAACCCAAACTCAATAAGAGTCCAACATGGGTCAAACTCAAACCCAATAATAGTTGAACTCAAACTCGATAAATATCCATTATGGTTTGCATCCAAGATCCATTAAGGATCCATTAAGAACCTAATAAGGGTTGAATAAAGATCCATCAAGGGTTGGATCCAAGTTTCATTAAAGATCAATTAAGAATCCAATAAATTCAATAAGAACCAAACAAGGGTTCAAAACAAGATCTATGAAGGATCCAATAAGGATCGAGTCCAAGATCTAGTGAAAATCAAATCTAAGATCCATTAAGGAACTAATAAGGACCCAATAAGGGTTGATCAAAGATCCATCAAGGATCCAATAAAACCCAACAAGGGTCAAATCCAAGATCAAATAGGATCAAGTTCAAGATCCAATAAGGATCAAATTCATGATCTAATAAGGATCAAATTCAAGATCCAATAAGGATCCAACAAAAACCTAATAAGGGTCAAGTTAAGATCCAATAAGGATCAAATCTAAGATCCAACAAGGATCATGCCGAAGGTCCACTAAGGGTCAATTCCAAAGCCCTATGAATTAAGAGCCAAACTCAAATCTATCAAGGATCCATTAAAGATGCAATAATTTTTGTAGGCATGAGTGGTGTGTAAACTAAACACCTTTAAGCACTAGTAGGCAACAAATTCTACTGAAATCCATTATGGGTTGAATCCAAACCCATCAAGGGTTGAATTCAGATCCAATAAGGATCCAACAATGAGTCAAATCTATCCTGAATCAAATTGAACCATATTTGAACCTAAAACCTAGCCTGAATTGAACCAAGCTTAAATCAAGCAGAGTCAGTTGATAACAAGCATAAAGTCATTGACAACACTTCAAGCCTGAGTGGCAATAAATCATAAATGTCATCGATCATTAAATTAGAGATTGTTAGCATAAGCAAAGGTTTATAGTCATTTCAAAACTGAACTAAGGTAGACTTGCACTCGGTCAATCAATCAACCAAAGGTTGTATTCAAAGGATGTCAACTAACATAAGCATAAAGTCATTGGTGATGCTTCAAACTCAATTAAAAACAACTATAAGGCCATCAATTATCAAATCAATAATTATTAGCATAAGCTAAAGCTGCTAATATTCTTTCAAATCAAATACAAATAACATAGGCTTGCACTTGGTCAGTCAATTAGCAAAATGCCATATTCTAAGGATGTCAATCGACACAAGTATAAAGGAATTGGTAATACTTCAAACTTAACCTGTACAAGCATAATGTTGTCAATAATGCTTCAAAATTAACCAACCCAAGCATAAAGCCATCAATAACACTTCAAGATAAACTGACACAAGCATAAAGCTAACAGTGGCATTTCAAAATTAGTCGACAATAAACTATAAGGCCAACAATTATCAAATCAAGAATAATTAGCACAAGCCAAAGCTATTGATCATTCTCTCAAATCAAAACCAAACTAAGGTAGTGATGTAGGACAACTACATTCTTTTTTTCAAAGTAAAATTAGAGATCCAATCCAAGTTGAATTCCAACTCCAATTAGGATCCATCAAGATTTGTACAGCTACAGTCAGAAGGCCATATCTCCTAAGATATTGATCCAAATCCAGCAAATAACTATCCGATGGAAAGTTGAGATCGATTCCTATAAGTCTCTTATTTACTATTTTGGATAATTCATACTTTGTATTGATCAAAATTAGAATTTATTTATCAGTCCGAGTCAATAACAGTCCTAACCCAATAAGGAATAGGATTTATATATCTTTATTTAAGATATGTTAAGTAGAATTCTTAGTAGAGTCTAAGTCTTATTTTCAGTTTATACCAAGTAGGACTCTAAGTTTATTAGAGGGCTATATATACAGCCCAAGGTTGTAACAAAAAAGAGGAAGACTTTTCTATCAATAATATTCTCTTGTTTTGGGTTTGTTCCCTTTCTATCTTCCTTGTGGATTCAAGGATCTATCATGGTGAGAAGACGGTGATCTTCTTCCTATGTCTCATGCCTTCTCCCGCTAAATCAAGAAGAAGACGATGATCTCCTTTCGACCCCTCGTGCCCCCTCTCCTCGCTGCATCAAGAAGAAGACGTTGATCTTCTTCCTATCCCTCCTGCCCCTCCGGCTACATCAAGCGGATCTATCATTGTGAGAAGACGGTGATCTTCTCCCTATTCCTCGTGCCTTCCTCCCACTGCATGAAGTGAAGACGGTGATCTTCTCCCTATCTCTCGTACTTTCTCCTGTTGCATCAAGAGAAGACAGTGCTCTTCTTCCTACCCCTCGTAACCCCCCTTCTCCCGCTGCATCAAGTGGTCTCACAGTGACGTTATTCCTGAGCTCAACTCCATCGATTGTAGTTGGTGGCAACAACTCCATGGACAGTGATCTAGGAGATTATCAAATTCGAGATTTGATTAAACAAAATTTTCTTGCTTCTATCACTAGGAAGTATGAAGCTTTGAAACAGATTGAAACTAAGAACCAAATTCATCAATTGATCGTCGAAGAGGCTCGCGGTCCGATGTCTTGGAGATCAACAGACGAAGCTATTCAGGAAAACCAAAACCATGGTGAGGTGAATATTCCATACTTTCATGGCTATGAGAATTTATTTATTTGGATCGATAAAGTTGAGAAATTCTTTAAGTTTATGGAGATTCCTGAAGAGAAGAAGGTGAAAATTGTTGAATACAAGCTTGATGGTTATGCTTCATCTTGGTGGGAGCAAATTCAAGTCCAAAGAACACGTGAAGGCAAACCAAAAATTCGCTCATGGCTGAAGATGCTTAAACTATTCAATATAAAGTTCTCAAAAGGGGATCAAAATCAGGTAAAACAGATCTCTCATCCAAAGGCTTTTGGCATTGAAATCAATGGAGACAACCATGAGGTATTAATTCCACATCTTAGTAACTTTCCTCTAGTATTGAATTATCAAGTCAAAGAAGAGGCTGTGGATCGTATGGAAGACAAACAAAATATTGAAGAATTTATTGAGAGCCCCAAAGATTCTTTCTTTGATGAATTAGAAGATCCTACAAAAGTAGCTTTGGATGTTACAAAAAATTTTCAAGAGACTATCTATGAGAATTCATATGAATTAGTTGACAATCTTGAAGGCTGCGAGAAAGAGTTTTCTACTTGTGAAAATATTGATTGTGCTACTCAAGATTATTCTTTGAAGTCATCAAAAGCCAACTCTCTTGAACAACTAGAGAAAATTTCTATAGGAGTTATCACTATGCAAGATTCAAAATTTGCAATGGCATATTCAAATTATTATCGCAATTGTCAGCAAACTTGCGAAGAATACTTTCATTGCATGACAACAAATCATAAGTTTGTGTGTACAAAAAATTTATTTCAAAGAAGGTCGAAAGGAATCCTGCAAAAGTTTAAATCGTTATGTCGAAAGAAAATAGGAGATCAAAGTGTTGAAGATGTTACTCGAAGAAATCTTATTGGTTTACATCATCAAGCTTTATGTTGGAAAGAGTTCAAGTGGAGCACAACTGCACCAATGGAGACTCCAATCTTTGACTTGAGGACAAGTTTTTTACAAGTGGAGGGGTTTGATGTAGGACAACTACATTCCTTTTTTCAAAGTAAAATTATAGATCCAGTCCAAGTTGAATTCCAACTCCAATTAAGATCCATCAAGATTTGTACAGCTACAGTCGGAAGGCCATATCTCCTAAGATATTGATCCAAATCTAGCAAATAACTATCCAATGGAAAGCTGAGATCGATTCCTATAAGTCTCTTATTTACTATATTGGATAATTTAGACTTTGTATTGATCAAAATTAGAATTTATTTATCAGTCCGTGTCAATAACAGTCCTAACCCAATAAGAAATAGGATTTATATATCTTTATTTAAGATAGGTTAAGTAGAATTCTTAGTAGAGTCTAAGTCTTATTTTTAGTTTACACCAAGTAGGACTCTAAGTTTATTAGAGGACTATAAATACAGCCCAAGGTTGTAACAAAAAAGAGGAAGACTTTTCTATCAATAATATTCTCTTGTTTTGGGTTTGTTCCCTTTCTATCTTCCTTGTGGATTCAAGGATCTATCATGGTGAGAAGACGGTGATCTTCTTCCTATGTCTCATGCCTTCTCCCGCTAAATCAAGAAGAAGACGATGATCTCCTTCCGACCCCTCGTGCCCCCTCTCCTCGCTGCATCAAGAAGAAGACGTTGATCTTCTTCCTATCCCTCCTGCCCCTCCGGCTACATCAAGCGGATCTATCATTGTGAGAAGACAGTGATCTTCTCCCTATTCCTCGTGCCTTCCTCCCACTGCATGAAGTGAAGACGGTGATCTTCTCCCTATCTCTCGTACTTTCTCCTGTTGCATCAAGAGAAGACGGTGCTCTTCTTCCTACCCCTCGTAACCCCCCCTTCTCCCACTGCATCAAGTGGTATCAGAGTGACGTTATTCCTGAGCTCAACTCCATTGATTGTAGTTGGTGGCAACAACTCCATGGACAGTGATCTAGGAGATTATCAAAAAAGAGGAAGACTTTTCTATCAATAATATTCTCTTGGTTTGGGTTTGTTCCCTTTCTATCTTTCTTGTGGATTCAAGGATCTATCATGGTGAGAAGACAGTGATCTTCTTCCTATGTCTCGTGCCTTCTCCCACTAAATCAAGAAGAAGACGGTGATCTCCTTCCGACCCCTCGTGCCCCCTCTCCTTGCTGCGTCTAGAAGAAGATGTTGATCTTCTTCCTATCCCTCGTGCCCCTCCGGCTACATCAAGCGGATCTATCATTGTGAGAAGAATGTGATCTTTTTCCTATTCCTCGTGCCTTCCTCCCGCTACATGAAGTGAAGACGGTGATCTTCTCCCTATCTCTCATACTTTCTCCTGTTGCATCAAGAGAAGATGGTGCTCTTCTTCCTACCCCTCGTAACTCCCTCTTCTCCTGCTGCAGCAAGTAGGCTTGCACTCTTCTAGCCATTCAGCTATAAAATCAAAAGAAGTCAACCAACAATAAGCAAAAAATCATTAGTGGTACTTAAGTCTAAATAGGGTCAATAGACACAAGCCGAAGCAGTTAGTAGCATGCTAAAATCAAGCAAAGTTACCAACCTCCTTTAAGGATCAAACCAAGCATCTAATCAAGCCAACCACCTCTAGTGAGTCAATTTGTTACATTGTACTCAATCAAGTGCACAAAAGTAAACCAATGGTAAGCATCAAGGCTTTCCCAATCCCTTTCTCATCATTTTATATCATGTTATGAATTTAAATTTCTTAAATTGCAAAGTAATAGCATACCCTTACTTAAGCCATGTAACTCTATTTAAATTAATCACATTATGCTTTTTTTTCTATGTCATTATTTTATTAGCTAAATTTTTTACTTTAGGAGATTCTTGACAATTGTCGAGGTAATTAACAAGGGGGGTTTGTGCTTATTGGAAGTTTTTTTTTCATAATACCTAATAGTGCACTAAAATAAAATCAATTTTGCTTTGTTATTTTGAGATTTCTTCTCGGATTCTCCAACTATCCCAAGTGGTCAATCGCAACTCCATAGTATCCTATTAGAGACTTTGAAGGAGACATTCCAAGATCTGAGTTCATTCCCATATTCTTATGGCAAAACATGAAATATAGGAAAAGAATTGGGCCTCAGGTATGTAAACATTCATACATGTCCAAATCATTGAATGCCCTATAGGAATGAGAGTAAATCAAATAGATGTTGCAAACAATGCAAATCACTATGATACAAGGAGTTTGAGACTCAAGGCAACAAGGATGTTTAGGAATTGTAGAATATACCAGCTAAGGTGGTTTGGTACCTCACCCTAAGGATGAGACTATAATGACTTTTCATGTCAAAGAAAATAGCTCCACATATCAGATGGCATGTAGAAAGTCATGTAGTAGATGGATTATTGCAACATCATGCAAATAGTGTGGCTTCGAAGGATTTTGATCATAGCTACCCTGGCTTTGCAAATGATGTTTGAAATGTATAGTTGGGATTAGCTTCAGATGGATTTAACCCTTTCAAGATAAATGAGTATATTACACAACACATGGCCTATGATATTGGTTATATACAATTTGCCTTTGTAGTTTTGCATAAAGCAATCGTCCTTCATGTTATCAATCTTCATTGATAGTCCAAAAGGTCCTAGAAATACCATAAATGTGTATTTGCAATTGTTGGTAGAAGAATTGAATAAATTGTGGGAACTAGATGTGTCAACATATGATGCAAGCAAAAATTAGATGTATAAATATAAAGGACTGGATGATATTAGGTTTGAAGAGTCATGACTGTCATATACTAATACAACAATTACTTCCAATTTAGTGATGGTTTATTTTCCTAAAAATGTGGTTAAGACATTGATTAAAATGAGAGTATCTTTAGGCAGTTGCACACAAAAGCCAACTAGCAATGCGACTTCAAAGTTTTGCAACAAAGGATCACCGTGACTCTTTTTCATCCTAAACAAATATTTTTGCCTTCATTCTTTAATGTTATAGAGCATATTCCTATTCATCTATGGAAGAGGCGGCACTTGTTGGACCAATGCAATATCAACCTATATATCCTATCAAGAGATGAAATTTAATACTCTCTACATGTCTTAAATATTCCATTGTATATATATGATTAACTTACACACATTCTTGTGCACTAGATATATGTTGAAGCTCAAGAACTACATGTCGAACCAAATTCATCTAGAGGGATCAATAACATAAGCGTATTTGATTGAAGAATGCATAACATTTTGCATAATGTACCTAAATGATTTTCAATCAAACTTCTATCCACATTCAAGGTCATTTGGGCACAAGCGCATTGATAAGTGCTTTTCAATCTTGACATCGATGACACCTACTATAAGTAAGTGCCTAATTGGACTTGTTGACTTTAATATAATTCCTTATCATATGAATCCATATCTATCATAGGGCAAACCTCCAAACAACAAAGGTGGATAACAAATGTCTGGGAGGGAAGTTCAAATAGAAAAAAATTCACAACAACACATTTCCTAAATGGTTCAGGGATCACACAAGTACATAGTCTTCAATTTTCAGATGAAGAGTATGAAATTTTAAAAATAAATTGATTATTCTTTTTGGTAGGTTTCTAGTTTAGAAAGAACCAAAAAAGCTTCTAATGTACTGAAAAAGATCTCATTGCTAGCTGTCAGGCTAGACAAGTGGGCCAGGAGATTTTCAGGCTATCTCATTAAAGAGTTCAAGTTCCATAATAGAAGTTGTAAGATGAACCAATGAGCACACACTAGTGGTGTAACCTTGAAGGCAGTCACAAAAAGCTTTGCAAGCTGAAAGGACATGAACCTCACATCAAGAGATGTCACATTTTATGGGTTTTTGACAAAAATTATTGAGCTTGATACTACAATGAAGTGAGGTACATGCTGTTTAAGTGTGATTAGGTGAACAATTCGGTCATAATGAATAAAGATGACTTTGGTTCCACATTGGTGAATTTTAATTATTTGATATACAAGCATAACTGACATTCTGATGAACCCTATATTCTTGCTCATCGAGCTCATCAACTATTTTACGTGCTAGATCACTTGGATTAGGATTGGCATGTGATTGTGGAGATGACCCCAAGGGAGTATGTGGATGCATTTCATAGTGAATCGATTAATGTAATGACAAATATGCTATGATAAAACCATGCAACATCCAACAACTAGAAGCATGTGACATTGATTGTGTCAAATTCAATGTTGAAGGTCTAACTATTGGCATGCCTCTTGTTGACTTAACGCAATAACATGCAGAAGAAAATAAATAGGATGAACTCATAAGTAATGAATATGAAATGATAGGGGAGGACATCTCTCTTAGGAATAGTGATAATATCGATATGGAAGAGGATGATTTCATGCCAGAGAAAAACAAGCCTTAATGTGATTGTCCAACATCTGTAATGTTGTTCACAATACTTGTTGTTTGATTGTATATTGATGTTGCCATGCATACATGTCAACTTTTTTTAGTTACTTATATTTATGTTTAGACCAAGGAGACATGTTGGGACTATCACAGACACACTTAAAAATATGGATACTGAGGTACGGTGTTGGAGAACCAATTCTCATCTAGTAGAGATTTCCATTCAGGTATGGTGTTGAATTAACAACATTTATAATTATTAATTATTTTATGGATTATTAATTATTTCTTGGTCGTGCAATATTTGAATTTTTATAGGACAGAGTTCCTCGCAATCTTCAAGTAGAATAGGTCATGGACCTAGCAGGTCAATCAAAGTTTGGGGAATCAAAGAATACATTAGTTAGAGTTGACTATCAACCTACACAAATAAATCATTAGGCACAATTCGTCCAAGTTCTCTACTTAACAAGGCATAATGACCACAGATGGGAACAAGTTGCCCTTGACTTTCACCGATCAGGTGGCAATGCCAAAGGTAAACAAACAAAGGATATGGAAAGACATTAATATATCAATGTAAATGATATAATATTTGTAATTTGTATATTGGCATATTTGTAACTGATCATTCTCACAAAAAATCAATCGTTGACTAGACATGCAAACACAAATCTACAAGAGGACTCCATGAAAATAGTCCTGCAATTGTTGGTTAAGTATTGGTGTGATTCGAAGGTAGATGAGGAGAAGAGCATTTTACACCTTTCAAGAACCAGCCAAATAAGCTCCCACTTGCCCACCTACTAGGATTGAAGTGGAGAAGTGGTCCTTCTAATGAAATATTGGCTAAGCTCATATGTCTGAGTATATTTTTCCAATGAATTTGATATATATGTTAACTTTTTTAGTTGTTGAATTAATATTTTCATCATTATTGTCTTTTGAAGAATAAAACAGAAAAAAAAAGAGTGAAAAAAATAGAAGATGGGTCACACTCTGGAGCATAGGGGGTATTCCAATTTGAGAACAAAAGTATTTAGCTTAATAAGTAATCATGAAATTGCTATCAATTGCATAATACCCTTATGTAATGTAATTATTTGCACAATTAGTGGAGCAAACCGAGGTTGAGCTTTCAAATCTAGAAGTATTCTTGGCCCCCCCACACCAAGAAGGATGGACAATTGGTCGGCTAGGTATTTGCAACAACAATAGTGAGTATTTTTTTACTAAATCATTTTAAAGTTTTATTAATGAACATATACTTGTATTGTTCACTCTCTTTTTACAAACCTAAATTGAATAGTTGTGGTAGGCTATGCCAAAAGGTTCTTTATCGAACACTACCACTCAGAATGAAATCCATACTTATGTTTTTGGGAGTGAGAGGCATGACCAACTACGGATATTTGGAATGAGACCCATACCCATCCAAGTCTCCTGGAGTACCTCCGAAGGTTCCTACAGCAGACACAGTTATGCCAAAGTAGAGGCTATCATACGGGGTTAGGTTGCTCCTCTTCAAGAGATGATCGCCTAGCTCCAAAGTGTCTTTCAGTCTTTACAAACTCATATCATCGATGAACTAACTATTATCCCTACTATATATATTTTGTGTTTTGTACCTTTTTTTTCGTTTTCATATATTATTAGTTAGTTTGACTACACAAAGGTATGAAATTAATCAAGTTTGGAGAATGCAAACCAATATGGAACTAAGAGATCCAATACACTTGTGAGCTAGGAAGGGACTCCGACTGCTTCTCCAGCACCTCAGGTATTTCATGAAGATAAAATTTAAAGCATTATTTTATCTCATGGTTTGATATGATTGTTTATATTTTTATTTTTTTTATAGGGGAATTAGAGCCACTTGGGGATTTGTAGCTACATCTAGAGGCAGCAACTGAGGACTGTGGACTTTTAGGAAGCCATTGCCAAGAGTGATGACATGTTTTAGAAATGCTGTGAATTTATTTATTTTTTTCCTCTAACTTTCATTTGTAATGTGAAACTCTATATACCATATATTGGTTGCAAAATTATTTAACGGTAATGCAATTTTGGAAGTATAACATAATGAATTTTGTAAATAATCTTTCATATTTGTAAATACATGATATATATATATATATACATGAATTACATGAAAAGTAGTAGCTGGTAAAGGGTTTTCCGGTGTTTTTGAAAAAAAATGCTGAGAATTTCTAGCATTTTTATGGAAAAGATACCAAGAATTCTCGATATTTAGTGGGAAACAATGAGAATTGCGAACGTTTTTGGTGGAAATGTTGGGAACGGTCTTTTCCAAAGAAACTCAAGAAATATTCCCGCGTTTCAAATGAAACACTAAGAATATTTCCGATATTTATGGTTCAAAAATGTTGGTAATTGCCGGTGTTTTTTATAAAAACACAATATGTGTGTGTGTGTGTTCCTAACTCTCATAAATCACCACGAAAATTACTGAGAAAGGTTATTACCAGAGTTTCAAAAATGCCAAGAAATTTTTCATATGTTTTAAGTCAACTTTTTCATATTGCTGCGAAAAACGCCAGAAATAATTTTCTCGTATTTTTTTTATTAGAAATAACAATCTGTAAACAGTAAGAATACCCAAAGTTGTTGCAATGCCAACAGAAAGAAAAGAAAAAGGTGGAGAAACTCAAGATGAAAAAACTCAACAGACTCGAGGCAAAGAAACAATGGAAAAGCTTGGGGAGGGGCGTGGAGATTGCTCTGGAGAAAACCCTAGCTGAACGAACAAGCGATGAATTTGAACTTTGAATAGATCCAACAGCTGTAAATATTTGTACGCATCTTTAGATAAATTATATACTAATCTATATTTATATGTTTATCTACAAGTTCCAAACTATCAAGCTACGAGCGAACCAGTCCAAACTCGAGTTTGACCAATTTTGAAACTGAAATCAGTCCAAGCTGAGTTTTGAGTCATTTTGGAACTGAGCTAAAAGTTGAGCTCAAGCTTAGCTGGTCTACAAATTCAGCACTAATTAAGTAATTCTAGCTCGAACCTGCTTACAAGATTCCAGATTAAACAACCCTATGCTAAGGATAGTTTAATTGAGACCGCTTGGTTTGGTCCAGACAAATACTTCAATCGAGAAAGTACCTATGTCAAAACGTTATGTAAAGAAAAACAACAATTTCCAAAGTATATTTACCTGTCCAATGAACAACACAGTAACACAGGAAACTGAAACAGCTTCGTGACTCCAAACCTATTAAGCAAACCAAAATTCATTTAAAAGTGAACTACATCAAAAGCAAAACAAAATCACCAGATACATAAATACCAGTCAACAAATAACCCACATAATTTTCCAGTTGATTGTTCCAAATTTTCAACCAAGGTGGGCGCAAGCATATGTAATATTTTCAGAACAAACCTCAAAAATATAGAGAAGTAATAACATATAATTCTAGAAACCCTGATCAACAAGATAATCGCCAAGCCTCTCAACGACCATGTTGCATTGGCCTGGAGTCATTGGCTCATCATAAACGCCAATGATCAAGGCCATAGTGGTTTTCTTCACAGTAACACCCCCAGATCCCTACAGAAGACAGTGAATGAAAAAATCAAGCTGATTTGTTATGGATGAGAAAATGATCAGCAGCTAAAAAAAAAAAAACAAACTGTGGATAGTAAAAAAGCAATACAAAAGTGAATTGGTAATTTCATGACCAAATAGCATATGGTTACTTATTTTGCAAATACAAATCTTGCAAGTTAATTATTTTAAGAACACCATAGTATGAACCAAACCTCCTGGAAATAGTTAATTTGTCTTGTAATGCATCAGCATACTGTAATATTGCAAGAGATGACAATACAATAGAAAGTACGAAGTGGGAATTTTGAATGGGAAGATGACCAAAAAGCAACAGAAAAAAAAAACCAACAAGAAGAGGATAATTGTCGCTTGCAAGTTAAGCAATTCCATATAACTAGTGTAGTGCACAGAGCAGGATTAAAAGCATCAAGGTCTACAGCAACAAGTTGGACTAGGTTTGGCAACTAAAACTACAGAACAAATGCTTCCAAGTTTTGTTTAGGGAGACAGAGAAATACATTACTCTTGTTATTTCTAGAGTGCATGGTATAGGTTCTTCTTTCAATTCAAATGGCATGCTATGTATGCTCTGCCCTCTATTTTAGGGTATATATCTACCTAACTTTGCCATGATCCCAACTCCACTGCATCCTCACACCATAACAATGATTCACCAACATTGATCTCAGAATGTTGCCAACCTCACTAGCAAGATTACTAAAGCACTTCTCCTTTGAAACAAGTACAAAATATGCACACTACCAGATTCTTGGAATGACTTCAGCACACCTACATATTGCTAAACCCCAAGAAATCTTCTTTTTCACTATTTTACAAGCCTTAACAGAAGCATTACATGCAATTACAGCAAATGGTCACTGATTCATGTTATTTCTGTTCAGAGAAAGACGCAAGAATTTTTGCTGCAGCCAGAGATTGCAAATATTATTAATTTTCATAATATGCTTGTCTCCTATTTTCATAGAATCCTTGAAAGATCTTGATTGGTCTAAACTACAACAAAAATGAATAGTTTAGTTTTCAAACGGAGTCCTGCTTAAGTTGAAGCTTTTGAATGTGGTATTGATATAGATACATTATGCTGCTTCGCAAACTTCATGTTGCTGTTTAAGTTTCAGAAATTAGCTGAAACCACTAAAAATAAAGGCATATAGCTTCTTGCCATGATCATGTTATACATCATAAAGAAGGGCTTTCTGATTATTAGTAAAGTTATCTTGGAGCAGCTCCTCAATGGCCATTTCAGATCCTTCTTGCCCCTGCAATTTCCCTCTAGTTGTTCCTTCTTAGTCTTGCTTTTATATCATCATTCAAACAGTAAATACGTAATGACCTTCACCCCACATTAATTTGAATCATGGCAATACTTGATACATTTGTACACCAATACTCTATGAATGTCACCCCCTTTTTCTTTTGAATCATACACCAATCTCAGATCACCCTGAACCCCATTATGCCCCTGCTAAATCCGAAACCAACAACAAGTTGGAAGGAAAAAAGTTCAAAAAAAAAAATCATCCTACTATTTTGAAAGGCATTCATTACGAAGCCATTAGTTTTCCTTCTTTTTCTGATTTCACATCATCTGATATTAGCCTTTCCAATTGTCCGTTGTGACAATAACCACAACAATCAGGAGTGCATTCTTCTTATAATCAAATGACCTAAGCCCATCCTGATAAGAACTTAAGTATGAGTTTCTTCATTTTCGTGAGCTTGGAGGCCATAATTTCATATTTCCCTTTCAGAAAGTTCTGCTAAGCATACTGCATAATGTAAATTCCTTCTAATTTGTAGTGTTTCTTGTTTTGTCACCAGCAAAGCACCAATAGATGAGTCCCTCCATGCTCTGAGAATGCAGGTGTTGTCTTGCCTGCAAAATAGGGAACCTACCTGTCGGGGTTTTACCAGCAGAGACCACTCCGATTCTCATGTCAGGGGTTCCTTCGAGTGGACCTCTCATTGGGAGAGAAGAGCATCAAGATAGCCTTTATGAAGAGGATGAAGAATTACCTCCAGATCTACGAGGACAAGGATCAATCCATAAGGCGGTCATACACCTACAATCTCATTGTTTGTCAAATAACGGAAGATGAAGCAACATGTGATACAAGAGAACATTAGGCTGGGGACTACATTCTAGAAGGTTGAAAGAAGCCATCTAGGGAACCGAGTTATGGAGACTCAGCTGGACCTCTCGATATTTAAGAACAATTCTAACGAAAGAGGTTCGGGGCCTCTAAATCCAATTTCTAGGAAGGGTCAAATCACAGTAGCTCGCCAGACTCTAAGAATGGGTGAAAGACTTGGACGAACAAAGATTCATAACCTCTAGATGGAACGTTGAACTCCTAAGAAGGGGTAATGCTGGGATCCAAGATACGAGAGCCTGACAATGCCTCTGGCGGGATACTATTACTGATTCATGTGCTTTCTTTAAACAACCTACATGCATCGGATGGAATTAGCTCAATGTTCATAGACACATCATTGCCCCCAAGTTTGTCTTGCCCAGACTTTGATGGATCAGGGGACAGACTTGGAACTTCGATCTGCTTGTTCAAGATGCAAGATCTCGGGCTGGCTAGGGCCCCCTAAGCACTTCATTTAATTGGGCAAGTTGAAACTTGGGACTATCCAGCTTCCTCTTGAGTAGAGTTCATATCCTAAGATTGGCTTCAAGATATCTGAATCGTTGTAGTATCAACTTTGAAATTCAGAGCCAATCCAAGCAATCTTGATTGTTGGTAGCTCAGCTATAAAAACTTGCTTCAAACCCTAGTTGTCATCTTGCTCTAGTTTCTTTGCTTTTGCTCCGACGATAGTAGTTGGTGTCTTTTAAGCTCTAGCAGTATATCAACCTCCTTCCGACGAGATTTGTGCTAGAAAGCCATTATAGGGAGATGTCTAGTACATCTTTTTGCTTTTTTGTTGATTTTTGTGGACTTCCATTGTGGTTTTCATGGTTTCTTCTGTCTTTCCGCCAATAGCCCGAGAGGGTGAAAGGCCTCAGAAGCTCAAGGAGAGAGGGTCTTCATCGAGGAACAAGCCACTCGTGCAACGGCTGAATTTCATCAGGGTAAACAGTCTCAACCAATACTCCAGGAGACTAGGAAGCTCATGTTAGAAATCGGCAAGCCTTCAACACCCAATCAATGGCAACTCGTTAGGCAAAGAGCTACCAGGATTCTGCAAGGGTACACCTACAATTATGACTTCCTCGACCACTGGCTACGATGCTTGACATGATCTTTTCCTCAATGAAGTGGATGAGGGGTTGACTGAGCATCGAATGGCCCTCTACTTCCAGGGAAGAGCTTGAGATGAAAGACGTGGTTCTTCCACAAAGGGCTCCAAACCAATTCTAGTTAAGGTGGTCACACTAAAATCATGCTGGACATGCTGGTTAAGGTAACCATTGAGGATCAAGCTATGAGAAATACTCTTAAATTTGAGCTTTTCTTGCAGTTTTTCTTCTTTTTTTTTTGTAACGGGATTCAGCCCCTAACTCTATAGCAGCTCCTTGGGATCATTTTTGTAATAGTTTCATGATAAGGAATGAAAGTTTTCCCCTTTTTCCATTGTTATCTTCGTTGGATTTTGCACCTATCGTGCTTCTTTGAGGTATTATGGGTTTGCATAAGCATCGGCAAGCCCAATCCTTGATCTGTGACTCCAAAACTCGGTTTGAGCGTGCAGTTCTCATCTCCGATGCAATCTGGAATTCGGAGTTGTCACAGCCTCAAGTCAACAGGGACCCAGTTCTTTCTTCCCAGATGTTGGTATGCCCTGCCAGCTGAGCCTCATTTTTATTGCACAAGGCAGGACTGACCTTGCGAGTTTTCTCCTTAGGCTACTGAGTTTTGGTGTGCCTGCTTTTACTGCACATAATAGATTAATACCTTGTTGTAGTAAGTGTATAGGATTGCCTGTCTTAGCTATCTGCAGTAGCATTTTCTCAAGCAAGAGTTAAACTTGTAACTAAGATTCAGATAACCCTACAAAAAGATTAGTTCTAAAGTAAACCAATATTACGAACGGAATTTATGTGTATCGCTACTTGTCGCGACAATCTAGTGATGTGATTACTTAAGATCAAGCACACAACTTGTAATCAAGCCTTTGTCTGCGCATCAAACACATGACTTGTAACTTTTGAATTAAACATCAAGCATATAATATATAACTTTAGTATCTCCTAGGACGTCAAGCACATAACTTATAAATCTGACTTCTATCAAAATATCAACAGCGTAATTTGTAACTTTGAACTAAGCATCAAGAGTGTAACTTATAACTCTGATTTTTATCCGAGCATCAAGCACATGGGTTGCAATTCTGGGTCAAGTGTCAAATGTATAGCTTGTAACTTTGGTATTTATCTAGGGGTTAAACACGTAACTTATAATTCTGGTCTCTATTTGAACATCAAGTGCATAATTTGTAACTCTGATTTTTATATGACAACAAGTGTGTGACTTGTAATTCTAATCTTTAATTAAACATTGAACTTGCGCCATATGACCATTCATAGTCCCTCCCAATTTGGGAAGAGCTTCCCAATAGCCAAGACAATAATGTCCATCCTACATAGCATCAAGTCTCCAACATGGAAGGGTCAATGATGGACTCGATTCTTGTGGTAGTAAGCTATGTTGTGCAAAAGTCAACTCAAACTTTAGATTATTCCCTAGCTTCCATTAGTAGGTTTTTCTTACCCTAGAGGGCTTCCATGTTAGTTTGGGGGCTATAAGCTTGGATCCGTGACATGAGAATATGTTTCCACAAGGATAACTGTCTCTATTCCATAAATCAGCATGAAAGAAGACTCCTCTATTGTGGACCGCGAGATAATTCAATATAACCAAAGGAAATATAATCGCCAACTCTTCGATCCATGCTCTTTTCGCGTCCTCAATACATTTTTCAACCCTTGTAAGATAGTTCGGTTTTCACTTCAACAAGCCATTTTGCTTACGAGTAAACCACCACAATTAATTTTTGCTCTATCTTCAAATCCTAGCAGAGCTCCCAAAACCTTTTTGTAGTCCAATTGCTTCCTGCAATCAATTACTACTATCTTTAAGATTATAAAATTACATATCACTCTGCCAAAATGACTTTTTGATATTGTGTTCAATGATGATAGTAAGAGTTTCAACTTCAACTCACTTTATAAAATAATTAATGGTTACTACCAAGAAATTTTTTGTCTCGACGCTAATAAAAAATGACTTAAAATTATCATTCCTCATTAGGCAAAGGACATGAGGCACTGTGTTTGTTGGAGCTCTGTCATAGCAACCCGATGTAAGAGGACATAGATTTAGCACTTCTCGCATAGAGTGGGATATTTCAAAGCCTCCTTTGTCATACTTAACCAATAATAACCTTGACGCAGTAGTTTGTGAATTTAGACTTGACCACCAAAATGGCTTCCACATGCCCTCGTGTACCTCTTGGAGGGAGTTAACCTTTTAAGCAATAGGCGCATTAGGAACCTATTGTGTAGACTCCCCCTCTTGCATAACAAAGCTCAATGAGAGTTGCTAGATCCTCCAAGCCTCAAAAAGAGGCGTTGGGCAACTTTCCTCATAAGAGGAATTTCACAAATAGATTTATCCAACTTGACTCGTCTTGCAAAGTTAACCTCAATTGCAATATCAAAACTTGAGCTTAAGATCTCTACATAAACTGTGCGAACTCATTCTAAATGAGTTAACGCTAAGCAAGTTAAGGAGTCTACTTCTATGTTCTCGTGAGGGAGTTGCATGACTTCCACATATTCGAAGGTTTGCATGGCTATCCGAAGCTCAACAAGATAACTCTCTAATGTTGTGTCTTAAATCTCATAAAGGCCATTGATCCTAGCAGTACAACCTCTTACTCAACTTTGTTATTTGAAATCTTAAATTTAAATCTCAGTAAATAATCTGCTACTTTCCCATCGAAATTGATTAGCACAACCTCCACGCCAATTCCAATTTCATGGGAGGACCCATCAGCATAGGCTTTTTAGGGCAAAGATTTGCCTTTCCTTTGCGCCAAGGCTCGCACTTCTAAAAGAAAATCAACTAGGACTTGGGTCCAAATGGTTCTTTGGGCTTTAAGTGTATATTAAACTGCCCCAACTCCATAACCTATTTAAATAATCTATCCAAACTTTTTGGCTTTTGCAATGCTTGACAAAGTGGTCAACTTGTTAAAACATGGATAAAATGAGCTTAAAAGTATGAGTGAAGTTTACGAGAAGAGATGCTTAAGACATAAGTTAGTTTTTCCATAGTGGGAGATCACACCTCGGCTCCTGTTAGTACATAGCTTACATAGTATACAAGGTGTTACTTCTCATCCCGGTTGCTCACTCAGACCGAACATACAAAGTTAGTGATAGAATCTGCTAGTTGGTTAATAAAAGAGAGTGAATAATTATTATTGAGATATGTCTTATTTAGCTCAGCGAAATTCATTCATATTCTCCACCTGTCATCGTTCTACTTGAGCATGATGACATTAGTTAGCTATTCTAAGTACAAAACTCTCTATAAACCCTCCTACACCTAAGAACTTCTTGACCTTTTTGGCTATAGCTTTTCACTACTCTGGTGCGAAATGGCATTTCTTTGCTTTACCAATTTCATATCTTCCACCATAAAAAACCTATACTCTGTGACTAGGACAAATTCCCAAGATCGCCTTGGGACTAAGCAAAGACGGGCTTCGGTAGCTCAACTCCAACTTTGACACTGCGGCTTATAATCTCATCGAGTATTATGCTCATTAACTATTTCATGGCTTCAAGCCCTCTCCAAGTCTTTTCCTCAAGCTTTTCCTTTCCTTTCAACTTTTGTTCTTCACAGTAAACAACATAACAATGGCGAGAGCTAGGTTTTGGTCTCCACAAGGTTCGCCTATACCAAACTTTGTCGAGAATTGCATCAACAAATGATATGTGAAAATTGTGACTCGGAGTCAGTTCACTCCCCAATATTGCGTTGTAGGGGGATCTTACATGCACTATCCAAAATGTCAATGAACATTATGAAACTCCTATGTTCATCGCCCATAATTAGAATAAGTCTGACAATACCCTCAATAGCCAGCGAGTCTCCTGTGAATTTGTTAAGATCCTTTATTGTGTTTCAGGGATTAGTCGTATTTCATATGCTTATATGCTTCTGCAAACATAATATTAGTCATGGCCCCAAAGCATCATCATATTGAATCATAGTGCTTCCTAAATGTTGAGTTACAAGGGACACACTCCCTCGACTTCTTGTTATGCTACTCCTTAGTGGGAGACCGGCATTTATTTTTTAGCAATGTCCCACTCTTCATTCCAAAATCATCAATAATCAAAACTAGATATTCCTTGGTAAGCTAAACAATATGCTCGACACTCCAATCCTCTCTAGCTCGCTATCATTCCTTTTGTCGAAAGGCTTTGAGAGGTGACGACAGTAGTCAAAATTATTGGTCTTCCGCCTTCTTTTACTTAATAAACTACTTCAAGTATTCTTCTCTAATTAACCTTTCGATTTTTACTTTAATATTTATACATTCTTCTGTATTGTAACCTTAGTCATGATTAAACTTTTAATATTTTGACTTATCAACTTTGTTGTAATCTTGGCAAAGTCTCAAAGGTCTTCTAAGATAGTCATGTTCCTCTATTTGAATCAAAACTTCAACACAAAATCATCTCAGTAAGATGTACCTCAGGAGCTTGGGCCTGCGATCTCATAACTCGATTCTAGGTCTCTTTTGTCCTAATAACTTTGCATCTTTAAATTCCTTACTCGTTCGAGATCCTTCAACTTCTCTTTGGATCATTATCATTTTTTCAGCATTAATGTGCTCTCAAACTTAGTCCATAAGGGGGCGTTTAGTTTAAGATTAGACCTTAGTCCTAATCAAACTAATAACCAAACACTAAAACAATAGTCAAGACTAAAATAAATTTTTTTGGCTAGAAAAATTAAAATTAATTTTTATAATTTGCTAAAAAATTAAATTATTATAAAAAAAATTAGTTTTGTCAATCTCAAATTATTGTAGGGTCAATTTTAATAAAAAAAAATTCATCTCTAACTCTAACTACTAGTCTAACTAACAACCAAATGCCAAAAAGATAATCCGACTATTTTTTCTCTAATCGAACTATCTCCTAGTTGGCTATTTTATATCCTTTCAAACTAAACGCTCTCTAAATTTGAAAGGACTTTCTGGCCATCACATAAGTGACATTTCCGGCTCGAACACCATTCATAGCAGCAGGTAGCACAATTGAATTGTTTAAATCATTGATCTAAATTTTTGCTGCATTGAGGCGAGCAACATAGTCATGCAGACCCTCACCGTCTACCTATCAAATTGCCAAGAGCGTAGGCAACTCTCGATGACGGAGTACCAGTTACACAAATTGATTGACAAATTTGTGTACAAGGTCTTGAAATTCCATTATCAATCCCTTTGGTAAATTAGAAAACCATGTCCAGGCCGGCCTATGTAAAGTCAATAAGAATGCTTTGCACATGATTGCCTTTATGGCTACATAAAGAAGCATGCTATTATTGAAGGAACGGACATAATGTATTAGGTCTTAGATCCTATCATATGCTTCTGACATAGTAACAAACGTGATAGACAAGTAAAATACTGGGGGTCATTTGGTTCCGGATCAAAGTCAAGATCAAGATTAAAAGAAGAACTAAAGTGTAAAAAGATAATGCGATCAAAATAATCGTGTTTGATTACTGATCTGACTAGCGAGTGGTTCAAATTTTTTCTATACCATTTTACCCTCACATTTTCCTTTAAATAGGTTTTCGTCCTCGCCGTCGTCTCCGGCGAGGTACGGCACGCCGGGCAAGCTTGCGCGGGCAGCTTGGGCAGCGAGCTCGCGTGAAGAGTTCGCTCAGGGAGCTTGCCAGGCTAACTTGCGCGAGAAGCTCGCGCGGTCAGTCCGGGATGCACCGAGGGCATTTTAGTCATTTCCCATTTATAGTTTAATTAAATTAGATAATGTTAGTCTGGTCAAATTTTTAGTATTTGGATAGTAGACCAATCAGTCCGGAATGATTTTGAGCTTGATCTGGAAACAAACGACCTCTTATTGTCTCTATTAAAAACTCCTTGAACCCACAAATAAGAGAGAAAATTCATTAAAATAGAACTTTATTGAAAATAAAAATAGTTCTCCCGTCCATAGTGCTAAGACCTATTTATACAATTAGCAAAAGTCTATTTGAGTAGGTTTTTGCCTTCCCAAATCCTAAACTAAATACAATGTAGCTTGAACTCATTAATTATATTAGTAGGAGTCCTAAATAAATTAACGTACGAAAATAAATCTTAAATAATGATTCATCCTTTTCAAGTCCTAAATTGAATATGATTCAATTTAAAGTTAGTCTTGGGATTGGTGAAATCTGAGAATAAAACCTAATTGACTCCTAAAAGAAGAAACTCATGACATCATAATGAAGAGAATTTTAACATAAGAAAACACTAAATAAAATACTAAGTTAAATAAAAGAGTAAATTAGATCATTTGTCATAATCTCTTGACTTCTGAATTAGATTTTTTTGGCATTTCTGAACTTCCTTTGAGCATCCTACATCAGTGTCTCTTTTTTATAAAGAACTCGTTCTTGAGTTCTTTTTTCGTAACTTACAGTCCTCAAATGCATGGTAGTCAAACAAATCTTGAATATTAAAAGTGTTTGAGATTCCCAAATCCTTCGGAAGATTAATGACATAGGCATTGTCGTTTATCTTTCTTTATATCTTCAATAACCCAATTTTCTTCTATTTCAATTTGTTGTAAGTTTCAAATGGAAACTGTTTCTTTCTTAAGTGTACCATCACCAGATCTCCTTCTTGAACTTTTGAACACTTATGAATGTCTACTTTAATTTTGTATTTGGTATTGGATTCTTTTTTTTTTTTTTTTGGCCTTAGTATTCACTTTAATAATTCTCTCCACCATATTGTCTACAGTTATGCTTGTTTTTGTCAATTTGGGTTAACACCACCAGGTCTAGCAGGTGCCTTGGAGTTCTTTCATTAACAATTTCAAATAAAGATTTTCCCGTTGACCTGTTCTTCAGGTTATTGAAAGCAAATTCAGCTTATGCGAGTGCATAATCCCACTATTTTAATTTTTCTTGCAAGACACCGAATGATGTTTATAAGTGTTCGATTCACCACTTCAATTTGTCCATCTATTTGAGGATAATAAACACTGTTAAATTGTAAAGATGTATCAAATCGCCTACACAATATCTTCCGCAAGTGACTTAGAAATTTTGTGTTACGATCAAAAATGATGGTTTTTGACACTTCATGTAACCTTACAATCTCCTGAAAGAATATATTAGCCACGCTTATTGCATCTACTATCTTCTTATATGAAATGAAGTGTGCCATATTGAAAAATCTGTCGACAACAAATATTAAATTTAAGCCACACTGAGTCCTGTGAAGGCCCAAAACAAAATCCATCGATAGATCATCTCATGAGACATTTGGCACAGACAATGGAGTATAAAGGCCAGTGTTTTGAGAACTTCATTTGGCTGTTTGGCATACATAGCACTTTTGTACGAAGCGACTAACGTCTCTTTTAAGTTGTAGCCAATAGTAGCGCTCTTCAACAAGAGCAATACTCTTGTCACGCCCAAGATGTCATGTTAAGCCACTGCTATGCAGCTCTTTCACTATCTTTTCTCTCAAAGGGCATTTTAGAATGTAAAGACGAGAACCTTTAAAGAGAAAGCCTTCATGAATATATAAATCACTTCTTTATTATACTTGATACTTTCTAAACTCCTTTTTAAAATCTTCATCTTCAGCATACAATTCCTTCAAATAATCAAACCCTTCAACTTCGTTACTTATAGTTACTATCAAAACTGCCTTGCGGCTCAAAGCATCCACTATCTTATTTTTTTGTCCAGATTTATGTTTCAAAATATAGGTGTATTGATATAAGAATGATGACCATTGACTATGTATGCGATTTAAATCCTTCTGACTATTAATGAATTTCAAAACTTGATGATTAGTATATAAAATGTACTCTCGTTGAATTAAATAGTGCTTTCAATGACGAACTGCTTGTACAATCGCATAAAATTTTAGCCCATATGTTAACCACTTCTTTCACCTTTCATTCAACTTTTCACTGTAAAAAGCTACTAGTCTTCCTTCTTGGAATAGAACGGTTTCAATGTATATGTACGAAACATCACAGTCTACCTCGAATAACTTCTTGAAACTAACCAATACCAAAATAGATGCAATAGATAACTTATCCTTGATCAACTCGAAGCATCTATTAGCTTCTTGAGTCCAGAAGAACTTGTTTTGCTTTAAATACTCGGTTATTAATGTCATAATGGAACTAAAGTTTTTTACAAACCTCCAATAAAATGTCACCAGAGTATGAAAGATTTTAAATTCTGATACACTTCTAGGTATCTGTCATTCATTAATAGTTTTTATTTTTTCTTCATCAACATGAATGTTTTCAATACTTACCATAAATCCCAAGAACACCAAGTGGTCAGTAATAAAATGATATTTTTTTAAGTTGATGTACAATTTCTTCTTTTTCAGCACAGTAAGTACTTCTACTAGATGTCTTTTATATTCCTCTTCATTATGACTATACACCAGAATATCATCAAAGCAAACAATAACAAAATAACCAATGAAAGGTTGAGTACCTGATTCATCAATCGCATGAAAGTATTTGGTGCATTTGAGAATCCAAAAGGCATAACAAACCACTCGTAAAGTCCTTTTGTTTTGAAAGCCGATTTCCATTCATCACCGAGTCTAATTCTGATTTGATGGTATCCACTCCTCAAATCTATCTTAGAAAATACTTTTAACCCTTCCAACATGTCCAGCATGTCCTCTAAGCGAGAAATTGAGAATCTATATTTTACCATGATTCGGTTAATGGCTCAACTATCTACACACATTCGCTAATTTCCATCTTTCTTAGATATCAATAAGGCAGGAACTGCACATGAGCTCATGACTCTGAGCATTCTTTTTCTGATCAACTCTTTAACCTTGTCTTGTAAAATTTGTCTCCTTTGGACTCATTCTATAGTGGAGCAGATTTAGTAAACTCGCTCTAGAAACATGGTCAATGTGGTGTTGAATATCTTTCATTGGGGGTAGTTTATCAGGAAAATCATCGGACATAATTTCCTTGAATTCATCTAGAAATAGTTGCAATCCTCTTGAAACTTCAGTGGGTATTGTCTTCATTCCTTTCTCAATCACAACAAATATTAAAGCTATATCTTTGGCCTCGTTTATAAAATTTTGCACAATCAGAAAAGAATGACCCTCCTCTTGTAAAATTTTGAGTTGACGCTCTTCACCAATGAGGGTGAGAATAATTTTCGTTCCATCTTTAAAGAAGATATAGCGATTATCTCATCCATAATGTGTAGAATGTCTATCAAATTGCCAAGTTCTACCAAGAAGGATATGGCATGCATCCATCTCCACAACATCACATGTTATCTCATCCTTGTAGAATTTTCCAATGGAAAAACAAATTTAACACCGTTCAGTTACCTTGGTTTTTTCAACCTTTTTAATCCAACCAATCTTATAGGGAGAGGGATGTGATTCTATTTTTAATTGAAACTTATCGACCATAGTCTTGAAGATGATATTTTCACTGCTCCCCCATCAATAATCATATCACAGATCTTGCCATTTACTGTGCATCGAGTGCAGAAGATATTGTGACGTTGTAAATTTTCCTCTTGTTTTGGAATGTACATCAGATTTTAAACTAGTAAAGATGACCTTTCACCATCAGGCTTTTCGAATATTTCAATTTCATAGTTTTCTTAATCACAAGATAGGTCATCATCTTTTGAGTCATGTAAACCGTCAGCCACAAAATTATCTTCAATATCATATTCACAAATTGTCGTGCTAAACAAACATTAGAACGATATCTAAATTTTTCACAGCGATAGCATTTTAGATTAGGATTTGAACTTGGATTCTTTATTAATATGGTGTTTCTTGGTGGCCTAATAAGTCTAACTTCAAGACTCACTTATGTAGGAGGTCGAGAAGTTTATATAGCTGCACCTCTATTAAGAATAGATTGTGCTCCTTTTGAATTCTCACCAATTGTTCTCCCCATCTTATTTTTAATGATAAGTCGCTCCAATTGGAACTCCACACGAGTTGCACTCCTCACAGTCTCATTAACCGTCCAAATAGGTTGAAAAAAATTCCTATCTTGAATGGTTGTGCATAGCCCACCGATGAATTTTGCCACTTGATGAGATTCAGTCTCTGCTAGATTATTACGTGTTGATAAACGATAGAACTCCTCAGTATATGCCTTCACACAACGATTACTCGTCGACAATTTTGATATTGCTGAAAGAATATCTGATCATAATCTATGGGAAGAAATTATTTTCCAAGAAAAGCCTTGATCCATGACCATGTTCGAATTGGAGCTTTATTTTGGCGTATTCTTTCCAACTAAATGTGTTCCCACCATACTGATGCACCCCCCTTAAGTCGATAAGTAACAAGTTTTACTTTCGAATATGGAATCTCCATGTAGTCGAAAAATTGTTCCACTTCAGTAAGCCAATCGAGAAAATCTTCAATTTGAAGTTGGCCATTGAAAAATGGGAAATCAATCTTCAATCGAAAATTATGACGTCTATCATACTCAAAGACTGATCGATAAAAGATGTCTTCAATTTCTTTATCGCTGGAGTTTTCAAGGATTTGTAAACTCTTCGGATTCACTTATTGAGCCTTTTCTCGACCAATTGGATCGCGAGTTACTTCATCAATCCATCGACGTGATTGATTCAAATTTTCAAAATGATCCATACTCAGCATCAAGCTTGCAAGAGAATTTTGGATTACCTCCATAGTCAAATCAAAATACTCACGGCCGATGTGATTACCCACAGGAGCACCGTCCCTACGGTTGCTAATGATTGTATCGTCGTTAGACATTAAGTAAGGAAAGTTTCGTTTTGATACCACTTGACGTAATAACAAACGTGGTAGATAAGAAAAAAACCGTTATCTCTATTAAGAACTCCTTGAATTTACAAGAAAACGAAAAAATTCACTAAGTATAACTTTATTGAGAATAGTAGTGGTTCCCCCGTCCATAAGACTTAAACCTATTTATACAAATACCAGAAGTCTTATTTGAGTAAGTTTTTACCTTCCCAAGTCCTAAACTGAATACAACTCAGTTTGAACCCATTAATTAAGTTGGTAAAAATTCTAAATAAGTTAACCTACGAAAATAAAATCATAAATAATAATTCATCCTTTCCAAGTCCTAGATTGAATAGGATTCGGCTGAAAGTTAATCTTAGGTTGGTAGAATCCAAAAATAAAACCTAATTGACTCATACTAGAAGTGACTCATGACATCATAATGAACAGAATTTCCACATAGGGAGTTATTAAATAAGAGAAATCCTAAGTTAAATAAAAAAGTAAATCAGATCATTTTTCATGTCCTCTTGACTTCTGAATTAGATTCTTTTGATATTTTTGAACTTTTGAGTGTCCTACATCAAAAGACATGGTTGCAAAATCTCACCGAGATGATTGCAGAAACTCTCAACAAAAGCACCACTTTTTTGTCATACGAAATTGCTCTGCCTCACCTGCAAAATAAGGAAGCCACCCACCAGAGGTTTATTGGCAAAAACTGCTCCAATGCTCAAGTCAAAAATCACTCCAAGTGGACCTCTCGTTAGGAGAGAAAAGAACTCAAATAGCCTTTTTGAAGAGGACTAAGGATTTTCATAATTGCAAACTAAACCATGTCAATACATTTTACAGTACAAATCATTTTTAACTCTTGGATTTCTAAATAATTTTAACATTATGAACAGAAAAACATAAAGCCAAGTAAGAATAAGTGACAGAAAATGGAGTTCTCACCTTCTTTCCCCGAATTACAACACCTGGCTCACCTTGAATCACCATGTATTTTACACCACCAAGGTATAAACCAGTTGGTGCAAGAGAACCAGCTTCAGCAAAATCATTCATGATGGCAGTTATCTCTTCAAGCTTAAACTGTAGCAACAAAAACGAAATGCCAATAAGAAACAAAAGCTCAGTTAAACCAAAAGGGAACCTAGAAGGTTCGGTACCAACATATAAATACAGTGTCAATCCAAACTGATTTGGTAACTGAACTAAAAAATCTATTGCCATTTGTATTTTATCAAATCTTTAAACCTAACAATTAAAAAAATTTAAACACCTTACTTGTATTCAATGGTCATAACATAGGAAAAAAAACTAACTTTAACATGAAAAATAATTGTCCTCCAATAATTAAATGGCTCATATAAGATGTCAGAAATTCAAAAAAATGCATAAAACCCACACGGAAGAGCTACCTAAAAATTGCTTGATTTGTTCAAAAAAATCAGACACCTAGGACCCGTTCGGTTGGGGGTAGGGGTCAAGGTCAAGATCAAGGTCAAGACTAGTGAACCACTTTTGTAAACTAATATCTTTTTATCAAAATTAAGACTTCAATAATTTAAAACTCAAAAAACTATTTAATTTTTTATAATAATTTAATTAATAATAGTATAAAATAATAAATATTAATTTTATAAGAAAAAAATAATTCTAGAACGACCTGATCCTGATCCCAAAATAAATAGGGCTCTAAAAATTAGTTGACAGCCTTCAATAATCACCTTCAATAATCACATGGAAACCCAACATTCTATAAGACATTAAAATGCTAGACATAAATCCTAGAGCTTGGAAGATATCTCGCCAATGGCCTACCTACTTAAATTGTAGGCTTTACTTAATTCAAAACATTCCAACAAAACCTAAAGGATAAAATTTTGATGAAAATTTCAAGAGGAAATTGAACATGACAGGAATATCCAAATAAAATGCATAAGGCTTTTGATCCACATGGACTACTATAAGCCAATTCCACCTTGTGCTCTTTTAGTATATTCCATTGCCAAAAATGTTTATATACTTCTCACAAATTCCAAGACAAATGGATTAAAAGATCTCAACAAGCATAACCTTTGTTTTCCCGAGTTTAATGATTCAATTGATGAATCCAGAGGCAAGAAGTCACAAATTTTCGGCAACAAAAAAGGAAGAACAAAAATCACAAATACGTAGATCCATCCACACAATATCAAGCCATGTAAGAAAATACACAAGATCCAGTTCGAAAAAGTAAGAAAAATCAAAAAAATCAGCGAAAAAAAGAAATGCATTAAACGGAATCCCAGATCAACGAATCAAAATCGATACCTGGGGGAAGGAATCGCTCTGGGCCCAGACGCTGCCGTCGTGGGCGAGGATGGCGGCGGCGGTGAGCCGCTGACCCTCGATGTCGCACAACAGGTGCTCGTCCACGTACGTCTGCCACGACATCCGTGAGGTTTGCGACCTGCGATTGAGATTTTGACGGACAAGTAGAGGTGGGGAGAAAAGACGAAGAGGGAAGAGGAATGCGAAAATCTGGCAGGATGGAAATAAAGACCATGGACGAATATTTAAGGTCGGCCCACCCCGGAATTCACACTTCATTGTGCTCCGTTGTATGAGTGGCTCTCCGTCCGCCTCTGGCTTTCTTTTGTTAGGGTTATACCGGGTGGTAATTAAATGGGTTATATCTAATTAGGAGTTGTTTGATTGTTTTGAAAGTGAACAAAAATATAAAGAATTTTTTTATTTTTCATTATTTTTAAAATAATTACAAGTTATTTATTTTACATATTTAATTAGATAATAATATACTTTAAAAATATAGTTATTAATATATTATTTATTTTAAATTGTTATAAAAAATAAATTTTAAAATTTATATTATTATGATTATATATGATATTATTAATATTATTATAAAGAATTCATTTCAAAATAAAAAAAATATGAAAGTAAAGTTTAATTTATTTTTTTGAATTAGGAATGGTAAAAAAATGTACTAATTTTTAAAAAAGTTATTTTTTAGCAACCAAATATTTGAAATAAGTGAAAATGATGCCACTTTCAATCACTTTCTCCCATTAACTACCAACTAAATAAACTCTTAGTGTGATCGTATAAGTATTGATCACATACAATAAATAATAAATTAGTTATTATAATTCATTTTAAGTCCATTTTAGATTGTAATTGTTAATGGAGTCAAACTTACTATTAATTTTAAATCGAGAGACTTCTTCATATCAAATCCGCTACTTTGGTTCATAGAGTGTAATCTGCAAGATGGAGATATCAAGAGGGGGACCACCGAAATGTGGTGGCCTCTCCGAATCTTAAGTCAGTATTATTTTTTGAGAGAAAATTAATAATAAAAATTAGACAAGAAAAAAATCATAAAATTCAAGTCCTAAGTGTTAAGGAGTCACAAGAGTGTCAAACTAGATCAATATAGTAAACCGAATACCAAACCATCCCAAAAGGTTAAATTAATGAGATATGAAGCTTTTTCACTATATATATTGGACTCTATCTATTCAATATCCGATGTGGGATTAATTCATCACACTTGACATTATAACGATCTCCCTCTTCAGGTGTGATTTCACTATAACAATTTAACATTCTTAATTGACATTATAACGATCTCCCCTTTCAGGTGTGATTTCACTATAACAATTTAACACTGTTAATTAAGAACTCTTTTAATCGATCAGTTCTATCGTCTAACCATACTAACGGAGAGAGACTAATATGCAACTTAATTCAATCGCATCGGTAATTTTGATCTTAAGAGTTTGTACAATTTCGAACTTGAAGCTCTTGTTGGGTAGTCGCAAGAGTATCAAACCAAATCAATATAGTAAGCCGAACATCAAACCATTACCAAAACTTAAACTCATGGGATATAGGTTTTTTTCACTATATATATTAGATTCTATCTATCCAATATTTGATATGGAACTAATTCATCATACCTAACATTATAACACTAAGAGCCTATATATGTATATAAAAGAGATGAAGATACTTTATTTATATACCTTAATGGACTATGTTTTATAGGAATAGAATTCCTGATTTTTAGCAAATTTGGCATGATTGTCTTCTAAAATATTGTTATATCCATATATCAAATTCTTTCTGGATTTGATTTCGGATCAACTTATTAGACCTTAACTAAACTGGTTCAAGGGTTTACTGTATCATTAGAACCCCCAATTCTAGGCATTGAGTTCTTGTGGCTTGGTAAATGAAGTTAACTACATATTCATCTCGGGTTAAGTCTTTGATAGTTTGAGCTAATATTCTATTCGATTAACTCTGTAATTTGTCACCAAACTACTTTTTTCTCAGACAAGTTTGCAATCATGGAGTCGTATTTTTGTACTTTGAGTTGACCCAAGGGCTTTGTGGCCTTACATAGAGCTAGGACTTGGTGCCTCTATTAGAACTAAGGGCTTGTGTTTGGGGCAAAGCCAAGGTCTTGTGCTTCAAATGATATTAGAGTCTTGTGCCTCAAGTGAAACTAAGGTCTTGAGTGCCAAAGTCGGAATGCTAGAGGTGGCAGTCTAAGTTACGAGCGAGCAGCATGCAAGAGGCCAAACTAAAAACGATATTGCTTGTTCTAAAGGCTAAATTGTAGGAGGTCGTACAGAAGAAACATTGCTTATCCTGGAGGCTAGATTGCATGAGGTTATACCTAAGATTACGTCACTTGTCCTGTAAGCCAAAATTTGAGACCGTGTTTAGGTTGTATTTGCTTATCCTAAAAGCCTAACTGTAAAACACTGTGTCTAGAATCTCATTGCTAGTCCTGAATATCAAATTGTGAGAGGTCGTGTCTAAGAACTTATTTCTCATCCTAGAGGTCGAACTATAGAAGATTGATGTTAGCTACGCTTAGTCACTCCTATCTCAAAAGACTAGTTTTATCTAATATTCACTAGTATATCTTATAGCGGTGAAAAAAATATCAATTATTATAAAATAATTTTAAAAAATATAAAACAAAAGAAATAAGTACATCCGATTTATAATTTATAAAGAATCAACTTAGGAGATTTTTATGCTTTACTTGGCCACCAATGTGATCTGGGATGTTGTGTTTTGTCAATTCCGCCGTATTCCCCTTCTCCCCACCCCGACCCCACTCTTTTTCTCAGCTACTTTCTTCTTTCCCAAATCCCCTGAGCCCTCTGTTTCTCCTCCGCAAGTGCAAAGAGAGGGTCTGAGCCTTTTTCCATCAGGCCTGACCTAGTGTTCAAATCTGGTGTTAAATGGCTGTGGACAACCGTGGCAGGCGGCTACGTAGACCGGGATGCAATCGGAGCAAGGTAGCCGGCACGGTAAAGGGATCGGAGGTTGAGAGCTCGGCGACAGGACGAAGTCAAGACAGTTGGAGACAGTGCGGATGACCCTGGCAGGCGCGGCATGGTTGGGGCAAGCCAACGCAAGGTGGGTGACTATCCGTGTGGGCACACCGAGGTCGGAGCCATGGCAAGGCTGGAGCATGTCACAGCAAGGCAGACGATGGTTCGTGCAGGTGCGACGAGGGAGGAGGTTTGGTGAGACCAGCACTGGGGTTCTCTGGCGGGTCGACGGATCGAGCTGACGGCGACTGGAGGATTGCGGGCATGAGCAGAGCAGGAGAAGCCGGCGGCTCTTCAGTGACTCAGGTAGGATGCCGGACTAGCGTATGGGCGGAGAGCAGCCAGCATACAGCAAGCTGAGCAAAAGAGCTCGGAGAGAAAGACAAGGGAGAGGTAGCTGGACCGAGTGCGATCATGCAAGGTCACCGACAAGAAATAGAGGGTGTGGCCATGGGCGCGTTGGGCGCGAGTGAGGAGGAGCTCATGTGGAGCATGAACCAGGCAGACAGTAAGGCACGAGTTGGGACAGCAAGCCGAGCCAAAGTGGGCCGGGACAATTGCTCGGGCATGGTTCTCGAGAAGCGCGAGCTGGCGGTTTGGTGGTAAGCCAGGATGGCAGCTTGGGTAGGGCTCGCGGAGAGCACGAGCTGACGGTTCCATGTTGAGAGTAAAGAGTGAGGTGCTCACGGAGGCAAACCACTGGTGGTCGCATGTTGCTACTACGGATGCAGCGGCTGCGATCTAAAAATAGCCTGGATGAGGTCTTCATTAGAAAGGAAGAAGAAGGCTGCCTCGATCTCGGAGGCAGGGGACGGGACAGAGGATCATTAAAGTCCCATTTGGTTTGGGATAATCAGGATGAATTTATTTCAAAATTATTTTTTTAATAAAATTAATATTATTTATTTTATATTATTATTAAATTAAATTATTATAAAAAAGTAAATTATTTTTCGAATTTTAAATTATTGAAACGTTAATTTTGATAAAAAAATATTAGTTAATAAAAGTGGTTTATGATATTGATTCTGATTCTGATTCTAATTTCAAACTAAACGGTACTTAAAACACCAACAAGCTATTGTCATTCAATTTCTCCCTTTTGATTTACTCTTTTCTTTTATTTCAAGATCCGTCTTTCTTTTGATAGGTCAGGTCTTGGAGGCCTTTTTTACTTTCCTTAAAGTAGATATACAGAGAACCTCCTAAGTTTATCGATGCCGGTGATTTCTCAAATTTGCGACGAAACAGCGAAAATGATCTCAATGAAAATATTACTGTTAATGGAGTCAAACTTGCTATTGATTTTGAATCGGAAAATTTCTTAAGATCAAATCCTTTAGGCCGGTCCATATCGTGTAACCTGTAAGACAGAGAGACGATGAGAGAGACTGTCAGAATATCACGATTCCTTTGAAACTTAAGTCAATATCGCTCAATAAAAGAAAATCAATAATAGAATTTAAAAGACAAAAAAACATAAAATTTAGGGCATGAGAGCTTATACATGTATATAAAAGAGAGAGAGAGATACATTACTTGTATATCTTAATGGAATATAGTTTATGGGAATAGAATCTCTGATTTTTAAGAGATTTGACATAATTATCTCTTGAAATATTATTACCTACATATATCATGTTCTTTTTGGATTTAGTTTCAAGTCAGCTTATTGAACCCTAATTGAACTTGTTCGAGAGTTCATTGTATCATCAACAATATTATCATGGTAGAATTTCCGTATTTGCTTTAGGTTTGTTTGCAAATACTACCTATAGTGGTGTTTGGCTATATGGAAAGTGTTAAAGAAGTTTGATTTACCATCAGTTTCGTTCAAGAGGCTCCTTGAGATCTTAAATCATTAGACCGCTTTATTATCAATCTACATGAGGTAAATATCATGAAGAAGTCAAGACCTCTCTAACAGTGGCAGCTTACATATCCAAATCAGTTGTAGTAGAATTCAAGTGCAATATAAAAAAATTGGGTGTTAGTCCTTATCTTTATGTGTGCTTCTTTATTTATGGTGAATTTAAGTGATTTGGTGTAGCCAATATTTCTTGATCTTAATCGAGATACCCACCAAAATTCTTGTAATTACTCTATTGTGAATCTCAGATATCTTAAAATCGTATCATGGGCCATAAAATATTTATTACCTTCTTGGTTAATGAAATTAATCGCTCATAGACTGAGGCTCCCGAGCCTAATAACTCACCTCAGCATAGCTCATTGTAAAATTCACCGAGCTATAATTACCTTGAAGGCAAGCTTAGTCTAAGTTGTCAATTGGACTTGGTGGTGGTTCAACTCACATGAGTGGCTTCAATTTTTTAACTTGGTAAACATAGTTCAGTGTATTAACAATACCCCCAACTTTGAGCATTAATCCTTCTTGACTTATTGCATGGAGTTACCTCAATTCCACCGAATTGGGTATGTACCTTTAACTACTGTGATTCCTTGGAAATCTATTTGTCGCATTATCAAATCATACAAAATCATTAGAGTTTGTATATTCTTGAGGTAACGGCTCTAAGGTGACATGTGGATTTTGTGATTTGTACACCTAGCTAACATCAAAAAACTTTAGTGAAATGCTCTTAAATAGCTGACATGTGTTTGTAGAGATTCAAATTTTTAAAAAAAATATGATTCCTGCCTTTGGACTCCTACAACTTGCATTTGTTGACCTATGGACTTTGATGATAATTAAACTAACAATTTTCTTAAGTTATGATAAGTTTCAAAACTTATAATGATCATCCAAGCTCATAAAGGATCGAGTATTGAGATTAAACCTTGAAAATGATGGCTCAAAGATAAAAACGATAAGCTTAAAGATCAAGTTGGGAGCTAAAAGAATGTTTAAGAGAAAATTTCAACTCTAAGCTTATAGGTTTAGCCTTTCATTTTATGTTGAGTCGAGGATTTGATTATTAATTCAGTTGAGCTTTTGGGTTGATAACTCACTTAACTTGGATATACTTTCATCAGCTTATCTTACCCTTGTCTAAGTTAAATTGAAGTTGTGTCAAATAGCCAAAATTGCAAAAAACTTTCAACAAATTTTTTTATCAAGTTTGATCATCTTAACTTGATAGTTCGAGTGCTCAAAGTCAAGTTTAGATGCCCTAATTGGTATGTTCAGGCACCCTAATTTGATAGACCAAAAAATAATTTTTTAGTTCTATAAAACTTCAGTCATCCAAACAGAGAATTTGGTTGTCTAAACACGAGGTTCGGTTGCCTGAACAGGAGAGAACAAAAATTAACAATTATTTTTCTAATCATTGAAATGAGTTCGACACATATTCTAGCATTCAAACCTAGTAGAAATAGCTAGAGTTGATTCTCAATGGATAGATTTTTGCTCCAACAGTTATATAAAGGCTTGAGGCTTTTTTGCTCATTGAGAAAACTAGATTTTCATATTCTTAGAGTAAGATCCACCCTCCCAAAGCCTTCTAACCTCAATAATAGCTCAAATAGGTATTGATTTTTAAATCTTCACTCAAACTTTGAGAAGCTCTTATTGTGAGATTTTTTTTGTTTTTTTGATCTTCATCATTGCAACTTTCCTAAGTTATAAGGAGAAGATTGAGTGCTTTTCTAGATTTTAGGAGAGTGGTGATAGTGCACACTTCTTGATTCATGAGGAGTGATCGATTGGGGCAGATGTGAAGAGACACTTGCAATTTATGAGGTAATACAAGGGCATGGGTTCATCCAAACAAAGGTATAACTCTAATGAAGAGTTTAAGTCCTCAAAATTGAGATAAGGGCTATGGAGTAGGCACAATTAGTTATAGAACATATATATTAGTTTACACTCTCTCTACTTTTTTCATTTATCTTATACACTTAAATTTGATATTGATTGAAAATTATCTTATATTTGATTGTGAATTGATCATTCTCACATGATTTAATTGTTTTACTAATTATAAGTGAGTTTTGATCTTCTACTTATGGTTGAGGTACTTTCAGATTTCAAATCAATATAAACTTATTTTATTATTTGAAAACCTATTTTACCTCCCTTTTAGCTTATCTATTTGGACATTCAAAATTTGACCATGTGGCATGAATCGTCTTCTTCCATCACTTTTAGCCATTCTTTTCTCATCCAAAACTCTAGAGCTTCATTGATCTTTCCATTCTTTCTCTATCCAAGGGCTTCCTCACATGCTGCCAAAACCTTCATTCAAACACCAAAGATGATTGCACCATCTTCTGTTGTTGTTGCCAACTCTGCCCAAGTGCCGGACACCATGCTTCCATCATTTGTAGCTCCAACTCCAACTCCAACTCCACAACCTCTAGTTGTGACACCCCTGATGACCCCTACTGAGCCCAATAGTTCAAGTAGGTTTTCTCATATTCAACTATTTAAGTTTTAGCTCAATTTTTCTTTCAACATGCTACCATGCCTTTTGGATTCAACATGACAAACTATCTTACATAACCTACATTAGGAACTTGACAATCTTAGCAAACTCTTAGGCCTACTTTAGGTTGTTTTATTATATTATCACACCTCAATAAACTCCTAAGTTCAAAGGCAATGTTAGGTGGCTTGACTAAGGTGAATGAACACAAAATTATTCAAGTGTGGCTTTAGATTACCCTTCTATGTTATGGGATTGTGGATGGCTTTCTATTGAGTTAAACTAACCAGTTTTCATATCTATGGTAGATGTTGTTGACTTTGGGAAAAAAGACACTCCAATTAGGTATGGATCACTAAGCCCACACAAGAAAAAGCACATCAAGCACTTAGTTCATATGTATACTTTTTTGGAGGGCACCAAAGTGGACTTGTGGGGGTCAAAGGAGGAGAATTCAAGGGAGAGTTGGATTTTGTATTTTTTTTTTTTTACATATTAGGAGATATTTGAGGGTGGTTTTAGATATTCAATAGATAACTTAATCTGAGACCTTTTGGCCAAATGGGATCTTGATGTGGACCAATTTGTCTTAAACTCCATAAGTTCATTATCTCCTTTAGATCCTTGGCTAAGTCTAAGGGAGTCATTGTAGGCATGTTCTTAGATGCCTTTAAGAGCTTCAAAGGGGAAAATAGAGGGGGTGGATGGTATTTCACTCTGAAGAAAGACTTGAAAAATTTTACATCTAACCCTTCTTCTATCTATCTTTGGAAGGATTACACAATTAGAGTTTTCATCCGAGAGGACCAAGGCCTCTATAGTGAAGGGGGAAAGTCATCTGACAATTAAGCCAATCCTAAAATTCCAATCAAAACCCATAGGTTATCAATATCTGGAGTCAAGAAGGTTGAAGAGACAAGGTCGGGCTCCATTTGGTTCACTAAGGTGTGTCTCACTGAATAAGGTTTGTCCATAGCTTGCTAGTCTGGTAAGCAACTGACCTCCAATTTTTCTTTTTTCAGCACCATTACACTTCAGTTGCACCTTGTGAAGGATTAGAACAAATAGATTTCATGAATAAGGGTTTGAATAAGAGGGTTGGTGCTCCTCGAGTTCATCCTTCCTAGAAGTTGAAGAAGAAGAAGAAAGAATTGATGGGAGATAGTGTGGAACCACTACCATCAAAGTCAAAGGCTCCAAAGAAGAAGAGGAAAAAGACCTCAACCTATGAGGTAGAAGTCATGCCACCTACTGAGGGAAAAAAAGAAGAGGAGGGTGTGACCTTGGCCAACTCCCTCTAGATATCCTTATGCCGACCCCTCTCCACCAACTGAGCCTACTGACCCTTCAACCTCACTAATGGCCATTTGACTAGCTAAAGTACATACCAAGTCAATCAAGGTAGGAGCTTCCTACCCAGAGATCATGATCATTTACACCACCACCTCTCCCACCACCACAAACCACGCCCCCCCCCCCCCTCCAACAAACACTTGACCTCCTCTGGCCCCCCATACTCTATAGGATGTTGTCCTAGAGAGGAGGAAGTAGACTTGAGTGTGGAGGAATATTTTAACTCTAAACTTGGGTTGGACCTTAGTTCTTCTACTACCAACCTTCAGACAATGAGCTCTTCATGTGGGGGTAACAACCTATGAAAAGGAATCAAACTCGTCCTTCTCTTGGTGCTTGACATTTTCCTTAGATCATAAGCTAGACTAACGTCTAATTTAGTTTTAGGCTTTGAAAATCTTCCACTTCATTGGAAAAAGATTCTATGCCTCCCAGAGTGGTGTCTCCATGCACCGGGCCAAGGTTACTATGCCCAAGCTTAAGGTAGCTCTACTCTGATCCTATTTGGCGAACCTCCATATTGAAGCCCAAAAGGCCAAGATGGGTAAAGTTGAGCCTGAGACTATGAAGAACCTCTAGTCCAAAGGCCAGCTCTCACAACTTCCTTCAAGGAGGGTTACATATGTTACAAGGATACTATCATTCGAACCCACTAGGAACCGAGATTCAATCCTAAAGACCTCCAAGTCAAATTTTACGATGATCCTTGGTGGTTGGTTTAAAGTAAGAGTACAACGTGGTGATTAACAAGAACCCCCTCCTCAAGGAAGGTAACAAGTTTGAACTAAGCTCTAGCTCAAGTTACTCTCCAACCAAGGATGAGGTTGGCAAGGTGATCAAGGTGCCCACCAAGAAGCTGAAGCTCTAGAGAAAACTCTCCCTTCTCTCTTTGTTTTATGTAATTTTTCTTTAAATTTGATGTTGTAATTTTGTTGAATATAAATAAAGACATCTTTTGTTGCAAGTTTTAATTCAAATTCTAAAGTGAGGATATCTTTTGTTTCAAGTTTTAATTGAAATTCTAAAGTTTAGTTTCTTTACTGACGAGTTGAACTCTTAACCAGCCAAAAACTTTATCTCTGAATCCCATTGTTGTAAACTAATATAGCAATAGACCGAACACAAGTTTTAACTAAGTGTTTTGTTTTCACCAAAACCAATTGTCATGGTTTTACTGAAAAATCTTAATTTGGTAAAAGTTCTTTACTTGAATCAAAAGTTAATTTTATTCTAAAAATTTTTGAAGTCCCACATCAGTGCGGATTGCCCATTTTGATCAAATTTTGATTCGGGACTAAGTAGAGTGTGGTGAACTCCAAGGGAAGATCAATTAGCTCAACTCATTTTGTACCTCAATTTTTTCAAAAAAATCATGATAGCATGGTAAATTCTAAGGAAAACATTATTCGCCTAATATTTTGGCATTCAGCCAATTTCCTTTTTACCTCAAATAGGTTGATGACCTAGAGTTGGGTCTATATGCCTTGGGTAAGTGTGTGACCTAGAGTTGGGGTCTTTGTACCTAGGGTAGTTGTGTAACCTATAGGTATGGTCTTTGTACCTCAAATAAGTAAGGAACCTAAAGCTAGGGTCTTTGTGCCTAAGGTAGGTGTGTGACTCATAGCCAGCATTTTTGTGCCTTAAATAGGTGCACAACCTAGAGTCATAGTCTTTGTAGTTCTAATAGGGGCATGACCTACGATCAACGCCTTTGTGCCTTGAGTAGGTGCATAAGCAAGAGTTGGGGTATTTGTATCTTGGATAAGTGTTTGGTTTAGAGTTAGTCTTTGTGCCTCAAATAGGTGTATAACCTAGAGCTAGAATCTTTATGTCTCAGGTAGGTGCATAACTTAGACTCAAGGTCATTGTGCCTCGTGTATATGCATGACCTAGAGCTGAGGTCTTTATACCTTGAGTAGGTGCATGACTTAGAGTAAGGGTCTTTGTATCTCAAGTAGGTGCCTGACCTAGAGCTGGAGTCTTTATGCTTTAGCTAGGTACAACACCTAGATTTGGGGGTTTTGTGTCTTGAATAGGTGCGTGACTTAGAGTCGAGGTCTTTGTGCCTCGAATAGGTGCATGACCTGGAGTCAGGGTCTTTGTGTTGGTAGCTTGTTGCTAAACTATTTCTTTGACCCTGCAAGTGACAAGATTTTAAGCAACAAGAGTATTATAACTTTATTATAAGAAAAATATTTTTAGGTTGTCAACATGCCAAGTATGTGGCATTGGTTTGCCATATAGGTGCTCCAACTTGAGTGTCCCTAGTGCCATGACTTGGGATATTTTGTAGGGTCCTTTCGAATTTAGAGACAACTTTCTGGTGGGTTGATCGATAAGATTGGCACAATGAAGCACCTAGTGAATTGGTTGTAAGTCTAGGCTATGTACTTGAGTGTTGTAATAGTAAGCTATTCAACATCGATATTCTGCCACCCTTGTTTGAAATAATTTTTGTCACAATCAAATTTGATTGAAATATAATTAAAATTAAGACTTTTATGTCACTAAATTATGTCTCAAATGTGGGTCTTAGTCAGGTTTAAATGACATCCAAGTTTGACTAAGAATTAAGCTCAATTTGTACTTCAATCATTGGGAAATTCGGGCTCAAGATAGGCCTAATTCAAATGGGCTAAATGAGCTAGATTTTTGAATCAGAATTGGACCCAAAATTTATCTAAAACTTAGGCCAAAATAATAAAATGCAAGAATTTTATAAATAAGTTTTTGAACTAAATAAATCTTCATAAATGGATCATTGACTAAATTTTTCTTACAAATAGGTCCATAGAGTAAGAATTTTACATCTTAAAAGTATACATCAATCCTACCAAAATTAAGGGTTTGGAAATAAATTCCTCAAAATATCGATAATTATGATTCGATTATTATAAAATCCAATATTTACAAATAAGCTCCTTTAAAATTTTATATTTATAAATAAGCCCCTAGAATTTTAATTTTTTATAAATAAGTCTCTCAAGAATTTTTATTTATGAATAAATCTAAATTTTGTTCAAAAAGGATCCTGAAAGTTTACAAACAAATCTTTTATATAAAAAACCCCCTGAAAATGATAAAATTATAATTTAGTCTAATTTTTAGAAAAAAATATAAATAATCCATTTATAATTTCAGTATTCACGATAAGTATAAGTTTCAAATTTTATCATTTACAACAAACAAACTTATCCATATCTCTTCACGACTTTATTCAAATTTTGGATAAGTCATATCCATATCTATTTATATCCACATCCATCATTTAGATATTCAAACAAAGGAGATCGTTCCCAGCCTAACTTTATCTCTTCAAGTTCAATATAAACCTGTTGACTTAGAAAAAAAGGATCAGAGATTAGAAAATTGGAGGAGAGAGGGTCATTAGGAGATCGTCCAAGAAGCGTATAGAGAATTGGAGATCGAGAGAAAACTAGATTTCAAGTAACAACAAGCAAAGGAGAAAATTAATTCATTAAAAGAGTAAGAATTCTCATCTTTTTTTTTGTTTTCTAGTTCTCTCTCATTGTTTCCCTTTTTTTTGACACTCTTAGTTATGAGTTAAGCCTCGCCAACAAAGCCGACAACTTCCTAATCGCATTGGATTCATGCCCTGTTGGACTTGCCTCAGTGAGCCAAGCCTCAGCAAGCCAAGTCTAAGCCTTTGGCTGCCCCTCATCGCTCGCCACTTGGACATCCTCAAGGATAGGCTGGAGATGCTCAAACACTAGCTTATCACCATTACCTACCATGCCTATGTCGTGCCGATAAGCTCGTCGCTACCTCCTCTAAGATCTCATTCTTGTCATCACTCATGCCTGCACCACCTTCGTTGCCTTCCCCCCTATGTCAAGCTCCAAGGCCGGCAAGGTCGCCACTACTTGCTTGAAGCTAGCCAACCAGGATAAATTTTGGCCTGATTTGGTTAGATCTAGCCATGAGATGATGGGCATATGTGCCTATTCGCCTCGCCATTGGAGGAGAGAGGTCGGATTCAACCAAAAAGGAGATTGGGCCACTCGGTCTTGGTAGTGCTTTGTGAAGAAAGGAGAAGGGCTAAGCCCTTCTCTATTGAAGAAAGAAGAAGAATGGGATACAAGGCAAGGGGAGGAAAAATATATAAAAAAAACTTGTTGGCAAAAAAAAAGGAAAATTCAACCAAAAAAAGGGGAGAAAGGTTTTGAGTTTGAGATAGAAGAAGAAGAAATAGAGGAAAATAAAATAAAATAAAAAAAGTAGTTGTGAAAAAGGTGAAAATTTTGGCTAAAAAAAAAGAGTTTGTTCAAAAAAAAAAAGGAAAAAAAAGACTTCTCTTATCTTGGTTTTCAGCAAAATTTCACCAACACTACGACCACCAGCAGCCCCACTTGAAGATGGTGGCAAACTCTTGACATCACTGTAATCACCTATGGCCCTACTCGAAAATGATGGACTCTCGACATTGCTCATAGCCACTCGCAGCCCCTCGAAGATGGCAAATCCCCATTGCATCCAAGTCAACCTTTGGACTCACACTCAGCTAGCATTCGGACTTGCACTTAGCCATACTTCGGGCTCTCACTTAGCTAGTCTTCAGGATTACATCCAAGCTAGCCTTCGGTCTCGCACTCAATTGGCCGTTGGGCCTACAGTTAGCCAATCTTTGGGCTCACACTCAACCAATATTTGGGTTTACACTCAACCATCCTCCGAGTTTGCATCCAAGCCAGCCTCTGGACTTGCACTCAACTAGACTTTGGGTTCACGTCTAAGCCAACCTTTGGGCTTGCACTCAGCCAGCCTTTGGGCTCACACTTCAGCCAGTCTTCGGACTTGCATCTAAGTTAATCTTCAGACTTGTACCCAATAAGCCCTTTGGCTCGCACTAAGTCAGCTTTCGAGCTTGTGAACTAAGTTAACCTTTGGGTTCATATATTTAAAGCTGGGCTATGGGTCCACCTAAAATCATTATAAAAAACTAAGGATCCTCAAATTCAATTGATTAATGTGAGGTAATTCAATCACATCGAAATTAAACTTAGCCAAAGCAAATGAACAAATGCCAAGTTGACTCAAATAAACCTAAATTAATTAAACAAATGGACTAAAACCCAAATTGAGTTGGACTCTAAAAAAATTGAGTTAATCTAAACTAATAAACTCAAACTCAAGAAGGGTTAACTCGAAATCAAGTTAAGTCCAATCTAGATTGAACTATGCTCAAATCAAATCCTAACTAGGTTAAGTCGAGTCTAAACTAAAAAGGCAAACTCAAAGTCAAACCAAAACTAAGCCAGGTTGAGTCTAAATTAAAACTAAGTTGAACTAAGTTGACTTGAATTTGAACTAAAGTCCATCAAGATGCAAACCTTGACTCAATAAAGACAAGATCAAATATGACTAAAGTTAAATAAAATTGAACTCAGACCTAAAATATATTAGTCTTGATAGAACTAAATAGAGTCAAACCAAGTCCTACTAGGTGTACCGAACCCTTGGCAATACTCCAATGCCATGAACAAAAGATGATGTTATCATCTTGACCTGAACCAAAAATAAGTTTTGTTGGGTGTGCTACAAAAACTTTTAACGACACTTTAAAGCTATACCCAACTCCATAAATCGTCGGTAACACTATCAAACTAAAGAAATTAATATCAATATGCTCAAAGCTATTGGTCACATTTCAAAGCTAGTCAACCCCAAAAGCCATTAACAATGCACCTTTCGAGCTCAGCTAACCCAAAAACATCGACAACGCTCCAAATTTAACCGATGACATGCTTAAGAGGTCATCGATTATCAGTTAAATCGAACTAAAGTAGACTTAAACTCGCTTAGTCAGTCAACCATAATGTCTTGTTCAAAAGAGGTTAATTTCCAACACGCTCCAAACTATTGGTCATATTTCAAAACTATACCCAATCTGATAAACCATTGGTGATACTGCCAAATCAAAGAAGTTAATTACTAGTATGCTCCAAGATGTCGGTTATACTTCAAAGCTATAGCCAACCCCCCTAAACCATTAATTATGCTACCAAATCGATGAAGTCAACCAATAATAAGCTCAAAGCTATTAGCCATACTTTAAGCTAGTTAATCCTAAAAGTAGTTGACAACACGTCCTTCCAAGCTAGCCAACCTTATAAGTAGTTAGCGACACACTCTTCAAGCTAGTTAACCCCAGAAGCAATTGGAGATATGTCCCATCGAGTTAGTCAACCCCAAAAAATAGTAGATGATGTGATTCTCAAAGCTATACCCAACCTCATAAGCTGTTGTGACACTACCAAAATCAAAGAAGTGATCTCCTATGCCTTATTAGCTACTGAAATATTTCAAGATTAATAAAATTATTGCCAACACCATATTGGCTAATAGAAACACTTCAAATCATGAAGTTATCACTAATGCATTATTGGCTAAGAAAACTACTTCAAATCACAAAGTTATCATCAAAGGTCAAAGCTATCAAAAATGTTTTAGGCCAATCTCGATAAGCTGCCATCAATGCCATCCAATGAAGTTATCACCGATGCTCAAAGCTATCAGAAACACTTCAAACTTCTCCTATTCCCTTCCATGTCCCATTGGATGATGCCATCAATACCTACTTAAGAATGAGTCAATCTGAATCAAATGTTATATGGTCTAGTGCAGGGGGAGTGGGGCAGTAGCACATATCAAGCTTCTTCTCCACCCTTTCTCTTTCTTTATTTCTTTCATATTTTCTATTATTTCACATTGAAATTCATTGTAAAGTGAGGGTATGCCCTTACTTAAGCTGTGTACCATCTTTCTTAAACAATCAAATAATACTTTTCTTTCTTTCTTTATCGTGTCTTTATTTTATTAATAAGATTTCTTACTTTAGGAGATTTTTGATAATCGTAGAGGTAATTAACAATAGGGTTTGCACTTGTTAGAAGTTATGTTTTCACAACACATGATAACATATTTTAAATTAAAATAAAATTTGATTTATGATTTGAGGTCACTCCCGGGGTCTTCGTTATCCTGGGTGGTTAATTTCGATCCTGCAACCCTCATGTAGGCTTTTTCCTGAACCAACAGAGTTCTATTTTACTTTGTGGTTGACATCATTTGCCATAGGGTCATAGTATTTTGTTAGAGTTAAAGGAATGTTGATCTCTGTAGGAATAACAACTTTAACCTAGTATGCCAACATAAATAGTGATTTGCTGGTTATTATATGTGGCATGGTTCTATATGACCATAGCACATATGGCTGTTCTTAGAGCCAGGCTCCCTTTGCTCTTTTCAGATAGTTGGTCTACCTTAAAATTAAGGTTTAGTTTGTTATCTAAACCAAGTCATTCAACTATGGGTGCATCATCAAAGTAAACTTTTGCTTGATATGGAGGTTGTTACAGTACTACTTGAAATTTGAGCTATCAAATTACGTTTAGTTGTCCATAACCAGCATCATAGATAACTCGAATTGATAGATTATGCTTTGTTAAACAAATTCCTAGATCTTTTTCTCAGTAATGGTGGCTAATGGCTTGAATTTCACTTATATGGTGAAGTAGTCAATGGCTACCACTAAGAACATTTTTGGTCCTAAGGCATGGAAATGGACCTATATGTGTTCATTCCCCATTGGTTGAAGGGCTAGATGAGTTATATTTGTTGGAGACAAATTGCAAGATTGTGGGACACTGAGGCATATTTTTGGCACTATTCATATTTTCAAATGAACTTAGTTGCTTCGGCTATTACAATTAACTAGTAGTACCCTTGCTAGAGGAGCTTATGAGCCAAAGCTCATCCATCTCCAGGACTTTCTCATATTCATTTATGTACTTCTTGGAGTGCATAAGTAGCTTCAGATGGGGCTAAACAGCAAAGAAGTAACCTAGTGAGTGACCTTTTGTGCAAGATTCCTTCAACTCGGAAGAAACTGATTCTCTGAGCTTCTCATGAATCCTTAGGTGTTTGATTTGATTTTTGTCACAATCAAATTTAATTAAAACATTATTAGAATGGAAACTTGTATGCCATTAAATTATTATTCAAATGTGGCTTAATTGGACCTGAATTATGGTCAAATTTGGTTAAAAATTGAGTTCGATTTGGACTTAAATCATTGAGAAATTTAGATCTCAAGCTAAATTCACCCCAAGTGGGCTGATTGGGCCAGACAACTAGACTAAAATCAGGCCAAGAACTCATCCAAAATATGGACTAAAATGAAAATATAAAATTTTTACAAAAAAAACTATATTTAACCAATAGTATCCCTGTCAGAGGAGTTTATGAGTTAAGGCTTGTCTACCTGCAGGACTTCCTTATATTCCTTCACGCACTTTGCGGAGTGCATAACTAGCTTCAAATAGGGCTAAACAACAAAGAAGTAACCTAGTGAGTGACCTTTTGTGCAAGATTCCTTCATCTAGGAAGAAGTTTAGTGCTAGCCTTCTGATTCTCAGAGCTTCTTTGGAATCTTTAGGTGTTTGAGGTGATTTTTACTACAATCAAATTTAATTAAAATATGGTTAGAATGGAGACTTGTATGCCATGAAATTATGGTTCAAATGTGAATCTCAGTTGGACCTAAACCATGGTCAAATTTGGTCAAAAATTGAGTTCGATTTGGACTTAAATTATTGAGAAATTTAGAGTTCAAGTTAAATTCAACCCAAGTGGACTAAGTGCACTCGAATACTGGACCAAAATCAGGCCAAGAACTCATCCAAAATATGGACTAAAATAAAACTATAAAATTTTTACAAAAAAGTCTGTAGCCTAATTTTTCTTAAAGAAGTCCCTGGAATGGAACTTTTTCAAAAAAAAATCCATAAAAGTCCAAAAATGACTAATAAGCCCCTCAAAAAAGTTTTTATAAAAAAGGATCCTAAAACTTTCAAATAGGACCTTCTTGTAAAAAACCCCTAAAATTTATAAATTTACAATTTGGTCTAATTTTCCAAAAAAAATTTACAAATAACCCTTCTATATTTTTTTTGGTTTCATAAAATGCTATAATTTGAAACCATAACAACTTTATCCAAACATACTTATCTAGAGATGAAATAGATCTACATTTAAATAAATTTTATCCATGTCAAATCCCATCCATAACTAATTCAATCAACAAATCTTCATTCATATCCACCATTCAAATTTTTAAATGAAGATTGATTTGATCTTCTTAGCACCTATAAAAGCCTATGGAGCCAGCAAAACAAGGGAGAGGAGATTAGATGCTATAAAGGGATAGGAGAGATCATTGGGGAAGAAAACCATATCAAAAAGCAAGGTAAAATTAGGAAGGAAGAGAACAAGATGTAAGCTCTCATCTTTTCTTTTGTTTTATTCCTTTCTATTCTCTGGTCTTTCTTTATAGGGACATTACCACTACATCATATCTCTACAGTCTCCTCTTGTGTGCATCTCTATGTCCTCCCTTGTGCATCTCCATCTCCTCCTATGTGCGTGGTCGCCCACCTCCATCTTGTCCGCATTGCCTCCTGTCTAGAGCTTTGCCTGCTTGTGAGCTCCACCAAGCTGCCACTAACAAATCTCCTTTCACTAGCTAGCCCCAAGCCCTACTGTGTTCATAGCCCTCACTGGAAGTCAGCTCATCGGCCACTTGCCAACTGTCTGCCTCACTGGACCTATGCCTTACTAGACCTGTAGCCAATGTGCTTGAGTCAATCTTGTAACCCAACTATAATTTCAAGCTTGATAAGAATTAGGGTTGGACTCAGCCCAATTCGTGGTGAGTGTGGGGTCCAATTTAAAGTACAAAAGGCTAGAAAATCAAACCCTTGTTGACTTGTGCTTGTCGATTGAACTCCAAAGGTTTGGGAACTTGAACCTCACAGGGCGGCTATGCTTGTGACCAGCCAGATGACCAGTTCCCAACTGATTGACCAATTTTGACAAACTATGTGGCCTTTGCTCATAGTTGGAAGACCGTTTTGCCAACCAGTTGATCAATTCGGGCACCAGCTACAAAATAGAAATAAATTCTCTTTGAATCCTTTGAAGATTGATGGAAGTTTTAGACAAGAAAAGTGTAATCTTAGAATTATTAATCTGGAATTGAAATATGAGATTTATGACTAGAATATATTCATTAAATATCAAATTTTATTGAGAATCCAATCAAATTTTGAAAGATCATTTTGGCCACTTAGATGGAAGCAAATCCCTATTCAATCCATTAAGAATTAACAAAATTTTCAATCAAGAAAATTGCAATATCAGAATATATAAATCAGGAATCAAATATGAGATTTATGGCAAGAATATATCCATCAAATCTCCAAATTAAATCAATCAATAACCAAAAGTGGAGATCCTCTCAACCTTATATAAAGAGAGTTAAGGGACAAGAATTTATATAATTTTATGCTAGATTCTTGGAGAGACCATACATGAATCAAAAGTGAATTCGAACTCCAATCATTGGGAAGTTTTATGCAAATTAAAGGAAAAATTCTAGCCATCATGAAAGATGTAAGGCCCTTGCTTTCTCTTTGCTTTCTTTTTCTCTTTCACTCTTTCTCTTCCCCTGTTTCCTATGAGAACTTTGCCACTATTGCTACCCTGCACTCCTATCTTGTGCTCCCACTACCCCATGCTCTAGGGCCATCTCAAGGAATGCCCTGCCTCCTCATGTTCAAATGACTGAACTTCAAGGACTGAACACCTAAACCTCACCGAGAAACCCTTTTATTCCATCACCACTACAACAATTGCAGCTCGTTGGCACCTCAGTGGAACTCCATCACCTCGCAGCCACCCATGGCTCCTTGGCATATTGATGAAACTCCATTACCATCGTGGCCACCCATAGTCTTTGGCACATTGACAAAGTCTACTACCACCCAGCCACTCGCAGCCCCTTTGGCATATTGCCAGAACTCTATGACCACCATGATTACCCACGATCTTTGGCACATTGACAGACTCCATTACCACCACGGCCACCCATGGCTCCTTTGGCATATTGATAGAACTCCATTACTATCGTGGCCACCCATGGTCTTTGGCACATTGATGTACTCTATCTCCACTGCAATCACCCATATCCCCTTTGGCACATAGATGAAACTCCATCAATACCACAGCCATCCACGATCCTTGGCATCTTGATGGAACTCCATCACTTGCAGGCACTCACTGTCTTTGGCATATTGATAGAATTCTATCACATTGTGGCCACTTGTGACCCCTTGCACAACATGGTGCCACCCCTTGTGCAAAAAACTTAAATCTTTAAGTTCCCATGAAGATCTTTAAAGATGGATGGAAGATGATGACTAGAACTTACTTGAACTTGAACAAAAGCAAAAGAATTGAAATAACTAAAACTCATAAATTTAAATCATAGGCCAGCCTTTGGATCTGTAAAATTATAGGCCAATTTTTAGGCCCGCTAAATCAATCTAGCCTTTGGGCTTACATAATTGGACTATAGGCCAACGTTTGGGCCTATCAAACATCTTAAGCCAACCTTCATGCTCGCAAATACTTGGACCATAGGCTAGCTTTTAGGCCCACCATAATGATATCGCAATAGTTTGAGGGCTCTCAATTCATAATCTAGAATTGATCTTGATGACTTAATTACATTGGGCGTAATCCTACTTGGCCAAGATAAACAAACAAAATCAAATTGACTTGAAGCAACAGACGAACCCAAGTGGACAAAAGCAAGCCCTCAGTAGGATGACTGATATTCAAATCGATCATTTGGTTCTATTAAAGCACAAACAACACCCATTCATAGTCAGATGACCAATAGCCCAACTGGTCATTTGTTTCAATTAGGAAAGTGACAAGTTGGTTTAGAATCAATCCAAATTGAGTCGAGTCTCGATCTATCCAAATTAGGGTCAATTCAGACTCAGCCCAGACAACTCAAGATGGAAACAAGGCTCAAGTTAAATTCTAATTAAGTAAAGCAACATTCAAACTAAATTGAAAGTTATTTAAGTCAAAAGCCATCCAAACTAAACTATAACAATTTTGAACCAAACCCAGTTGGGTCAAGACAAGCTTAAACCAAACCTAACCAAATTAAGACAAGTCTAAGCCAAATGAGTTGGACTAAATTAACCCAAGTTAGGAAGAGCTGAACTCAAAAGCAGAACGCAAGTCAAGTTTGACCTACATAAGTTTGAATAAAATTAAATCGAACCAAACTAAGTCCAACTCAGTGTGCTAAGCTCTCGGCATCACTCCAAGACTACGAAAATGAGTAATATTACCATCCTATCCCAAACCAGAATTAGTTTGAATAAAACTAAATCGAGTCAAATTGAGTCCCATTGGGTATGATACAAAAGCTTTTAGTAGCACTCCAAGGCTATGCCCAACTTTGCAAGTAGCAAGTAATGCCACTTTAAAACTTATGATGTTATCGCCTATATCTCATTGGCTATAGAAATATTTCAAAATCAACAAGTTATTACCTATGCCTCATTGGCTATACAAATACTTCAAAATCAACAAAGTTATTACCTATAGCTCATTGGCTATGAAAATACTTTAATCTCATGAAGTTATCTTCAATGCCTTATTAGCCAAAAAAAACACTCCAATCCTAAATAAAGTTATGTCCAATGCCTTAGTGGCTAACAAAAATACTTTAAACTCATGGAGTTATCTCCAACACTTTATTATCAAACAGAAATACTCCCAACTCCAAATGAAGTTATCTTCAACACCTTATTAGCTAATAAAAATGCTTTATACTCATGGAATTACCTCCAATGCCTTATTGGCTAATGGAAATACTCTAGCCCTAGATGAAGTTATCTCCAACACCTAATTGACTAACAAAAATACTTTAAACTCATGAAGTTATTGCCAATGCCTTATTAGTTAATGAAAATACTTCAAACTCATGGAGTTATCACACAATGCCTTATTGGCTAATGGAAACACTCCAACCTAACAAACGTATTTCCAATACCTTATTGACTAACAAAAACACTTCAAACTCATTGAGTTATTTTTAATGCATTATTGGCTAATAGAAATACTCTAATCTAATGAAGTTATTGCCTATGCTCTATTGGCTATTGGAACACTTCAACGAAATGAAGACATTGCCTGCACCTCATTGGTTATAAAAATGCTCCAACTTAAGAAATTATCACCAAAGCCCAAAGCTATCAAAAATACTTTAGGCTAATCTTGATAATTCACTGGCAATGCCATCCAATGAAGTTATCAACAATGCTCAAAGCTATTAGAAATACTTCAAACTTCTCTCATTTTTTTCTATGTCTTACCAAATGATGCCATTAACACATGCCAAGGATCAAGTTAAGACCCATCTGAGTTAGATGTCATATGGTCTAGCACATATAAGTGGGGCAGTAGCACACAACATAACTTCTTTCTCACTCTTTCCCTTCTTTTCTTTTATTATTCTCATGTTTTCCATAATTCAATATTAAAATTCATTGTAAGGTGAAGGTATATCCTTACTTAAGCCATGTGCCCTCTTCTCAAGTCAATCAAATGATATTTTCTTCTTTTCTTTTGTATCTCTATTTTATTAGCAATGTTTCTTACTTTAAGAAGTTCCTGATAATCGTCGGGGTAATTGATAACAAGGGCATATGTCTGTTAGAAGTCAATGTTCTTATAATATATGATAACATACTTTAAATTAACATACTTTGATTTATGCATCAAGGTCACTCCTTAGTGTCTTCGCCATCTCGAACCATCGAAATTGATTGAATAAATTTTGGTACGCTCAGTGGAACTTGACTTCTCCTTTAAGTAGAAAAACTTAACTAATATAGACATATATCAAAGGAAAGAAAGTTGATGATTGAATTTCCATTGTGAGAAAGGAAAAATGACATCATCAAGTGACCCTCTTTCCCTAATCTACACTATCATCCTCACTGAAAAGTTTGTGCCATGCTTCATTAATCAATAGTTATCGTAGGGCAAGCAAAGTCCATATAAGCATAAATCAACCCCTCATCTCCCATCTAGGGGGCAAAAACTTCCTACTCAAGAGGCAAGGACCTCCTTTCCTAGGGGCAAAGACCTCCCATCTAGGGTGTAAGGGCCAAACCCATTCAAAGGGGTTAAGACCAAATGCTATTATGCCAAACCTCGATGACAAAATGACAATCATCATGGGGGCAACTAGAGTCCATATAAGCTATCAAACTTTATTCAACTCCATCCAATTCATGCATGGTGTTTTCTGCTATCACCAACAGTACCACTGCTCCTAGCATTGCTAATGCTATCATTGATTCAGTTACTGCTTCACCTACCTAGTACGGATTAGCCCCTCGCCTCCCACCTAGTAGGCAAGGTCTAAGTCCACACAAGGAGTAAGTCGGAATTCACCTAGGGGCAAAGACCAAATCCACACAAGAGGTAGAGACCAAGTTTGTCCAAGTGGCAAAAGTCAAATTTCATCGTGTTGAACCTCAATGATGAAACGGAGGCTTCACGGACACAAACTGGGGTATCAATCTTCTAGAAACTTGATAATAGGCAAAAAGTTAGTTTTTGACCACCTATAACCTGCCTTGCCTATCCAGTATGGATCAAGTCCTTGTCTCTCATCTTGGGAGGCAAAGGCTAAGTCCTCCTAGGGAGTAAGAGCCAAATCCATTCAAAAGAGTTAAGGTCAAATGACCATTATGTTAAACCTTAATGACAAAATAACAATCATTATGAGGGTAACTGGAGTCCATAATAGCCATCAGGTTATGTTTAACTCTATCTAATTCATGCATGGTGTTTCTACTTTCATCAATAATATCACTGCTCCTAGTATTGTTGATACTACTATTGTACCATTGATCTAGTTATTGCTCCACCTGCTCAGTATGGATCAATTCCTCACCTTCTATTCAAGGAGTAGATACCTCCTGCCTAGGAAGCAAAGACCAAGTCCACCTAAGGGAAAAAGGTTGAGTTCATCTAAAGGGGCAAAAGCCAAGTTTTATTATACCAAACTTCAATGATGAAATAGAGGCTCCATTGGTGCAAATTAGGACATCAATCTTTCAAAGACTAAGCAGTAGGTAAAAATCAATTTCAACCACATACAATTTGCCAAAGGAAGGATTAATAGGGCATTCGATCGACTTTGGAATATCAAATCAAACTTGAAGCTAGATGCTACAAGCCCTACCTCAAACTCTTTGACAATGCTATAAGTGCTAGAGAAGAACAAAGGAAGGACATGTGTTCCATGTTCTTCAATTGAGAAAGGAGTAATGTCATCTTCCAATAGTAGAGTGATTAATTGGATAAGGAAAAAAAATTACTTGCACTAAATTTGTAGCATGGAAGAGTCAAATAGTTACAAGAGCTACAATAACATAAAATAAAAAGAATATTTAGCTTATGATGAAATATTTAGTCAAATCAAAGCTGACTAGTCAAGTATGTATTTTGTCCTTCTTGAGGAAAAAATAAAATTTTTAGGAGACACAAAAATGAAAATATTTCTTAGTGTTTAGGTGAATCACCTTCTATTTTAGAGATAAGGTCTCTGAAAAATGTAAGAATAATATTTGAAGGTAAAGATAATAGATGATAAAATATGGTAGAGTTGAAATTTTTTCCACCTTCCCCTCCCATCAACACCCTAAGTTAACATTGGGAATACAAGCCTAAAAGTATGATGATCATTCTACAAGTAGCTACAACCCTATTGGGGAAGTTGCTTTAAAGACAGAAGTACCAAGATCAAAAGATAACCTCTCAGGGATCTTCTTCTAGAGGCAAAAGATCACCCCTCATATAAACAATGAGAAACAAAGTCCTAAATAGACAAGTCTCATATGGAAAGCCAAATCAAGAGAGACAAACTCAAAGAGTAAGTATCGATTGGAATTTGTGTGCCTGCAAATCTTGGATCCTCAAAGAGGAATGAGATTGCTAAGTTAAAAAAATGAAAAAAAAAGAAAAAGAGGAAAAGAGAAAGAAAATTAGATCACATGCTAAAATTAGGAAGACTTACTTAGCCCCATCTCAAGGTATTATCAGTCAAAAAAGACCATCCAAAGAATAAATACTAGATGACATCCATAGGTGTGTAGACCTTGAAAATTGAGATTGGGAGGCATCTGAGATCAAAGCCAAAGTTAAAGAAGTAACTAATTAATAGGAACATAGTAAAAGTAGTCAAGTCGCTAGAAAAATAGGCTCCTAAAGAAAATATTACACTAAGAAAAAAGTATAAGGTAAGGCCATTGGTGACCTTTGAGACAAAATCATCCTTAAACTTCATCATATTGAATCAAGTGGGAGGCCTTAATTGGAGATAAAAGGATATATCACCTATCTACAAAAAGAAATCTCTAAAAAAATAGGGATTTTATTTCAAATACAAATACATGTGCTCTGCATCATTTGCTTCTTCTAGCATGACAACTAAAAAGACAAGAGAGAGAATTGCTCGATAAGGTTACCTCTCTCGAAGCTTATTTGTCAATTTGGTATTCTAGAAAATGAACTATTGGCATGAGGTACTACATTTCAATAAGCATCAATCAAGATATTTGCTCGCTAATTTGGCTAATCACTATAGTTTATCCTTCTGACACATAAACAATATGCATTAAACTACCCATGTTTCTCTAGATATCACAAGAAGGTGAAGTCCTCAACAATGAAACTGATAGCCTTTGGGCCTATCTTAAGCCAATCTTCGGACTCACGAATACTTTGGATCATAGGCCAGAGTTTGGGCTTTGCCATAATGGTATCATGATAGCTTGAGGGCTCTAAAATCAAAGTTGAGAGTTGATCTTGATGACTTAATCACAATGGGCCTAATCTTACTTGGCTAAGACAAACAAACAAAATCAAATCAACTTAAAGCAATAAACAAACCCAAGTGGACAAAAGCAAGCCCTTAATTGGATGAGTAATACCCAAATTGGTCGTCGGGTTTGGTTAAAGTAGAAATAACACCCATCATAGTTGGCCGATCAATAGCCTAATTGATCATCTATTTTTGTCATGAAACTGACAAGTTGGATTTAGAATTAGTCTAAATCGAATCAAGTCTTGATCTATCCAAATTCAGGTCAATTCAGACTCATCCAAGACAACTCAAGATGGAATCAAGGTTCAAGTTAAATTCTAATTGAGTCAAGCAATATTCAAATGATTCAAAGTCAGTTAAGTCAAAAGCCATCCAAACTAAGCTATAACAAGTTTGAACCAAACCCAATCAAGTCGCGACAAGTTTAAACCAAATCTAACCAAATTAAGGCAAGTCCAAGCCAAATGAGTTGGACTAACTTAACCCAAGTTGGGAAGAGAGGAACTCAGAACCAGAATGTGAGTCAATTCTATCTTGGACAAGTTTGAATAAAATTAAGTCAAAATAAACTGAGTCCCACTGGGTGTGCTAAGTCCTTTGTATTACTCCAAGGTTATGAACAATGAGTCATGTTACCATCTCAGTTCAAATCAGAATTATTTTGAATAAAATTAAATTAGGGCAAACTGAGTCCTATTGGATGTGCTATAAAAACCTTTAGAAGCATTCCAAGGCTATGTCTAACTCCACAAGTAGCAGGTAATGCCACTTCAGAACTCGTGAAGTGATCAGCAATGCCTCATTAGCTATGAAAATACTTCAAAACTCATGAAGTTATCACTTATGCCTCATTGGTAATGTAAACACTTCCAAATCAAAGAAGTTATTGCCTATGCCTCATTATCTATGAAAATACTTCAAAACCAATGAAGTTATTGCCTATATCTTATTAGCTATGGAGATACTTCAAACTTATGGAGTTACCTCCAATGCTTTCTTGGCTAATAAAAATACTCCAACGCCAAATGAAGTAATCTTCCATGACTTATTGGCTAATGAAAATACTTCAAATTCATGGAGTTACCTCCAATGCCTTATTGGCTAATAAAAATACTCCAACCCTAAATAAAGTTATCTTCAATGCTTTAGTGGCTAATAGAAGCACTTCAAACTCATGGAGTTAACTCTAATACCTTATTGGCTAATGAAAATACTCTAATCCTAAATAAAATTATCTCTAATGCCTTATTGGCTAACAATAATATTTATGGAGTTATCGCTAACACCTTATTGGCTAAAGAAATACTCTAACCCAATAAAATTCTTCCAATGCTTTCTTGGCTAATGAAAATACTTTAAACTCATGGAGTTATTGCCAATGTCTTATTGGCTAATAGAAATACTTTAACCCAATAAAGTTATCTCTATTACCTTATTGGCTAACAGAAATATTTCAAACTCATGAAATTATCTCCAATACCTTATTGACTAACAAAAATACCCCAACCCAATAAAGTTATTACCTATGCCCATTGACTATGGGAACACTTTAACCAAAAGAGATTATCGTCTGTACCTCATTGGCTATGAAAACACTTCAACTCAAGAAGTTATTGCCAAAGCTCAAAGTTATCAGAAACACTTCAAGCTAATCTCGATAAGTCGTTGACAATGTCATCAAACAAAGTTATTGTCGATGCTCAAAACTATTGAAAATACTTTATACTTCTCTCATCTCTTTCTGTGTCTCACCAGATGACGCCATCAACACCTGCCAAGGATCAAGTCAAGATCCATCTAAATCAGATGTCATATGGTCTAGTATATGGGAGTGGGATAGCAGCATGCATTAGAGCTTCTTTCTCATTTCTTTCATTATTCTAATGTTTTCCATAATTCAACGTTGAAATTCATTATAAAGTGAGGGGATGCCCTTGCTTAAGCTATGTACTCGCTTCTCCAGTTAATCAAATAATACTTTTTTTTTATTTTGCATCTTTATTTTATTAGCTAAGTTTCTTGTTTTATGAGGTTTCTAACCATCGTCAAGGTAATTAACAATAGGAGTTTGTGCTTGTTGAAAATCAATATTCTCATAACACCTGATAGCGCACTTTAAATTAACATACTTTGATTTGTGTATCATGGTTATCCACTGGGGTCTCTGCCATCTTAGGCTACTGAAATCAATCCCACACCATGTTCACTTAGAATCATCCAAACCTTAGGGTCTACATCCTTGCTCGCCGGCCTGCAGCCTTCCCCCTTTCTACTGCTCGCCATAGCCATGAGCTTCGCCCTCACCGCTATTCCTGCACTCGTCGACCAAAATTTGCTGCCCCAACACAAGCACTACTAGCCATCCTCTTTCCTGCTATTACACTTGCACCTAACCTTATCTATTAACCTTTGCACATTGCTCAACATCACCACCTTCGTCATGTGGATCTCATTGGTGCCACTTGTTTGTAGCCATATCCGACCAAGGCTTGGCTGGATTTGGCCATGGACCTGAAGATGAGGGGATCTCTTGCTCCCCTTGAAGAATAAGAAAGGAAATAGGGCCAACTTTGGAGAAGAAGAAGAAGGCTTTAGAAAACAAGTTTCTCTTTTGTCTCTTAAAAGAAAGAAAAAAAAAGAAGAAGAAGAAAAAAAAGAAATTTAGCCAAATAAAAAAGGGGAAAAAGTAGTGACCTCAATTTATATGCATCAGTATTTAAGCCAGCCTTTGGGCTTGCAAAATTAGGCTAGCCTTCAGGCTTGCAAAATTAAGCCACCATTCAGGCTTGCAAAATTAGGCTAGCCTTTGAGCTCACAAAATCAAGTCAGCCTTCGAGCTTGTCAAATCAAGCTAGTCTTTAATCTCTCCAATTAAGCCAGTCTTCAAGCTCACTAAATTAAGCCAACCTTCAAGCTTTCCAATTCAAGCCAATTTCTTTGAGCTCACAAAATTAGACTAGCCCGAAGGCTTGCCAAATTAGGCCAGCCTTCAGGCTCACCAAATCAAGTCAATCTTTAGGCTCATAAAATCAAGCTAGCCTTTGGGCTCTCAAAATTAAGCCAACATTTGGTCCCACCAAATTAAGCCAGCCATTGGGCTTGCTAAATCAATCTAGCCTTCAGGCTTGCTAAATTGAGCTGGCCTTTAGGCTTACAAAATTAAATTAGCATTTAGGCTTGCTAAATCAAGCCAGCCTTCGGGCTTGCTAAATCATTTGGATTATTTGCCAACCTTTGGGCTTGCCGAACATCAATAAACTAACCTTCAGGCTTGCAAATAATTTGAATTATAAGCTAGCTTACATGCTCATTGAACATCTATTAGTCAGGTTTGGGGTTCACAAACTATTTGGATTATAGCTATCCTTCGGGCTCGCCGACATCCATGAGTGAGTCTTTAGGCTTGTAAAACATTTGGATTATAGCTGAACTTTCAAGCACTCTAAACATCTATAGGCCAACCTCTGGGTTTGGCTAACATCCATAAGCCAGCCTTCTAGCTCACAAATCATTTAAATTATATGCTAGCCTTCGGGCTCACCGAGCATCCATAAGCCAGTCTTCGAGCTCATAAACCATTTCGATTATAGGCCAATTTTTGGGCTCTTTGATCATCCATAAGCTAGCCTTGGGCTCCTGACCATTTAGATTATAGGCTAGTCTTTGACCTTAATAAAACTCCATAAGCCAGCCTTCGAGCTTGAGATCATCTATAGGCTAGCTTGTGGGCTCACTGTAATATCATCATGACAGCCTGAGGGCTGTCATACCAAATCAATTAACATAAGTTGATTGAATTAAATAATTTGATCACATTGAACTCAAACCCAAATCCTAATTGGGTCAAATCAAGTTCAAACCAGAATCAAAATCAAGTCAAACCTAAACCAAAATTAGGTCAAACCTAAACCAAAACTAGGTTGAACCTAAACCAAAACTAGGATGAACTTGAATGAGAACTAAGTTGAACCAAACCAACTTGAAACTTGAACCCAATTACATTAAGATTTGAAACTGAACCCAATAATGGTCCCATGCTGTTGAACATGAACGCATTAATGGCTTGAACTTGGATCCAATAAGAACCAAATCAAGGTGGATCCAAGATCTAATAAGGATCCATTAAGAACCCACTTGAGGGTTAGATTCATGATCCATTAAAGATCCATTAACCCAATCGAGGGTCAGATCCAAGACCTATTAAGGATCCATCAAGAATCCATTAAGGGTTTGATCTAAAATCCATTAAGGATCCATTGAGAACCCATCAAAGGTTGGATCCAAGATCCATTAAGGATCCATAAGAACCCATAAAGAGTTGGATCTAAGATCTAGTAAAGATCCAATAAAAATCCAATTAGGATTGAATCCAAGATTAATTAAAGATCCAATAAGAAACTAAGACGAGTCAGATTCAAGAACTATTAAGGATCCATCAAGAATCTATCAAGAACCCAATTAGGGTTTGATCCATAATCCATTAAGGATCCATCAAGAACCCAAATAGGGTCAGATCCAATATTCATTAAGGATCCATCAAGAACCCATCAAGGGTTAGATCCAAGATCCTTAAAGATTCAATAAGAACCTATCAAGGGTTTGGATCCAAGATCCATTAATGATCCATTATGAAATCGATAAGGGTCCAACACAAGTTTGACCCAAATTGAATCATATTATATTCAAATCAAAATCAAGTTCTAAATATCAAATTAAATCAAAACAGACTCAAATTAGAATCGAGTTTTGAACATCTAATTGAATCAAGTCAAACTCAAATTGAAATTGAATTCTACACATTGAACTAAATTAAATCAAATATGATCTGAATCAAGTTTTGAACATCAAATTGAATCAAGTTAAACTCGAATCAAAATTAAGTTATGAACATTGGGTTGAATCAAATTAGACTCGAATGGAAATCAAGTTTTGAACATTGAATTGAGTCAAATCTGATCAAATCAAAATCAAGTTATGAATATTGAACTGAATTAAATCAAACTTTGAACTAATCCAAATCAAGTTTTGAACATCAAATTGAAGTCAAGTTTGAACTTCAAACTAAATTGAATTTCACTCAAACCAAAATAAAGTCTGGCTAGTCAATAACAAGATTAAGCCATTGATGACACCTCAATTTCAATAAATAACAAGCCAAAATAGGTCATAGATCATTAAATCAAAGATGATTAGTGCAAGCCATGGCCACTAATCGTTCTTTCAAACCAAACTGAAACTAAGATAGGGTTGAAATTGCTTAGTCAGTTAGGCAAATATCTTATTCGATCAAAGTCAACCAACAATATGCATGAAGCTATTGACCATACTTCGAAGCTAGTCAATGCCAAAACTATTGATGTTGCACCTTTCAAGCTAATTCAGTGCGCGCTCAAAAGCCATTAGTGGCACTTCAAATTGAATTAACAATATGCCAATGAGGGCATCAATTATTAAATTAGCAATGGTTATAAGACAAGACTACTAACCATATTGAACCGAATTAAGGTAGGTTTGAACTCACTTAGGTAGTTAGTCAAAAGTCTTATTCAAAAGAAGTCAATCGACAATACACATAAAGCCACCGATCACACTTCAAACTCAACCAACAAAAGCTTAAAGTCATCAGTAATACTCTAAATCTAATCAACGATAAGCTAAGAAAGGCCATCGATTATCAAATAAATAATGATTAGTGTAAGCTAAGGCGGTTAATCATTTTCTCAAATCAAAGATTAAAAGAAGTCAATTGATAACAAGCATAAGGCTGTTAGTGATACTTTAGATCTTATTAGGGATCAACTAACATAAGCCAAGATAGTTTGCCATATCCTAAAATCAAGCAAAGTTATCAACATTCACCAAAGACCAAACAAAGCATCTATTTGAGTTATACTCCACGCGGTCAAGTGCACAGAAGTAGGATAGCAGCAAACCTCAGGCTTTGCCCACTTTCTTTCTCATTTCACATTATTCATGATTATGAATTTAAATTGTTTAACTTATAAACTGAGGGTATGCCCTTACTTAAGTCATGTACCATTTCTCAAATCAATTAAATCACACTTTCTCCTCTCCATGTCTCTATTTTTATTAGCTAGTTTCTTACTTTAGGAGGTTTTTGATAATTATCAAGATAATTAACAATAGGGGTTTGTACTTGTTGGAAGTTATACTCCTACAACACCTGATTGTGTATTCAAATCACCCTTAATTTTCATTTATTATTTTGAGTTTGCTATTTGGGGTCTCTTGTTATCCTAGTAGTCAATTTCGATCTTATAAATTCTAGCACACCTAGTGGGATTTGATTTCTTATCCAACTAGAGAGACCTAGCTAATATCGACACATATCAAAAGAAAGAAAGTTAAAAACTAATGATTAATTTTACATTATAAAAAAGGGGAAATGGTATTGTAAAGTGACCTTCCTACCCCAATCTATACCATCAAACAATGATTGTCATAGGGGCAATCACAATTCACATAAGCATGGGTTAACTCCTCATTTCCTATCCAAGGGCCAAAGATTAGGTCCACCAAGGGGGGCAAAGACTAAGTCCACCAAGGGAGTAAAGACCAAACCTATTCAAAGGGGTAGTCAATGCTATTATACCAAACTCGATGACAAAATAGTGATCATCATGGGGGCAATTGGAGTCTATATCAGCCATCAGGCTATGTCCAATTCCAATCAATTCATGTATGATGCTTCTACTTTCACCAACAATGTCATTGCTCCTAGCATTGCTACGGTTGTTGTGACTACCATTGATCCAGTTATTGCTCTACCTATCCAATATGGATCAACCTCTCACCTCCCATTCAAAGGGCAAAGACCTCCCACCCATGAGGTAAAGGCTAAGTCCATTCAAGTGGCAAAGACCAAATTTTATTATGTCAAACCTCAATGATAAAATAGAGGGCCCATTGTCACCAACTAGGATATCAATCTATCAAAGATCAAGCAATAGGAAAAAGCTAATTTTGAACCACCTACAACATGCCAAAGGAAGGATCAGTAGGGTGTTCGATTGATTTTGATATGTTGGATTGAATCTAAAGCTAGTTCTATAATCTTCACCTCCAATACTATAAGGGTTAAATGAGAATAATTGAAGAACATGTATTCAACCTTCTTCAGCTGGAAAAGGAATAACACTATTTATTGACACTAGAATGATTAATGGACGAGTAACTAAATCCAAGAAAAAGGATACTCATGCCAAATTTGCAACATGGAGGAGTCAAATAGTTGCATGAGTTCAAAAGCACAAAACAAAAAAATATTTAGTCTATGATAGATCATCTAGTTACATCAAAACTTAGTATTTAAGTATGTATTCCATACTTCTTGAGGCAAAAACAAACTTTTTAAGAGACATAAAATAAAAAAATTTCTTAATATTCAGGTGAAGCATTTCCTACACCTTCCCCACTCACCAATGCCCTTAATTAACTTTAGGAACGTAAGCATGGAAATATGGCAGCTAATTCACAAGTAACTAAAACCCTTTTAGGAAAGTTACTTAGAAGGCAAAAGTGCAATATTCGAAAAATAACCTCTTAGGAATCTCCTCTTAGAGGTAAAAGATCACACTCCAAATGAACAATGAAAAAAGAAAGTCCCAAATAGATAAATCCCATATGAAAAATCAAGCTAAGAGAGGTAGACTCAAAAAGTAAGAACCGATTGGCATCTACAAGCCCGTAAACCTTCGATCCTCAAAAGAAGAATAAGATTACTAAAAAAGAGAAAGAAAAAATAAAGAAATAGAAAAAGGAAAAAAATGAAAAGGGAGAGAAAATTGAATTGCATGCTAAAATTAGAAGGACTAACCCAGTCTCATCTCGATGTACTATCGACTAAGAAAGATCACCCAAAAAATAAGTACTAGATAACATTTGTATGTATATAAACCTTGAAAATTGAGATTAACATCCAAGATCAAAACCAAAGCCAAAGTAAAAGAAGCAATTAATTGATAGGAACATAATAAAAATAGCAAAGTTGCCAGAAAAATAGGTTCCTAAAGAAGATATTACATTAGGAAAAAGGTGTAAGGGGAGGTCAATCAATGACCTACTACATCCTAAGACCAAATCAAGTAGGAGGCCTTAATTGAAGATAAAAGGATATATCACCTATATACTAAAAGAAATCTCTAAAAGGATTTTTCTTTCAAAATAAGTACAAACACACATACTTTGCATCATTTATTTTTTTCAGCATACAATCAAATAAAAAAAAGAGAGAATATCACTTTATAAGATTACTTCTCTTGAAACATGCATCAATCTGGTGTTCTAGACGACAAACTATTAGCTTAAATTACGACAATTCAACTAGCATTAATCTAAGCATCTACTTATTGATTCAACCAATTACTACAGAATGTCCTACTCTGATATGTCAATAAGGCATTCTAAAAGACAAACACCATGAAAGTAGCAACTTTATGCTCCATTCTCTATTCTACCTCTTGTACATGACAAGTGACACCAAGACATGACATTTACCACAAGGTGAAAAACCTTCAGGATTTCTCTCGAGATAACACTTGAAGCAATCAAAGTCAAATCACTTGAACTGATTGGTCAAATTATCAATCACTATCTAAAAGGATCAAAATGGGGGAATATCTCTCCCTATGCCTCCTGATTCTATGACTACTCCAACACAAGTCGGGGTCTCCTCCCAACCATTATCAAGTAGCAATCTGTCCCCTTGTGAATACAAGGCTCTAACTTTCTGAAAAGGAAAAAATGAAACTCCTTTTGATCAAAATGGAGTGTTTTCTTCAAAAACAAGCAACATACTCCTTTCCTAATCTACGCAAAGATGAAAATGAGATGCTAACATGTAAAGCATTTAAGCATATGCAACAACTCTCTTCCAAAAGCACATGACAAGGAAAGGGGATATATTACCCAAGCATCCTCTATGAATATTCAATTAAATAATCAATCCATCTTCTCATAAAAAGAAGATGGGGAAAGTAAAATCAAGTATTCTTTCATTTGAATACTTAAGGAAATCCATGATGCTGAAGATTTTGAGTGGATAACCAATTCATCAAGCTAACATCAAGTAAGATTTTCATTTTCTACCATCAAAAGGTTGTGGACAACAAAGACAAGATTCATTCATCAAACACTTATCAAGCTGAGATATAAACAAGGTGATCAAGGGTTCTTCCCTCACCTTAAAATGTTGGGGGCGAGTAAAATTTTGTCTCTCTACTATTCAAGAAGCATTCATCATCAGGACATTCAAAAGAAACTAATATATGTGATGTTTCCTATTACTTCCATGACTAATAGATCAAGTCAAAAGTCAATAAATTCTTGACAAAAACTTTAAATAGACCACTTATATAGTGGGAAAAAAAAATCAAACATGCTATCTTAAAATGACATGAATAGTATATCATCTCTGAAATGATAAAATTAAGCTCATCACCTCCAAGGTTGTAAAATCAAATTGATCACCTCTAAAATAATGAAATCAAGCTCATCACATCCAAGGTGGTAAGATCAAATTGATTACCTCCAGAATTTTGAAATAAAGCTTATCACCTTCAATATATGAAATCAAGCTTATTACCTTTAACATTGTAAAATCAAATTGATTGCCCCTGATATGATGAGATTAAGATTATCCCCTCCAAAGTAGTAAAACCAAATGGATTACCTCCAACATAGTAAAAATCATATTCTTCATCTATGAGGACTACAAGTTGTATATGTTATCTCTAACATGATGAAATTAAAGTAGGAACTTTGAAACTAGCCAAGTAAAGCCCATTTTACATAGCGATCAAGCTTATATTTACATGACAAACCAAGTTCATTTTGCATAGCAATTAAGATTACATTTATATAACAATCAAGTCTACTTTCATATGGCAAATTCAATCCACTCCTGCATGGAGTTCAAATATATTTTTATGTGGTCAATCAAATCCACTTTCGCATGGTGGATTAAATCCATCTTGTGGCAATCAAGCCCACATTCATATATTGAATTCAATCCACTCCTATATGGCAATTAAGCCTACTTTTAGATGGTAAATCAAGTCTACTTTTATGTAGAAAATTAAGTCAATCTTGTGTGGCAATCGAGCCTACATCCATATGGCAAATTCAATCTACTCCAGCATGGCGATCAAGTCTACTTTTATGCAGTAATCTAGATCATATTTAAATGAAAAATGAAGTTAATTAAAGTCCATTTTGTGAGGTGATCAAGCTCATATTTATATGGTAAACCAAGCTTAGATTCATGTAGCACATTCAATCCACACCTACATGGTGATTGAGCCTACTTTTACGTGGTAAATTAAATTCATTTTTGCATGGTGAATCAAGTCTATCTTGTGTGACAATCAAGTCCATATTTAAGTGGCAAATTCAATCCACTCTTTATGGTGATCATGCCTACTTTTACTTGATAAATCAAACCTCCTTTTACATGATGAATCAAGTCCATATTGTGTGGCAATCGAGTCCATATCTATATAGCAAATTCAATCCACTCTTGCATAATAATCAAGCCTACTTTTGCATAGTTAATCAAATCCATTTATATATGGTAGACCAAATCCATTCTCACATGGCAAAAATAGTCAACCCTCTGAATATTGACACAATGGTCAGATACCTAAAAATTATTCGCATCCTCTCCTATTGTTAGACTCAAAAAAAGAATGCAAAGGGGCAATTTATTTGAGATGATTTTTAAAACAATCAAATTTAATTCAAATATGATCAAGATAGAGACTTGTATACCACTAAATTATAACTCAAATGTGGATCTTAGTTGGACCTAAATCATGGTCAAATTTGATCAAAAATTGAGTTTGATTTGGACTTAAATAATTGAGAAATTCAAGGCTCAAGCTAAATTTAGCTTAAGTGGGCTAAGTTGGCCAGATATCTAGACCAAAATCTAGTCCATAACTCATCCAAAATATGGACTAAAATAAAAATAAAAATTGTTTAGAAAAAAGTCTCTGGCCTAATTTTTCTTATAAAAGTCCTTAGAATGAAACTTTTTGAAAAAATCCATAAAAATCTAAAAATTACCCCTTGAAGAATTTTATAAAATAAAAGGACCTTGAAACTTTCAAATAAGACCTTTTTCTAAAAATACCCCTAAAATTTATAAATTTATAATTTGATCTAATTTTATAAAAAAAAAAATGCAAATAATCCCTCTATAGTTTGTGGTTTCACAAAATGCTACTATTTGAAATCATAACAACTTCATCCAAACATGATCATCTAGAGTTGAAATGGATCCACATTTAAACAAATTTTTATCCATATCAAATTCTATCTATAACTAATTCAATCAATAAATCATCATCCATATCCACCATTCGAATTTTTGAATGAAGATTGATTTGATCTTCTCGACACTTATAAAAACCCATGGAACTTGCAAAAGAAGGAAAGAAGTCCATAAGCTATAAAGGGATGGGAGAGATTATTGGGGAAAGAAAATCATATCAGAAGGCAAAGTCAAATTAGGAAGGAAGATAACAAGATGTAAGCTCTCATCTTTTCTTTTGCTTTCTTCCTTTCTTCTCTTTGGTCTTTTATCACATGGACCTTACTGCTGCATCACATCTTTGCTCATCTCTTCCCATGCACATGGTCACTCACCTTCATCTTCTCTGCACTGCCACCTACCTAGAGCTTCGCCTACTCGTGAGCTCCACCAAGCCACCACCATCGGAGCTCCTTCCATTTGCTAGCCCCATGGTCCACTGCATCTATAGCCCTTACTGGAAGCCACCTATCAGCCACTCATCCATAAGGATGACCTCCCTACTAGCCGTCTGCCTCACCAAATAAGAGGCTCTTACATACGTAGGATCACCAGCATCTCAGGGTCTGTGGCCTTGCTCATAGGCTTGCAACCTTCCCTCTTGTTGTCGCTCACCATGGCTATGAGCTTCACCTTTCTACTGCCATTAGATCTGTCCCTCACCAGCACACACCATTGGCCATCCTCTTTCTTGCTCCTGTACTTCGCTTGACCTTCTCCACTGACCTCTTATGTGTTGCTCAACATCACTGTCGTCATCACATGGATTGCACCAGTGCCACCCGTCTGTGGCTAGATCCAGCCAAGACTCAGCTAGATTTGGCCATGGACCTGAAGAGGAGGGGAGTAAGGTGCTTGCCCCCTTGTTTCACTTGAAAAATAAAAGGAAAGAGGGCCACCTTTGGAGAAGAAGAAGAAGGCTTAAAAAAAGTTTCTCTTTTGGCCCTTAAGAAAAATAAAAAAAATAGAAAAAAAATGAAATTTGGCCAAATAAAAAGAAAGAATAAAAAGTGGGCTCAATTTGCGTGCATTAGTCTTCAAGCTATCTTTTGGGTTTGCAAAATTGAGCCACCCTTTGGGCACATTAAATCAATCTAGACTTATGACTCACCAAATCAAGCAAGTTTTCAGGCTCATAAAATAAGGCCAACCTTCGGGCTTGCCAAATTAGGCCAATCTTTTGGCTTGCCAAATCAAGCCAGTCTTCGGGTTCACTAAAGCAAACCAACCTTTAGGGCTTGTAAAATTAGATCTACCTTCATGCTCACCAAATTAGGCTAGCTTTCGGGCTTGCTAAATCAATCCAATTTTTAGACTCACAAAATCAAGCTAGCCTTCAAGTTCACAAAATTAAGTAAGCTTTTAAGCCACCAAATCATGCTAGCCTTCGGCCTTGCCAAATCAAGCCAGCTTGTGGGTTTGACAATCAAGTTAGCCTTCGGGCTCTCTAAATCAAGCCATCCTTGGACTAGCTAAATGAAGCTAACCTTCAGGCTTGTCAAATCAAGTCCATCTTCAAGCTTGCAAAATTAAGCTAGCATTTGGGCTCACACAATCAAGTTAGCCTTCAGAATTGCCAAATTAAGCTAGCATTTGAGCTCACTAAATCAAGCCAACCTTCGAACTCACTAAATTATTTGCATTATCGACCTTTTTTGGGCTCACTGAACATCCATATGCTAACCTTTGAGCTTGCAAATCATTTGAATTATATGCTAGCCTTCAAGTTCACTGAACATCCACAAGCCAATCTTTGGGCTTGCAAATCATTTAGATTATAGGTTAGCCAAAGAAAGGGTATAAAGCTGAAGCTGCTGGGGCTTATATACCATTTGAATTATAGGTTAGCTTTCAGGCTCTTTGAATATCCATAAGCCAGTTTTCAGGCTCGTGACCATTTGGATTACAGACAAGCCTTTGAGCTCACTAAACAACCATAAGCCAATATTCGGGTTCATAATTATCTATAGGCCAGCCTGCAAGCTTACCGTAATGTCATCATGACAATGTGAGGGTTGTCATACTAATTTGTTTAATATAAATTAATTAAATTAAATTACTTGATCACATTGAACTCAAACCCAAATCCTAATTATGTTAAACAAAGTTCAAACCTGTACCAAAAATTAGATCAAACCTAAACTAGAATTAGGTCAAACCTGAACTAAAATGGGATGAAGTTGAACTAGAACTAAGTTGAACGAAATTAACTTGAAACTTAAACCCAAGTACATTAAGGCTCAGACCCAAACTCAATAAGGGTCCAATATGGGTCAAACCTGAATGCCTTAACAGGTTGAACCTGGATAGGATAAGAACCCAATCAAGATTGGATTTAAGATCCATTAAGGATCCATTAAGAACTCAATTGAGAGTCAAATCCAAGATCCATTAATGACTCATTAAGAACTAAATTGAGGGTCAGATCCAAGATCCATTAAGAATCCATCAAGAACCCATGAAGGATTAGATCTGAGATCCAGTAAGGATCCAATAAGAATTCAATTAGGGTTAGATCAAAGATCAATTAAGGATTCAAGAAGAATCCAACAAGGGTTGGATTCAAGATCCATTAAGGATACATCAATAACCCAATCAGGATTGGATCCAAGATCCATTAAGAATTCATTAAGAACCCATCAAGGGTTATATTCAAGATCCATTTAAGGATTCATTAAGAACACAAACAAGGTTGGATCTTTATTAAGGATCTATCAAGAACCCAACAAAGGTTGGATTCAAGATCCATTAAAGATCCAATTAGAACCTATCAAGGGTTTGGATCCAAGATCCCTTAAGGATCCATTCAAAAATTGATAAGGGTCCAACACAAGGTTGAGCCTGACCTGAATTGAATCAAATTAGATTAAAATCAAAATTAAGTTTTGAGCATCAAATTGAATCAAATCAGACTCGAATTAAAATTGAGCTTTGAACATCAAATTGAATCAAGTCAGACTTGAATCAAAATTGAGTTTTGAATATTAAACTAAATCAAATCAAACTTGATCCAAATCAAGTTTTGAATATTGAAGTGAATCAAGTCATACTCGAATTGAAATTATGTTTTGAATATTGAACTAAATCAAATTAGTCTTGAATCAAAATTGAGTTCTAAACATTGAATTAAGTCAAATCAGACTCGAATCAAAATTGAGTTTTGAATATTAAACTAAATCAAATCAAACTTGATCCAAATCAAGTTTTGAACATCAAATTGAAGTCAAGTATGAACTCTAAACCGAATTGAATTGGACTCAAACCAAAATTAAGTGAGGCTTAGTTGACAACAAGCTTGAACCATCGATGACACCTTAAATTCAATCGACAACAAGCTAAGAAAGGCCATCAATCATCAAATCAAAGATGGTTAGTATTAGTCAAGCCACTAATCATTCTTTTAAATCAAATCGGAACTAAGGGTTGAACTCGCTTAGTCAATAAGCTAAATATCTTATTCGATCGAAGTCAACCAGCAATACACATGAAGCTATTGGCCATAATTCAAAACTAATCAGTCATAGAAGTCATTGATGCTACACCTTTTAAGCTAAGTCATCACATGCCAAAAGCTATTGTTGATGCTTCAAATCTAGTCAACAATATGCCAATGAGGATATTGATTATCAAATTAGAAATGGTCAACATAGGCTAAGACCATTAACCATATTGAATTGAATTAAGATAGGTTTGAACTCTCATAGTTAGTCAGCCAAATACTTTATTTTAAATAAGTCAACCAACAATATGCATAAAGTCATCAATCACAATTCAATCTCAATCGACATAAGCTTAAAGTTACCAGTGACACTCTAAATCTAATTGAAAATAAGATAAGAAAGGTCATCGATTATCAAATCAATAATGATTAGTATAAGCTAAGGCTGCTAATCATTTTCTCAAATTAAAAATCAAAAGAAGTCAACTAATAATAAGTAGAAAGCCGTCAGTGATACTTTAGATCTTATTAGGGGTGAACAAACATAAGCCAAAATAGTCAGTTAAACCCTAAAATCAAGCAAAGTTATTAACATTCACCAAAGATTAAACCAAGCATCCGTTCAAATTAGATTCCATGCAGTCAAGTGCACAAAAGTGGGTAACAGCAAACCTCAAGCTTTGCCCATTTCCTTTCTCATTTCTCATTATTTATGATTATGAATTTAAATTATTTAACTTGTAAAGTGAGCGTATGCCCTTTATTAAGCCATGTACTTTTTTTCAAATCTATCATATCACACTTTCTTCTCTTCATGTCTCTATTTTAATTAGTTAGATTTCTCACTTTGGGATATTTTCAACAATTGCGAGTGTAATTAATAATGTGGGCTTGTGCCTACTAAAAGTTTTAACAATACCTGATTATGCATTCAAACCACCCTTAATTTTTATTTGTTATTTTGAGATGGCTTCTTAAGGTCTCTTGCAATCCTGGGTGGTCAATTTCAATCCCACATCAGGTAGCTTTTCCTCATTGACATAGCTCATAATTTCAATCCCACATCAGGTAGCTTTTCCTCATTGACATAGCTCACAAAGGGATCCAGCATGGTTCCTCAGTTATGGTGTTCACCTCGAATGTAGAGAAGTAGCTCAACTATATGAGATTTTTCTTAAAAATTTGTCATTTCTATAAGTTTGATGAAGTCAATATGAGGTGTGCTAGCACATTAACCCCTGCATTATTGTCCCTTAGCACTCGACACACCTCCATTCCATCTATCTTTCCTATAAGCTTTTGTGCTTCAGCCAAATACTGTACCATCACTAGATCCTTTGCTTCATATTCTCCTATTACCTATAGATACACAAGTTGAGATTTAACAAATAGTTTTAATCTTTTGGCCCTGGCTTCTAGTGCCACCCATAGACCACAGAGAAGTGCTCCATATTAAGCAATGTTGTTCGATGTAGAAAACTCCAACTAGGTTGAAGATTATGCTACTCTTCTATCCAAGCTTAATAGCACACTGTCATCTTCACTACCTAACTTATAGGATGAGCAATCCACCTAGACTTCCCATGGCTCAGTGTTAGGTTCAGTTGGGTATGGGTAACTTCCACCGTGAAGTTTGCTAAGGCTTTGACTTTGATTGTTTTCTAAGCTTCAAAAGTAATATTGAACTGACTTAGTTTGATGAACCATTTAACCAATCTATCAGAGATTTTCAGCTTTTTCAGTGTTTATCAAAGTGAAAGGTAGGTTAGCATGGTGAAAAGATATGCCTAGAAGTATGGTTGATGCTTTTAAGTATTTAGGACCCTCATGCAAGATGGCTTTTCTATTGGTGGGTATTGAACATCTGCTCTCATGATTAACTAGCTCATGTAGTCTATGTGATGCTATTTACCACCTCGGTTGCTACTCATAGAGGTAAAGTATTTTATTTTGTTTTGTTCTAACTAGTAGAGTGGTTCAGAGAGATATTGTTTAACGGCCTCAAAGCCTAGATGACATTCTTCTGTTTGTTCAAGCTCTAAATTTTGCTTGAGTTCCTTGAAGAATGGTAAGCACTTCTCACTTCATTTGGATCGAAAATGATTTAGCACAACTAGATGACCTGTGAGTCTTTGCATCTCCTTAGTTGATATTAGTGGATTCATGTGCATAACAACCTTGATCTTTTGTGAATTTGCTTCAATTCCTCATTCTATGGCTAGGTAATGGAGGAACTTTCCCAAGCCCACTCCAAACGCACAATTCTTTGGATTTAACTTCATTTTGAACTTTCATAGCATTTCAAAAGCTTCCTCTAGTTTGGCAAGGTGCTCTTCAATTTGGCGGCTCTTCACCAACATACCATCTACATAAGATTCAACATTTCTACCAAGCTAGGACTCAAAGACTCAGTTCACCAATGCATCATTCTGAGGTGCCAACTCCTTCTACGTTTCTGATGGAAAAACCTATACCTCCAAAGTTTGGTCCACAATGTTGCTTTTTCACCTCTTTGTGCCTCCTAGTGATGGTTCAATGTTTCCTAGCTGATACCAAACCTTCAATTTGACTAGGACATCTTATAAGGATCATGTTCAAGTGTCCCTTTACTAGAGGATTATAGAACTCAAGAGTTAAATTTTCGTAATGTGATCCGTGTCTATTTTCTTCCTACACTTTGGGTTCTTCAGCTCAAACTCTCCTTCTAATGAATTGACCGAGGTGACCCTCTTTAATGAGTCTTTGTATTTCATCTTTGAGATGTCTCACTCCTCAGTGTCAATCGTGGTCCCTATGAAATAAAAAATATTTTATGTTATCCTGACTCTTCTTGTTGAAATGAAGGAGTGGTGGTCATTTCAAGTAGTCTTTGTGTTCAATTTGAGTCAACACTTTAGTGCTTGAGTTGTTCAAGGGCATCTAAGCATGGAAGTCATTTTGGCACTCCCTTTGCTCAATTCATTGTTTCTTTGGTTCAGGTGGCTTCACCTCCCTAGAGTCCTTGAGTTTATTGCTTTCTTTAGACTCCCTCTTGGCCAACATCACCTTCTTGGCATTGATATACTCTCTAGCTTATTGAATGAACTCAGCCAAGCTTCTTGGGGGTTTGTTTGCCATCTCATAGGACATGTGAGCTTGTCAAATCCCATTAATTGCCATCACAAGTAATATTGAGCTATCTAACTCAATAACCTATAGTTGGGCATTATTAAACTAAGCTTGATACTTCTTGAGGCTTTATCCTTTCTTTTGTTTTAGCGTCAAGTGTCGAAGGGTCCATCGAGGCACTAGTAAGAAAAATGCTCTACAAACTTATCTACTAGATTGTCAAAGCACATGACCGAGTACCTTCAAAAGTTTGAAATACCAAGCTCAAACTGGATCTCGTAGTATCATTGGAATGCCTCACACATGGTTAAGTCCCAAGCTCCTTGTAGAATCATAATATTTTAGAAGGTATTGATAAGGTCTACCAGATGCTTAGTGTCATTATATACCTCGTATGGAAGTTTTCTAAATTTTAGATACAAAGAAGAGTGTGATATGTAGGGGATTATGGGTGTTGGTTTAGTTCAGATGAACTCTACCTAGGACCTCCCCCAATCTGATGGTGCCATGGCTTCCCTATAGATTCTTGCTTCAATTCTAGCCAAGGCTTGGCAAGCATGTGTAGTATGTGACCTTATCAACTAGGTTGTAGGTGGGATTAGGTTCTTCAAACTCCTTTGATGCTTGATACTAAAGTGGGACACCAGCTGATTGGCTTTGGTGGTACCCAACAACACAATTTTGGTGCTTAGATGATACTACTCATTGACATATGCTTGATTTGCCCCATATGGTTGTGCCTCATATGGTTGATTCAACAAGGGAGCCTGAGGAGGCTGAGCCTATTATTATGCATACTGAGCTTGAAGATTCTATGTCATCTAAGCTTGATTTTGCAAGTATTGAGATTGAAGGTTTTGTATGGATTATGTTTGAGACTCCAACAACTAGGTTATTTGCTAAACAATAGTGACCAATGTTTGAACCTCCTTCTAGTGCATATGGTATAGGAGGATCGATTGGTATATCTAGGATGGTTGATAGAGGGGCTCCTTGAGGTAGTGTTGATGGCAAGCCCCAGAGGTAGCTTGTTGGTTTGGCTCACATGGTCCCCTTGAGGAGTTATGGGACTAAGCTAGTGTTGATGTGATCTTCTCCCTAGGCTAATTCTTGTAGAATGAATCTCTCATATACTTTGAAGGCGTGACTGGGAGATCGCCAAAAGTCCTTTGGATTCACCATTGAAGGGCAAGTGGATCTCAACGAAGGCACTAAATGTTGAAGGAGCCTAGCTCACCATCATCTTCGATTAAAAGGCTCCTTGAGATCTTGATTTACTAGACCAGTTTAGAAGAGGAAAATACCATGAAAAAGATTATTGGGATCCCTTTGGTGGTGACTACTCAAACACCCAATCAATCATAGTAGAATTTGAGTGGAATATGAAAAAAAAATTGGACGTTAGTCTTTACCTTTATATGTAGTTCTCTATTTATAGTGAATTTATGAGGAATTGGTGTGGATTCCACCACTCAAATAATCATTTTAATTCTAAATCAATTCCGTCCTCGATGTTGAGCTTCTCTTCCTTGTCAAGATCGTTGTTATCATCGTTCTTCAATTATTTCACTACTACATTAACGGTTATTAGTTGTGCTAATTAATGGAAGCTAACCATGCATCCATATTATGTATCCTGTCACTAATGAATAGCTCATTGGCAATGCTAAATTGTTAGAGTTGCCAATAATTAACATATTTGAAATGCTAACCGATGTTTAAATATTAGTATGCTAATAAATTAACGTTGCTAATTAATTAATTAATGGCGCTACTTGATTTATTAGTGACGTTAAGTTAGCATCGTTAAAAATATTTTTTTAATATTAATTTTAAATTTTTTCAGACTCTAATGAGTATTAGCTTTGCAAACAATTAGGGCTGCTAGAGGAAGGCATTTTTTTCCGTGTCAATTTTGGATTTTTACCTACACTAATAGATTTTAAAAGCTCTCACATCCCTAGCTTGTCTTCTCTCTCTCCGCTTCGCTGTCCAAGATCTCCCCACCTAACTTCTCCTTACCTATTGCCTCCCCTCCCGAGATCTCCCCGATCGAATCCACCCCACTTGTCACCTCTAATTTGCTAGAAATGGTCGTGGAACTCCTCCCCCAAGTCCCAAGATGCCAAAGCCTCCAATCTCTGCGGCGATCTCGATGTCCCCTGGCTCTTCAAGTCCCTCTAGGGCCTCAGCACCCTCGCCCAAAGCCTTTTCGATCCAAACCCTCTGTCCAACGATCCCTGCCAATGCCAGGCCTCCGTGAAGGTTGGTGTTGAGTTTTAGGTGTCTTGAACTCTAATTAGAGTTTGAGTTAAAGTAGGAATCCAAAGTTGGATTTAGATTTATGATTGATTTGTAATATTAGGAGTTGTAATTAGAGTAAAACTCAGACTCAATAAGGGTCTATAAATATACTATAATACATAGGGCTTATGTGTGACATAGTATTGAGGTTGAACTAGAGAGAAATAGAGATAGAGGAATAGAGAGAATAGAGAGAAGAGAAAGAGAGAGAGTATTGGCTCTCGTGTGTGTGTCTTTCTAGTGCTTCTCGGTGGTCTTTCATGGTGGTTCCTTGTGATACTCTCTTGGAGATTCTCTCCGAAGGTGGAGGTGTTGCCGAGGCTTGGAGAAAGAGTTTAGTTGAGTAAGAAAGAGTGAAGTTTTTCTTGTAGACTTTTGTAAAAGCCTTTATCATTTGATAGTAGATCTCTCGCTGTCTTATCTTGTTATTTTCTTTTATCTTGTATTACTTCTCGTTCTTGTGTTGTTTTGGAATAAGGTAATTCGTGAACTTTCCGCTGCGAATCCTAACAATTGGTATTAGAGCCTAGGAGCAAATAACTAAGATGACAAAGTCTTTACTCGAGGTGGAGAAGTTTGACGGCAAGATAAATTTTGCCTTATGGCAAAAGAAGATGAAAGTGATTCTTACTTTTCAAGATCTGCAAAAGACGTTAGAGGGAAAAGAAAAGAGACCGGTCGAGATAAGCAATGAAGACTAGGAGGAGATAGATCAAAAGACATTGAATTTAATTATTCTAAGCCTGACTGATGAGGTTTTGTACAATGTCATTGACGAAGAGACGACGATGGACATCTGGACAAAACTCGAGAAGTTGTATATGTCAAAAAGCCTCAAGAACAAGTTCTACCTGAAATAATAGTTGTACGAACTGTGTATGAGTGAAGGTACAACTATATTACATCACCTAAATACTTTCAATAAGATTATCAATGATTTGCTGAAAGTTGATGTGAAGTTTGAAGAGAATGATAAGACACTGATTCTCCTGATGTCTCTTCCTACTTCGTACGATCATATTGTGACCACAATTCTTTATGGTAAAGAAACTCTCAAGATGGAAGATGTGACAACTAGTCTTCTTTCTAATGAGAGAAGGAGAAATTTCAACATTAATATGGAGTTTGGTGAAGGATTGGTGGCTCACGAAAGAGGAAGATTAAGAGAATGTGCAGAAGGCAAGCAACGGTCCAAATCAAAATTGAAGGCGAAAGTACAATGTTATTCATGTAAGAAGTATGACCACATTATACGGTATTGCCCTGAACGTGGGAAGATAGAGTCCTCCAATATGGCAACGACAATAGCGGATGATACTTCTGAGAATAGTGTGGATGGAGACGTTCTTGCAGTATCCGCAGAAATCGGCACTTCTGGTAAGTGGATTTTAGATTCCGGTAGTTCTTATCATATTTGCTCTAGGAAAGATTGGTTTACTTCTTATGAGGAGAATAATAAGAAAAGTACTGTTTGGTTGGGTGATAATTTAGCCTGTGAGATTGCCGATGTGGGAACAGTCAAAATTCAGATGTTTGATGGAGCGATTCGTACTCTTACTGGGGTGAGGCATGTGCCCAAGATGCGAAGGAATCTAATTTCACTTGGTGTACTGGACTCAAAAGGATGTAATTATTCAGCAAGAGATGGAGTCATGAAGGTGACACATGGTATTAGAATCTTGATGAAAGGTGAGAAGTGCGGCAATGTTTATCGATTAATAGGGAATACCATTGCAGGTGGAGTTTCGATGGCTACGATAGTGAAGAGGAAGCATGATACTCGGAGTAATTTGATGGGAGATAAACGTTCTTGTCGAATTACTTTTACTACAACAGCAGACACAGATCATCCGAAAAGCTTCCAAAAGTACAAGACTGTAGGCATGAAGAACAAATTCGAGGTTGGCTTGAGCTCGCGTCTTGCGATTAGCTGAATAAGCTAGTAGCCCAGGGGCAGATGTTGGATGAGAGACGACGACTGAAGATTCGTGATGGTGGCACGCCCGAGTTCAAGCCAATGTGGAGATTATTGAGTTTTAGGTGTCTTGAACTCTAATTAGAGTTTGAATTAAAGTAGGAATCCAAAGTTGGATTTAGATTTATGATTGATTTGTAATATTAGGAGTTGTAATTAGAGTAAAACTCAGACTCAATAAGGGTTTATAAATATACTATAATACATAGGGCTTATGTGTGGCGTAGTATTGAGGTTGAACTAGAGAGAAATAGAGAGAGAGGAATAGAGAGAATAGAAAGAAGAGAAAGACAGAGAGTGTTGGCTTTTGTGTGTGGGTCTTTTTAGTACTTCTCGGTGGTCTCTCGTGGTGGTTTCTCGTGATACTCTCTTGGAGATTTTCTCTGAAGGTGGAGGCATTACCGAAGTTTGGAGAAAGAGTTTAATTGAGTAAGAAAGAGTAAAATCTTTCTTATAAACTCTTGTAAAAGCCTTTATCTTTTGATAGTCGATCTCTCGCTGCCTTATCTTGTTATTTTCTTTTATTATGTATTATTTCTCGTTCTTGTGTTGTTTGAGAACAAAGTGATTCATGAATCTTCCGCTGCGAATCCCAACAGGTTGGGCCCTTGTCCAGCGAGGCACAGGGAGAGGCCGAGCACCGGGCGCTGGCCTCTATCCTAGCTAGTAGGAAGGAGGCCACAGTCATCGAGTTCTACTCGCCCAAGTGCCGACTTTGCAACTCGTTGCTCAATTTTGTGCTTGAGGTGGAGGCCAGGAATTCCGGTTGGGTCTCCTTCGTCCTCGCCAACGCCGAGAATGATCAGTGTCTTCCTAATGTGACGGCTCTTCTTTTTTGAATTTGAGCACTTAACGATTCCTGTTTATTTTTTTATTTGAATTTCAGCATTGCGAAAGATATTGGCTTTTACGTGGTGATTGCTTGTTTGAATGGAATCTACACAATGTTATGCTTGTCCTAGATTCAGAGGATCAATTTGTTCACATGGATTAATCTCAAAAGAAAAAGAAAACGAAAATGTTCTTATGTATTGAAATAGCCCATAGGTTAAACCGGCATTGAAATTTACATGGTTATTGTGCGCAATATCTGCTGGAAGTAGAAATGCTTATGAGGCTCGACTCGTGATATTCTACTCAAAATCTTACATGGCCTGGGGCTTTCTGATTGAAGGCATTTTGATCCCTCATATGTAGCTTGTTATAGGAATTTCCGGCCATTAGCAATTGTTGGTTTGGTGGTGATAGCCAGTAGGAATAATGGATTTACTTGTTGGCTGCAATTTTTTTTATTTTTTCATGTTGATATAGTGGACCAGCAACGAGGAAGAAAAAGGGTTAGAAAGGGGCTGGTTTGCTGGATCTAAAATTCAAGGAAATGAAGTAAACTGACCTCTGCTTTTTTGTATTTTGAGTGAGTTGTCTCTGTACCAAATTGTAACACTCGATGGCCTTCTAGATTGGCTTCCATTTCCTTGCTTCACTAAAATTCTATGATATTTCATGATGTAAACTGATAGTTTAGGCTGAATGAATGAGATTGATTCATGTTCTTTGTACTGTCTATATACTGGGATGTAGACATGAGTGTTGTGGCTCCATGCATCCCCTTTAACTGCAGACCAATGTCACTAGGACATAGACCTGTTATCTCCTTTAATGGCGCGTTTGGTTGGTGACAGAACCAGCCAATCCTGGGAGCACAATAAGTTTTGGAACCAGTAGATCCTGCTTTTGGTGTTTAACTATGAGGAACTAATGGAACTCCTAAATATAATTTTTTTTAGTTGATAAAAATAATGGCCAGACTAAGATAGTCCGAACTGATGCCTAGCCGAAAAAAATGAGTTTTAGATTAAAATTTTGGCATTTGACCCTGAGCTCAATTGTCCAAAAATATCTAGAAAATTGATCGTGCATATGGTTTTAGATGCTTTCAGATATCGTATGCAGTCTTCATGCTATTCGAATTGATTCACATGCTCGTGTTAGATGTAACATACTGCTAATTGATTGAGCACGATGTTTTCTTGCAATTTGGGATTGTTGAGCTATAAAACTTGAAAGTTGGCATTCACTTTTTTAATTTTAGCTTGAAAATGCGGCCTTTTAATTTCAGCAAGTACATTAAGTTGGAACAAGGTGCTGGTGAAAGCATCACGAGACAATAGTTGGGTCTTATTGTTTCAGTGTCCTTGTTTTTACATTTTCATTTTTAGCATCTCTGACACTACAAGGATTGTTTTTTCTTTGTTGATTTCTTATGCTCATTAACTTTTCTTCATTTTTTATTGGTTTTCACTATGAAAGTTGCAGCATGGATTAATTTCCTTGAGTATATGACAGCTTCTTAACTTGGTGAACTTGATGCCATCTTTGAAGCTGGAGCTATTGACTCTCAAGAGGTATGTTTGTTGCCTTAAACTGACAAGCTTACTTCCTATTTGTAGCAGTTGACAATATTGACCTTTTTATATTTTCTTCATATACAAAGAATGTACTCTTGAGACCTGAAGAAGAAGGTTGTAGGGTCCAGTGACAAAGGCTTACTTGTAATTTGTCTTATTCCTTAAAGTTCTAATGTACATTTTGCATTATTCTTTGTTATTCTTGAGTAATATATATGTGAAGTACAGCTGACAACATTAGTCAATGTTGGTTCTTTTTTATCATCATTTATAAGAGCTGAAATATTTAAACATAAAGCAATAAAATTACAAGTTTTTCTATATCCTTCTGGTAATTATGTGTTGATTGTGAGATTTTAGTCTGTTCTTTTTTTGGTAATTTATTTATTTCATGAATGAATTCAGATTTCCATAGTCATATGTAATTCATGAAAGATGAGTGTCGCTAATGGCAAAAATAGTGCTACAGTAATCGTACTATAGTAATGTTGTTGATGGCCTTATTATTAGTGTCGCTAATGGCCTTACCATTAGTTGTGCTAATAATTAGTCATTATGATGCCGCAGGAGAGGACCCAGGGGATAGAAAAAAGATCATTGTTTTCTTATCACGATAGATTTTTGAATGCACAAAGAAGATGGAAGGTAACAAACTCAAAATAAGATCATATTATTGATAAAAAAGCTTTCCCTTTATTAAAATCTTAGGCTGTACATATAACTCTCTAAGAAACATAGAGTTCTACTTGGTGTAAACTAAAAATATGACTTAAATTTTACTAATAATTTTACTTAACATATCTTAAATTAAAGTATCTAAATCCAATTCTTTATTGGGATAAAACTGTTATTGACTCGGATTGATAAATAAATCCTAATTTTGACCAACACAGAATTCAAATTATTCAAAATAGTAAATAAGAAAATTGTAGAAATCGATCAACTTTTCAATGGATGGTTGTTTGTTATATTTGGATGAATATGTTAGAAGATATAGCCTTCGGACTGTAGTTGTGTGAATTCTAATTGGAGTTGAGACTCAACTTAGACTGGATCTCTAATTTTACTGTAAAAAGGATGTAGTTGTCCTATATCAGACCCCTCCACTTATAAAAGACTTATTCTTAAGTTAAAACTTGAATTCTTTGTTGTTACAGTTATTTTTTTCTCAAACACTTTTCAATATTGAACTTGATGATATAAATCAACAAAATTTCTTCGAGTAATGTTTTTAGTACTTTGATCTCCTATTTTCCTTCAGCACAACCATTTGGATTTTTGTAGGGTTTTTTCAATCTTATTTGAAATAAAATTTTTATATACACTAACTTATGATTTATTGTCATTGAATGCAAGTACTCTTCACAAGTTTGCTGACAATTATTATAATAATTTGAATGTGTCATTGCAAATTTTGAATCTTGTATAGTGATAACTTCTGTAGCAATTTCCTCTAATTGTTTAAAAGAGTTGGCTTTTGATGAATTTAAAGAATAATCTTAAGTAGCACAGTCAACAATTTCATAATTAAATTTTTTTTTTCTTATAACCTGTTGCGGATTGTTGCGGAAAATATCGATGTCCACCACAATTCACAATATAGAGGAAGAACAGAAAAGATGAAAAGATAGCACACAAGAGATATATGTGGGAAGACGATCCAGAGAATATTGTATTGATGAGGAAGAGAAAAGAGAAGATTACAACGACGGAGACGAAACTCCAATATCACCAACTCTCACTCTCTATTTTCTATATATTGAGACCCTTACATCAATGGTGTATTTATAGATGTGGCCTAATGATGTTTGAGTCAAAATAGAAGACTGACTCAAATAAGACTTCTACTAATTTAAGACTTCTAGAAGATAAATCTAGATAAGGATTAGGCCCATTAATATAATTAAGACTATCCGGAAAATCCGGATTCGAGACACCATAAAGCCAACAATCTCCACCTTGGCTCGAATCATCTTATTCTCTGAATTTGAATCTTCAATAGATGTCTTTCCATTACCTCCTGGGATAGGATCAACGACCTTGAATATTGATCAAGTCCAAAACAGAGGTTGAACTTATCAATCGGAATCACCTTCGTCAAACATATCTGCAGGATTTCCTGAAGTAGATGAATCTTTTGTAAAGAAATCTCGCCGTCTTCAATAATATCCCGAATAAAATGAAATCGGACCTCTATATGCTTTGATCTGGCATGATACATTTGGTTCTTCGCAAGGTGTATGGCGCTCTGACTGTCGCAAAAAATAGGAAGAACATGTTGAGAAAAACCAATTTCACTTGTCAAACCTTTTAGCCATAGGGCTTCTTTGACGGCTTCTGTAGCTGCCATATACTCAGACTCTGTTGTAGATAATGCTACAGTTGATTGTAAGGTACACCTCCAACTAATAGGTCCTCCATAAAGAGTGAAAAGATAACCAGTGAGGGATCGACGTCGATCAAGGTCTCCAGCATAGTCTGAATCGACATAGCCAATAATTTTGGCCTCTTGCACTGTGTTCCTGTCGAAACATAAACCAATATTAAGAGTACCTTTAATATATCTTAATAGCCATTTCATGGCCTGCCAATGCTCTTTTCCTGGATTTGCCATGTAACGCCTAACAACGCTGACTGCTTGTGCAATATCAGGTCTTGTGCATACCATAGCATACATTAGACTTCCAACAGCACTTGAAAATGGGATGTTCTCCATGTATGCATGCTCTTCATCTGTAGAAGGACATTGTTGAGTTGAAAGCTTGAAGTGAGATGCCAAAGGAGTACTGACGGGTTTTGAATTCTGCATGTGAAAACGAGAAATAATCTTCTCGAGATACTTGCTCTGTTTGAGCCATAATTTTCCATGCTTTCGATCTCGATCAATCTCCATACCGAGAATCTTCCTTGCAACACCTAAATCTTTCATCTCAAATTCCTTTTTCATTTTAAACTTTAAATCATTCAGTAGAGATATGTCTTGAGTAGCGATAAACATATCATCAACATAAAGAAGTAATATAATAAATGAGTTATTGGCATGCATCTTAAAATAAACACAGCAATCATGTTTGCAGTGGATGAAATCTTGACCCTGCATAAAATTGTCAAACCTTTTATACCATTGCCTTGGAGACTGTTTCAAACCATAAAGTGATTTGTTCAACTTGCAAACAAAATTTTCTTTGCCTTCTTGGATGAACCCTTCAGGCTGTTGCATAAAATTTTGTTCTTCTAATTCTCCATGCAGAAAGGCAGTTTTGACATCAAGCTGTTCTAAGTCAAGATTATGAAAAGCAACTAAAGTAAGTAGAAAACGAATAGATGTGTGTTTAACCACAGGAGAGAAAATTTCATTAAAGTCAATACCATCCTTTTGTGAATATCCTTTTGCAACTAAACGGGCCTTGAATTTAACACCATCTATCTCAGAGAAATCATCTTTCTTTCGAAATACCCACTTGCAATCAATTGCTCTTTTACCTTTTGGTAATTTCATCAGATCCCAAGTATGGTTCTTTTGAAGAGAGTCCATCTCTTCATTCATAGCAGCTTGCCACTGAGAAGAATTCTCATCCTGTACTGCTTCTTTATAAGAAGAAGGATCACCATTGTCAGTAACTAAAGCAAAAGCTACCATATCTTCAAAACCGTACCTTTCAGGTGGCTTTATTTTCCTTTGAGATCTTCGAAGTGGAGTCTTTTCAGAAATTTGATTCTTAAGATTTTCTTGAGAGTTGGGCATACCCTGAATATCTTCTTCTGAAGGAATTACATGCTCCACCTCCACTTGCATTATATCATTGGGATCTTTCTTGAGAGATTTTCGCATACCACTTTCATCAAATACTATGAGAGATTTTAGCATACCACTTTCATCAAATACTATGTCTCTCTCAATAATTACATTTGAAATAGTAGGATCCCACAAACGATAGCCTTTGACGCCTTTGGCATAACCCAGGAAAATACACGTTTTGGAACGTGCATCTAACTTATCCTTGACAACATGCATATAAGCAGAGCAACCAAAAATCTTTAAAGAAGAATAATTTGCAGGTTGACCAGTCCATACCTCTTCAGGAGTCTTGCAATTAATGGCTGTTTGAGGAGAGCGATTCACAATAAAGCATGCTGTATTGACTGTTTCTGCCCAAAAATCTTTATCAAGATTAGCTGTACTGAGCATACTACGTGCTTTCTCCAACAAGGTTCTGTTCATCCTTTCAGCCATATCGTTTTGTTGAGGTTTTCCTGGGATGGTAAAGTGACGCTTGATGCCTTCATCTTCACAGAATTTGAGAAACTCTGTTGATTTGTACTCTCCGCCATTATCACTTCTGAGATATTTGATTTTTCTGCCAGTCCTTTTTTCAACTGAAGTTTTCCACCATTTGAAAACAGAAAACACCTCGGATTTGTGATGCAAAAAATAAATCCACACTTTTCTGGAAAAATCATCAATAAAACTGACAAAATAACAAGCACCAGATTTTGATGGAATAGGAGAACACCACACATCAGAATGAATATAATCAATTAAGCCTTTAGTGCAATGAATACCAGTGTTAAACTTTACCTTGGACTGTTTACCATAGAGACAATGCTCGCAGAAATCCAATTTGCATGAGTTGAGACCTTTCAGTAATTTTCTTTTGTTGAGCGCATTTAAACCTTGCTCACTCATATGACCGAGACGCATATGCCATAATTGAGTCATATCAGAAGAAGAAGAAGACTGAGAAATTGCTGCTCCACCTGCAACGGTTTTTTCCTACTAACTCATATAAATTTCCATGCTTTAGGCCCTTCATTACTATCAATGAGCCTTTAGCAACCTTAAGAACTCCACCTTCAGCAGAATACTTATAACCAGCAGAATCCATAGCACCCAAAGAGATCAAATTCTTTTTCAAATCAGGAACATGTCTGACATCAGTAAGAGGTCTAATAATATTATCAAACATCTTAATTTTGATTGTTCCAATTCCAACAGTTTTGCATGGATTATTATTACCCATCAAAACTAAACCACCATCATAAGGCGTGTAGTTTTCAAACCAATCCTTATTAGGACACATGTTATAAGAACAACCAGAATCAAGAATCCAAATATCATGGTAACGATCAAAATTAAAACTAATAGAGAGAACGTTACCCAAATTATAATCAGAACTCTCTTCAACAACTGAAACTTGTTCTTTGGCTTGCTCTTTAGATTGAGATTCTCTTTCTTTCTTTGCTTTGAGCTTCCAACAATCTCTAATTGCATGTCCCATCTTCTTACAATATCTGCAGTTTATTTCTTTGGATTTGGATCTAGACGACCTGTTCTTGATCTTTCTTTGGTACGACCTCTGACAATTAATGCTTCTGAGTGTGACACATCCCCTCCAATCTTTTTCAAATATTCATTAGATAGAAGGGCAGCAGAAATATCGTCAAATTTCAAATCCTTTCCATACATGAGAGTAGTTTTAAGATTCTCAAGAGAAGGAGGGAAGGACGATAATAAAATAATTGCCTTGTCTTCATCTTCAA